>CANXME010002657.1:0-163920 GCA_948144175.1 Closterium sp. NIES-65
TGCCAGGCTTTCACCGTGTCTAACTTCTTGGGGTCAATTTCGACCCCAGCCTCCGAAATAACGTGCCCCAAAAACTCTAGCCGGTCCTGAAAAAACTCGCACTTAGAACCCTTTGTCAGCAGCCGATGCTTGTCTAAAATCTTAAACAATGGTGCTGCTTGTCGCGACTGTAGACGAGGATGTCGTCGAGGTAAACTATCATGCATTTATCTAAAAGTGGCCTAAACGCTTCGTTCATGGTCATTAGAAATGTCGCTGGTGCGTTGGTTAGCCCGAAGGGCATCACGGTGTATTCGAATGACCCTTGCCTGGTCCGAAAAGCTGTTTTGGCGCAGTCCGATGGTTCGACCCTAATCTGATGGTAACCTCCCTGTAAATCTATCTTCGAAAAAACCTGTGTTGTTCGCAGTTGGTCGATCAGTTCGTCGGCGCGGGGAATGGGGTACCGCAACTTGACTGTTACCTTGTTGAGCGCTCAGTAATCGATGCACATGTGAAACCCTCCGTCTTTTTTTTGGCGTGAACAGTATCGGTGCGGCGAACGGTGACGAGCTCGGTCGGATGAATTTCTTCACTAAAAAGTAATCTAACTGCTTCCTCAGTTCGTCAAGCTCGGGTTGGGTCAGTAAGAACTGTCGCTGTACAGGTTGCTGTGCCCCCGGTTCTAATTCTATTCGGTGGTCATGTGCTCGCTGAGGTGGCAGTCCTTCCGGTAAGTCGTCGGGAAAAATCCCGGGGTATCGTTTCAATAGTTCCTGTAGTTAAGGCGGTACTGCTGCCAGCAGTTTCTTGAAATCACTCGGCTGCTCTGCTCCCTCTACCACTGAAATGTCTATTGCGTACACGTCAGCTCCAGCAGCGGCAGCTCGTTTCATGGTGACGGCGTTGACGTGTACCGTTGAAGACTCGGGCGACTGCCAGCGAGGTAGCTCAAACCCAGTTACCGCTACTTCGCACAGTGCAACTACCCGTCGTCCAGTCGATTCGCGGGTTATACCGTCGCAGCCAATCACGTCCCAGTAAAATGTCGTGCCCATGTGTCGTCGCGAGCATTTCCTATGTAAATTTAAAATTTCCCCCGCAGCAGACTTTGACTCTCTCCACCTTTTCTCGTATGGCCAGTGGCATGTCGTCAACTAAGCGTGCATCTATCTCAGGTAAACAACGGCTAAGTGTCAGTTGCAGTTTGCGTGCGGTTGCGGTATTAACTAAACTGTGACTTGCTCCTCCGTCGATAAAAATCTTCACTGCTGCTCCCTGTATTTTCCCGTGGATCAGTGTCGGGCAATCCGTCGCTGTACCCTCCTTATTCGTCCGAGTCCGATCGATAGCATGAATCGGTACTATGACTCGGTGAGGGTCGGTGGGGTTGGGCGAGCAGGCAGTCTCGTCAGTAGTTGGCCCGATTCCTACTGACTGCTGGCGTTTCCCTGCCTTAGAGACTCCTTCCCCTGCTCTGCTCCGCGGTGCCTCAGCTCCTCTGGGCATTCACTCTTGCGATGACCCGTCCTATTGCAACCAAAGCAGCGCCCTTAAATGGCGCAGCAACTACATTCGTCGCAACGGCGTGTACAGTTGCGTGCTCGATCGGTCCCCGAGGACGATGTCCGTAGTAGGACCCCGGTCTCGGACGGCGCAAAATGTCGATTTTCTCGGCGAGCGAGAGAATCTCATTGAATTTCGAGAGCCCGCATAGCATGATCTCGTGCGAGATGTCCGGCTTCAGCCCTCCAACGTAACGGTCCACCCGCTCCGCTTCGTGCAAGTAGCCGACTTGCTCGCATAATGCGAGAAAACTATTCGTGTAGTCTTGAACCGACCCGAGCTGCCGCCTAGTACGCAGTCTCTGACGCGCCGAAATAGAAGCCCGCGATCGGCTCGAAGTGCGCCTGAAGCCCTGCGCACCACGCATCCCACGTTTTGTATTGTGCGGTTTCGCAGAATGAACTCCAAGTGACAGCTGGACCCGTGGACCCTTCCTCTTGTGACGGTGGCTCGTAGGCGCGTGGCGATGTCACGATGACTCGCCACCAGTCCATGGCGGGGCCCCTCAGCAGCGAGACGGCATATCGGATCTTCGCTGCGTCCGACTCGACGCAATTCGCGTCGAAGAAGACGTTCATCGTGAAGACCCACGATTGAACCGTCGGACCTCCACGCAGGCTTGGGTTGAAGCAGGGCGGGCGTTGCGGCTTGAGTGGCATTAGTGCCATAATGGCCTGGTCGCCACTTGTCGCCGCGAACTCTTCATGCCGACGGGCTTCACAAGGCTCCCGCGGGCTTGGTGCGACCCTGTTTCCCCCCATGCCAGGCATCGGTTGGGCGGCGCCATCACTGGTTGCACATGAGCGCTGTCCCACGCTGTCGTGTTGTGTTGGTGTGCCGGACGAAATGACGATCGGCTCGTCCGATTGTGCAGATGCATTTGTCGGTGCGTGTGGTGGCGCTGGAGTATTCACCGTGGATTACATCGATTCTTCAACGTGGCCCACCAGACGGTCAAGTTGCTCCTGCGTCAACGTCGGGAGCGTGAATTCGGCCATGGCGGGGGGGGGGGCAAGCAAGCTCAGCGAGAGCCTCTGTCGTAGCCGTGTGTGCTTACGAGAGAGCACTACGAGTGGCGGTGCTGTGTTGCTGAGAGACGTCTATCCCCCCCCCCCCCCCCCCCCCCCCCCCCCCCCCGAAAGTTTGAGATAGTGAGGAAGCGAAGGTGTGGGTGCGGTCCGAGAAGAGATCGTAGGCTCTGAATACCAAGTGTTACAAGTGCATTAGAGTGAGCGAGCGAGAATTGCACTATCGAAGCAAGGGTACAATGAGCGAAGGCATGAGTGAAGAATGTATAGCGAAACTACAGTGGTAATGGTAATGGACTGTAGTTGTCGCGCGACGGGCGTGGGACTGAGGTTTGGGAAAATGTTGAAGCGGAGGCCCAAAGCGTGGGTTACTCGTCGAGCCGTGAGGTCGGGGTGCGACATGCGAAAGTGGTGGGAGGATTGTCGATGCGAGGGTTTGCGAGTGGTAACGGTGCTGACTGTGGTGCTACAGTGGTGTACGCGCTGAGCGTGGACGTGAAGTAAGGAAAAGGAATTTTTTTCCTTACAGTTATGGAACTTTTCACTTCCATATTCGTTACACTCAGTGATTTTTGCTTCGCTGAAAACGTACACTATACTGTAAGCTTGATATCAATTGAAGTTTCATGTTTGACGTCTTGACACATGCCCACGTTCGAAGGAGATTTTTTTGTTTGCGCGTGCCAGTTTCCTCAGTCTTCGATGGTACGGCAAGGGCCAGCGCGTTAGATACTGTGGCGTCACTGGCGCGTGAGAGAAAGTTGCCGAGGGCATTTCTTGCGTGTACAGGTTTGTCTTACTGTGTGACGTGGCTCCCCTCTAAACTGGGAGTGAAGCACTCGTCCTAGTCAGACTATTGGCAGAAGCCGTGGCATGATATCTTGGTTAGGCTCGGTGTCAAAGGTGGCGTACGTTTGGGAGAACACTGAGAATATTGCTCTCGGACCGCGCGTGAGACGAGGGAGGGAGGGAGTGAGGGGCATACTACGACGTTGCTCGTCATCATTGCATCCCAAGGTGCACTGCATGAGCTGGCCCCCGAACCAGGAGATGTTTCTCTTGATATGTTTTTTGCCTTGGACCACGAGGTTCGTCAAGCAGAAGTAGCCAATGTAGGAGTGACAACTAAGGCGCCCGCACATGGCGACGAAATTGGAAAAGTTTCATGTCTGACGGTCCTTTCTAGCATTATCCGCGCTGGCACAAGGAATCGTCCTAGTGGCAGGCGCTCGGCGTGTGTATGCCGAAACACACTGCTCCAGGTAGGGCAGCTCCTGATCGTCCAATGGCCGGAATCACCAGAGATTAGTTATGAGCGGCCATTGGACTCCGCCCGTAGAGAAGGCCGGGCAGCTCGGATAAACTTTTGTGAGAAGAGTTCAATGTCCTGCTGGCGCTGTTTGGGCAGTCCCTGATTCGAGGACTTCGAGACGGAATCAAGCCGAGCTCAGCAGCCCCTCGTTCTGTAGAAGGCCAATGGAAGGCTTCACATTCAAAAGCTCACAATCAGACACACGTACAATTGCTGGAGCGAACTTCCTCGTTCCATTGATTTCCCATTTAGTGGCTCTGTTCTAATCTGAGAAATTCCAGGATTTAGTCAACGACAAGCTCGAAGAATATTGTCTTGTCGCCAGAACAGCTGAATTGCCTTCAAGAGGTTTGGTACATTGAGTCGAGCGAAATTGCTTCGTAGTTCCAGCTTTAGAGCCATGGCTGCACGAAGAGCGCTGATTTTCTCCGAGGGTTCTGCAGTTGAGCGTCCTCAGTGGCTTGATTGTCTACTGAAGGGGGATTTCTTCTCTTCTTGCACGCAACACGTGTCGCTGAAGAAGAACGAGATGAATTTGTTCTGCCTGGACTGCATGGAGGAGCTTTGCCAGCATTGCATGCCAAGCCATCAGTCTCATAAAACGCTCCAGGTATGCCCGTTCCTCCAATTTCCGCATTTGAAAAGCTGCGTTTTCATGTCTCACGGGAAATTCAAGCGGATTGCGAAATTTGGAGAGGGCTTGGGTCCATTGGATACATTGAGAGTCCAATTGACCTTATCACAAACAAGCCGACTCAAAGAAATTCCCTTTCTCCTTCGTCCAGATTCGAAGATACGTGTATCACGACGTCGTTCGGCTTCAGGACATCACGAAGCTGGTGGACTGTAGCGGAGTTCAGGTGCGGGAATTTTTTTTGGACTTTCCAAATGATAATTCCTTTCATTGTAATTCTTGCCATAACCAGGATTCTTCCCTTTCTATTTACAGGCCTACATTGTCAATGGCTCAAGAGTGGTGTTCTTGAACCAACGGCCTCAGCCTCGACCGACCAAGACGACCAATTCATGCCTGACATGCTCTCGAATGCTTCAAGACGAATTCAGTTACTGCTGTTTGGGTTGCAAGGTACGTCTTTGACTCAAAGAACTCGCCGTTCAGAACGGCGTCGCAATTGTCAATTCCAGTCATGCGGTCAAAGTCGAATCTTAAATTTGGTTCAATTCTCATCAATTGTGCTTATTCGTCGCAGGTAGAGGCTCTTGAACGCCTGAACGCGCCGTCGTCAGAACCGATAAAGAGGATGGCGACGAATCAATTATTGACCAGCCTAGCCACCTCAGATAGCGGGTCGTATTCTTCTCAGGATGAGCTGTCGCCTATGAAGCACGACGACTCGCGAAATTTCGCCTACTCTGATAGTGGTTCGTCCTTCGAGGAAAAGGAGACGACGTCCCATGATTACGACTACTCCTCCGTGCCTAAACGTTCGCGAAACTCGCGATCGTCGTGGAGCTCCTCGCCACGGTCTGTCCTTCCTAGCTCGAACAGGAGAAAAAGTACACCACAAAGATCTCCAGCCTATTGACGGACATCGCCAGCTCATTGACGGACACCGCCCCTAATCTGACGGATGACGCCCATGATTGACGGAAGTCTGCGTCAGCAGATAGACGCTGTCACCCTCTCTAAACAGATACCAGTATTTATCAAGCCTCGCATGAAACCGAGGAGATCCGTGGCTACCACCCCCACTTTACTGCCAACCAGCTTCTTACCACCCAACTTCAACCATGCTGGTATTTATTCACATTTGCTCTATCCAACTGCAGCATCCAGCTACACCATCCAGCTGCACGATCCAGCTGCACCATCCAGCTGCACCATCCGTCCCTTCTCCATCCTGTACATCCGCCAGCCTACTCATAATGGTTCGGGGTATCACGTCCGTCTCGTGGTGTCTTCAACGCAAATTGAAGACCTCCTGGCGTACTGCTGTTGCTCAGCGGTTAGCCAGGATATTACTTTGCTGTCCGTGGGGGGATTCTGGGTTAAAAGTATCCTCTTTGTTGTATTCTTTAACCGGAAATAAATCTATTCTCAAGGTTTGTGCTGTTGATCAGCGTTTGATCGGGATACGGTACCGGTGCTTCTGCAATTCATCCTGGAAGTTTGGTGGCTCTGTTCTCTCCGCTCTGTTGTACACTCGTTGGAGTCAACTCTCGTTTGCCAACATCTGGAATGGATACGCTGAGTTGTGTACTCCATTTCTGTTGTACTACCATTGGGGGTTAGTTACGGTACCTGGAAAAAAAGGAATGACTGGTTAGAGCTTTCTGGACAATCTAGATGTAGGGGTGAAGCTGAAAGAAAACGGAGAACTTTGGTGGAAACCATGCTCAAATCCAGTGCCCTGGAATGCCCGACACAGCTGCGCACATGGGTGCTATATGAGGTGCACAATGCCGCTTGCAACCATGACTCGGTTATTGACCTCCATTTGCTGCATGGTGATACGACACAAGGAAAGGAAGATTAGCTTCAAAAGTTCCTCAACAAACATCAACTCACTTGTGCAGAAACAATTCATACCTCAACCCTCTTGTGAACTCACTTCACCCCAGAGTGACTAAACTCAGCATACAATATCATCATCACCTCACTCACCAGAGTCTGGACTCGGACCCAAATCTCTCCCCCCCCATCTCACCCCTATCTCCCCACCACCTCACCTCCAGCATGGCATCGATTTCAGCCCAGGTGAAGCTCTTCCCCGGCCATCGCTTGTTCACCACCTCTGCCAGTTCGTCCACTGCTATCGATTCGACCCGCGCTGCCACCGCGTGCTCACTGAACGCCAGCTGGAAGGCGTCGAATCTGGGGTTTATCAATGCACGGGGAGAGGAGAAGGAAAACTCGTTGATGTGACCATGACATTCCACCCAACTCCGTCACCCGTGCTGCCACCACATGCTCACTGAACGCCAGCTGGAAGGCATCAAATCTACAATTTGGATGCAGAAAAAAAAAAGAGCAAAATGAACACAGTAAAAACGAGAAAGAGAGGAAACACACACACACACACACACACACACACACACACACACACACACACACACACACACACACACACACACACACACACACACACACACACACACACACACACACACACACACACACACACACCCAAATGTTTTTCAGGAGAGGACGTCTCGACAACGGCACGTCGAACCGAAACAACGAGAAAGGAGCAACTGCTTTTGCCGTGAATAAGAAAGACAGAGAAAAGACAGAGAAAGGGCAGAACGTTCCACTGAACGTTCAGCACTGAACTTTCAGCACTGAACAATTCATCTGCAGCAGAAGCTGGTGAAGGTTCACCTAGGGCGGTGATAGTGTGAGGGAGTGACGGAGAAAGGAACAGAAACCCCACCTTTCAGCAGTAAATGCCCCATCGGCAGCAGAAGCAGGTGCCGGATCACCCAGGCTGTGGGGAGAGGGATATGGAAAGAAGTTCAGGGTTACGGATAGAAAGAAGGCGATTGGAAAAAAAACCCGGCAAACCAATTGTTGAAAATCAAGAAATCAAAGGCTGTGTTTGTGCGGTTGGGTGGTTGGTGCTTGGGGAGGAGCGACATCACGAAGTGACTTTTGATTCGACTCAAAAGTCAAATTGTTTGTGCGGTTGGGTGGTTGTTGCTTGGGGAGGAGCAACATCACGAAAGGTGAGCAAGAATAACGTTTGTAAGGGGGCAGCAGTAAGATGACGTAAGGCTTCTCAACACCGTTGCCCTCCACACCCTCTTCCCTGCCTTGATTTCCATCCCACCCACATAAACACCGACAAATAAGGAAGGAAGGGAAGACGGAACGTACTGTGGAACCCCAGCCGCAGGTGCTTCCTCCATCTCAATCTCCTCCACCTCCTCTTCCTCCTCTTCCTCCTCCTCCGCATATTCTTCCTCTTCCTCCTCGCTCCCTTCCGCCTGTGAATCCCTGCGTTGCCTCTTCCCACGGGACCTGCAGGAACAAGTGGGTACATCCAAAGGGAAGGGGGGAAGGGGGACAGATTGCAAAAGCAAGACGACTTGCGGGCGGGCGCTAAATACCGCCTGCATTTGTCGCTGGCTCAGGAGGAGTCTCCTCGCCCCCTTTCTTTTGAGTTGACTCAAAAGTCAACTTGCGGGCGCTGATACAACCTGGTGTTATCGTTGACTGAGGACTCTTTTAAGGCGCCTCAAAAAGATGCGATACACCCTAATATTGTCGCTGACTCAGAAGGAGTCTCCTCGCCCCCTTTCTTTTGAGTCGACTCGAAAGTCCCTCGCGGGCGCCGATAGAGCCTGGTTCCTTTCCTTGAATCAGGAGTCTCCTCGCCCCCTTTCGCCTCTGAATCCATGCCAAGGCACCTTTTCCTTTCCTCCCAGCTTTCGTTCGCATTTTTATTAAACAGTGGTTCAGAAATGATGATATACACTCCACGTCCCATTCACTTCGCCCTTCCTGCCAGCCACACAAGAGCTACGCACCTTGTCTTGCGCCCGCCTCGTCGCCTTGTCCGTCCCCCAGCTGATGCTGCTGCGGTTCCGCCCACACTATCAGCAGCACCAGCACCATCAGCAGCCCCATCGGCAGCACCATCAGCAGAAGCAGTTGCGGCAGCAGCGGCGGCGGCGGCGGCGGCAGCAGCAGCCTCTTTCCTTTGCTGCTCCACGCGTTGCCTCTCCTCCTCCATCCGCTTGTCCGTCTCATCCAGCTCGCGATGGTACAGAGCAAAGTCCAGCAGGCTCAACGCCGCTGCCACGTCTGATTCCAACACCTGGAGGGGAGAAGTTGGGGAGGAATAGGGATCCGAACATCTGATTCCATTCGTTGCCTCTCCTCCTCCATCCGCTTGTCCGTCTCATCCAGCTCGCGATGGTACAGAGCAAAGTCCAGCAGGCTTAGTGCCGCTGCTACATTCGACTCCAGAACCTGGGGGGGGAGGTTGGGGAGGAAAGCGCCATTGTTGGATGAGAGCCCCTGGCATTGCTCCTCCGCCACCCGCTTGTCCGTCTCATCCAGCTCGCGAAGATACAGAGCAGAGTCAAGGAGACACAACGCCGCTGCCATCCATGTCTGATTCCATTAGCTGGAGAGACAAATCCCATAGGTCGTGTAATGGAATCACTTTTGAGAATTCTCAAAAGTGATCTCAAACGAGAATTCTCAAAAGTGATCTCAAACGAGAATTCTCATAAGTGATTTCAATATGGTCGTGTAATGGAATCAGACATGGATGGCAGCGTTTAGCCACGCCGCTGCCATCCATGTCTGATTCCATTACCTGGAGAGGGCACAGGACAGCTCGTGCGTTTAGGACAACGAGACGAATCCCATAGGTCGTGTAAGCTGAAGGAGCCTGGATAGGTGCAAGCTTTAGCGTTTCTTGGCGAGCCAGCTTGAACGATTTTTCCTAAACAGAAAACAGATCGACTCGTCGAAGATAGTTTCGGTTCTTGCAAAGCTTCATGTGTACCTGCCTTGCTGAAGTCCGTTTTGAGAAGTGGACCCAGAATTTTTCCTTCCCACCTAGCAACCACGCTCACCTGCCTGTCTTGCTGTCTTGCCGTCTTAACACCCACCTCTCGCCACAGTGCAGTTTAGCACAAGGTTCAAAAATACGGCAATCGTAAATTACGGTCCGTAATTTACGGTTGTAAATTACGGTGGTTTTGGCAAAAATACGGCCGTTTTTTTTGTTGGACTTTTTTTTTCTTGTTTTTTTTTTCAGAAAATTCTAGGCAGCTTACAACGATGGCAGAGAAGCCTACAAGAAACTACACTACACTAGTTAGGCAAATCTGCACCTATTCTATTCCCTCCTCTTCCTCCAATCCTACTCCTCCAACTCCTTCTACTCCTCCGGCACTCCACCTCCTATCCTTCCTCCTCCTCCGCCTCCTCCTCCTCCTCCTCATCCTCCTCCTCCTCATCCTCCTCCTCCTCGTCGTCCTCCTCCTCCTCGTCGTCCTCCTCCTCCTCGTCGTCCTCCTCCTCGTCATCCTCCGCCTCCTCCTCCTCCACATGCTTCTTTCCTCTCCCCTTCCGCTTGCATGGCCCCTTTCCCTTCTGCTTCTTCTTCCTCTTGGAGCTCTCTCCCGCGCGCTTCTTCTTCTTCTTACCAATGCTCCCAAAGACGCTCCAGTCGATGGTGCACTCCTGCACCTCGGCTCCCTCCTCCTCAGCCCCATCATCAACCGCCTCCACTGGTGCGGGCGGGAGAACGGCAATGCCCTCTTTGAGGGTTCCGTCGGTGAGATCGGCGTACAACTTCGCACGCGCCTGCGTTTTGCGATCAAACGCATCGCGGGCCCTCCTCGTGAAGGCCACGAAGGTGACATCAGTCATCTTCTTGGCCGCGATGCGGTTCCGGTCGCGCCTCTGCACTCGTGCAAGGGCGGACCAGTACCGCTCCACCTCTGACGAGGTGACTGGCTGTGAAAGGGACGTCACAGCCAGCTCCTGGAGCGCTTGCACTTCCCCTCCAAAAATGCACCACCACTCCGCATCCGTCATGTGTCCCCCCGCCACCAAAATCCTGGCTGCCCATAGCGCGTCATCCGACCCGAGGCGGCCCTCCCCCTTGTGAAACTGCACCAGCTGTGTCTGCAGCTTGATGCGCTGGGCAACATCCCCCACCCGGGCATCAATCACCTCGTTGGCCCCCTTCCTCACCTCCGCATCCGTTCTCACCTCCCCCGCATATTGGTTGCGGGGATTAAGAAGCCATCCGAGGGCATGCAGGGAGTTGTGGAGTTGCCCGTCCCAACGCTTGGCAAGGATGCCCTTGATGGATGTGATGAAGGAGCTCTTGTCCTTGGCCAAGAGCAGACCCGTCTTCTTGACGAACACCGCCGCTGCTCACGGTGAGAATGGAGGTGGTTTTCGTTAATGTAGGGATTGGCATGCGCGGCATGATCTCGCATCACAGTTTTGGATCAAGGAGTAGGAAAACCAATAAATAGCCTTGCACTTACCGGCGGCCTCTGCAGCTACCCGAGTCTTGACCGTGATGTCAATCATAAGGCCATAGATTTGGCCCATGATTTGCGCCCGCGTGTCAACCATCCTTAGCACTTCATAAACCGGCGTGAGGAGGCCGAGCACCGCAGACACGCAGTCCCAAAATACGTCGTCGAGAAGAAGCGTCCGCACCTCCTGCCCTTCGGTCTTCTGCGCCACCGCCACCCCTTTCCATTCATCGCTGATGACCATCTCCTGGAGCGCCTTCTTCACCTCCAAGAATCGGCGTAGCATGATGACTTGCGTGCCGAAACGTGTCGCACCCGGCCGCACCAACGAAAGCTTGGTAAAAAGCTCGCGGAATAGAACGACGGCCGAGGCGCTGCCCTTGATCATCATGACGACCCGATGAACTTGCTCCAAGACGAGTTTGATGGGCTTGACTTTCCCAAAGTCGTGAAGCATAAGATCCAAGCAGTGGGCGGCGCAATTGGTGAAGAAAATCCCGGGAAACTCCACCTTAAGCTTCTCAGCCGCAGATCGGTTGTTAGAGGCGTTGTCCATAATGACCTGGACCACGAGATCTTTCCCCACTTCGGAGATGGACTTGCCGATGAGACCCGCGAGGTAATCCCCCGTTTTCTTCGCGGTTTTCGAGTCGACGATGTCCACAATGACGGGCGCAGTGTCGTTGAGGGCGATGACGCACACCATCGCGCGGGACTTCAAGCACGTCCACCCGTCCACCGAGAGACTGCACCCGGTCGTCTTCCAACTCTCCTTCAACGGCCTCACAAGCTCCTCGGCGTCCGCCCTTAGCTTGTCGAGGAGAGATCCGGACACCTTGTAAGGGGTTGGGAGTGTGTAGGGCTTCGCGTAGACGACAGCCGCGTCAACGAAGGCCTGTAGCGCACGAGACTTGGAGACGTTGAAGGCAAGATCATTTTCAGCCACAACTGCCGCCCACAGGTAGTCCAGACGCGCGCGGGCAACGGAATCCGCCATATCGCGGATGTCCCGCTGCCTAGAACGCCTTGCGGGCGGCATCTCGACCGTTGTGGAGGTGGAGGAGGCACGGTTGGAACTTGACGGTGTGGAAGACCGATCCCTTTCGGCGGCTTCTCGTAGCCGTTTGGCAAATTCGGACGGACACGGCGTCACGTTCTTCTCCTTTGAGCGAGGGGTCCCGTAGATGTGCTCTCGAATACGAGTGGCATTTGGGGTCACGGTAGCAGGGCAATAGCTGCATGTCGCGGTAACTACGCCGTTAGGAGATGTGACCTTCGTCACGTGCTCCCACACCTCCGAGAACGGTCTAACCATGGTGGAATACTGCACTTGCTTGACTGCAGCAGTAAAATGCCTACTAAGCTAAGATGTACTTGTCGAGTAGGTTGTTTGCCCTGCTCTTTGTGCCTTGCTAGATTTGGTTGTGTTGCTTTGGCGAAAGGAAAAGGCAGAAGGGGTGGGATGGGATGGGATGGGGATTGGGCTAACGTTATTGGTTAAAATGGTTTCGCAGCGCAAAGTTCGGTTGTGTCGCGCACGCGGGCGAAAAAAACGAAAAGCTCGCGAATCGTCCCACCGACCTGACGAAACGGGTTGACGGGTGACAACGGTTCGCCAAATGTACAGTTTACCGCATCGCGCAAATTTGTATATTTGCGCTTCGGCGAAATTTGCAAACTGACATTTCGTCAAGGCAACAGAGCAGGAATCCGTTCGCCAAAAAACCAAATGTCGCGCCTCGAGAAATACCTGACATGCGCGACTCGGGAAAAAAAACCAACACGTGTGCATTTGGCCGCACAAATGTTTCTGACCCAGGGTGACGGTTGTGAAACGCCGAAATTCGCTATTGCAAACTCGGTATCAAAATTTCGGTCGTAATTTACGACCGTATTTTTGCACCAACATTAAAATACAATGATTTACCGTTTTTTACCGTAATTTACGACCGTAATTTACGATTCCGTAATTTACGGCAAAAAATCAAAAATACGGTCGTATTTTTGAACCTTGGTTTAGCATGTGCCGCGGACAGGCAGATCATGGTCTCGACAAGTTCATTGCTGGAGGCAACTTATAAACACAGGAGGCAACCCACCTCACCAACACCCCCCCCCAGACCCACCTCTCGCCGCAGCTTCAGCTTGGCATGTGCTGTCGACAGGCGGATCATCGTCTCGAGAGAACGGGCCGTTACAGGGAGAGTGCCTTGATCCGACTGGGGGGGTGAAAAGGCAGGGAAGGAGAGAGGAGGGAGGGGCAGTCAGAGACTGCTTCTCAACTGAAGCTAAAAAGCGCTTAGATAAATATGATATCACATGCACGCACGTTTGCACATGCCTCAACACGACCACGCCCTGAAGATAACATCAACCTCCTTTACGCGCCCCGGCGCCCATGCTATGCGCCCATGCTATGCGCCCTCATCCATCCCTCTCTGCATACGCCTGTGCTATCTTCTCGTGAAAGCCCACGTGGTTGAATGCCTCACCATCCTGCTCTTGTCCAAGCCAGCCCTCTACTCACCCGCCTCCTGGCGTCCATGCCATGCGCCCTCACCCCTCCCTGCATGCGCCAGTGTTACCTTCCCTTGAGAACTCGCCTTCACTGCTGCTACGCCATGTTTTCAAGCTCATAGTGGAGTAGCAGCAGTGCCGCGCCCGCGCCCTCATCTTCTCCTCATCTCCACACCGCATATCCCTGTGTGTTATCTTCGATCATCCTCCTCCTCCAGGCATCGCATCGCACACAATGCCCTCAAGAGCGCCTCAAAACGTATTAGAGCTCAACTCACCCTCCTTCTCGCGTCCATGCCTTGCGCCCTCATGTCCGCGTATGCCTGTGCTATCTTCTCTGCTGCCTGCAGTCCAGTAGAGGGGGAACGCGGGGGGCGGGGGGAGAACGAACCGTGGGGGAAAGAGGGACCGTGAGGGGGAGAATGATTGTGCAGCAACAAGCAGAATGAAACAACTATGCCCTGAGCCCTCATATCCGCGTATGCCTGTGCTATCTTCTCTGCTGCCTGCAGTCCAGCAGCACAGGGGGAACGGGGAGGAAAAGCTGGAAAGAAAGAACAAAGGAGCGGGGGTAGGAGAGGAGGGTAAGAGGCGAGGAAGTGATTTTGGCGTGGCGTGAGATGCAAACTCTGCCTGCATTTGAAGACGTCCTATAAAATAGACACCCTGCCTGTGCTCTCTGTCTCTATCCTCTATCCTCTCTGCTGTCCGCAAGCACGGCAAGAGGTATGAGTGGCCGCGAAAGGATTCAGAGCTGACTTTTGAGTCGACTCAAAAGTAGGCACCATGCATGTGCTCTGTCTCTATCCTCTATATTCTCTCCTCTCTGGTATCCGCACGCACGGCAAGAGGTATGAGTGACCGCGAAAAAGATTCAGATTCAAACAGTGCAGCAATGTGACATGAAGAACAGTGGTGCAATGTGACCTGAAAAACAGTGGAGCAATGTGACCTGAAAAACAGTGGTGCAATGTGACCTGAAAAACAGTGGTGCAATGTGACCTGAAAAACTTGCGCAAAACAACTTTACTTTCATGAAGGACCACAAGGGAAGAGTCAAGGGAAATTTTGAGACGGTAAAAACAAAAATAAATTAGGGGAGAGAGGGGGTGCAGTTATGAGACACGAGACACCGTCTCTTACCCGATTTGAGAGCACGGGGGTGCGGCCGCGGGCAAAGTGAAAGAACTTCTTCAGAAACCGCTTCTTAAGTATCTTCCTTATCGGCTCCCCGGCCTTCCTCTCCCCGTGCAGTAAGCGATCGTACTTAACTAAGTTCGCCGCCAAATCAGCTGCACCACTGCTGCCCCCTCCCCTTCCCCCACTCCCACCAGCCCCATCCCCTCCTCCTCTACCCCCACTCCTGGTCCTAGGCCGGCTAGTGGCCGGATTGGCATCATCTTCACCGTCCATTGCAGCAGCGGAAGCATCTGGGTCGACTGCATCTCCCCCCTCTTCTTCCTCATCTTCCTCATCTGCATGTGTTGCGGCCATGGGTATGTCCCCTGGCGCTAGCGCTGCGGGAGGAGAGAGGAGGGGGAGGGATGGCTGGAAGAAAATTAAGGGGCAGCAAAGAAAGTGGGCCGCCCGCGTCCCCCCTCTCTTGCTCCTCCTCGTCCTCCTCATCTGCGTGTGTTGCTGCCATGGGTATATCCCCTGGCGCTAGCGCTGCGGGGAGGGAGTAGGGAGTAGGGTGAAGGAAGAAACTTAGGGTGCAGCCTGGAAAATGGGCCGTCCCAGTCCCCCCTCTTCCTCCTCGTCCTCCTCATCGAGCGTGTGTTGCTGCCAAGGGTACATCCCCTGGGGCTAGCGCTGCGGGGAGGGAGGGAAAGGGGGGAAAATGACTGCCATGAGAAACAAGAACCAGGGCTTGGCACTGGAGCTGAATTTTGAAAACGGCCTGAATTTGAGGCGCCTCAAAAATAGACCATGGCTTGGCATTGGAGTTGAAATTGAAAACGGCCTGCAGCACAAGGACAGAGCAGCAGCAGGAGGAGGGAGAAGTGACTGGACAGCTTGCTGCCGTCGTCGCCCGGGAGGTGGTACTGGTGCATTCGGAGCACGTGATTGGCTATGCTGGCAGTATGAGGCGCTTCCAAGCCAGAAATAAACTAGCTATGAGTAGAGTACCAGCCAAGAGCAGCAGGCAGGGAGGCGCAAGGAGCTTGCTTACTTCCGTCGTCGCCCGGGAGGCGGTAGCGGTGCATGCGGAGCACGTGATTGGCTATGCGGGTGTCCACGTCAGCATCCATCTGATCCACGAGGATGAAGAGCAGATCGAATCGCGACAGCAGCGAGTCCGGCAGGCCGATGTTGCGCATGGGGCTGATGGAGTGGTCGTACTGGTGGGGGGGGAGAGGAGGAGAGAAGGGGGAGCACAGCAGGAGCAGGGAATTGGAAATAGGGAGAAAGGGAGTGGCATGGGCTGTGGGGAGAGCAGCGAGTCGGGCAGGCCGATGTTGCCCATGGGACTGATGGAGTGGTCGTACTGGTGGGGGGGGAGAGGAGGAGAGAAGGGGGAGCACAGCAGGAGCAGGGAATTGGAAATAGGGAGAAAGGGAGTGGCATGGGCTGTGGGGAGAGCAGCGAGTCGGGCAGGCAGATGTTGCCCATGGGACTGATGGAGTGGTCGTACTGGTGGGGGGGGAGAGGAGGAGAGAAGGGGGAGCACAGCAGGAGCAGGGAATTGGAAATAGGGAGAAAGGGAGTGGCATGGGCTGTGGGGAGAGCAGCGAGTCGGGCAGGCCGATGTTGCCCATGGGACTGATGGAGTGGTCGTACTGGTGGGGGGGGAGAGGAGGAGAGAAGGGGGAGCACAGCAGGAGCAGGGAATTGGAAATAGGGAGAAAGGGAGTGGCATGGGCTGTGGGGAGAGCAGCGAGTCGGGCAGGCCGATGTTGCGCAAGGGGCTGATGGAGTGATCGTACTGGGGAAAAGGAGGGAGGGGGAGGGGGAGGAAGAGGGCGAGGGGAGTTGAGTAGCGACCGAGCAGTTATACTGTATAGTAGAACATGGGAGAAGTGGGGTTGACTGATAGTGGGGAGAAGTGGGGTTGACTGATAGTCAGTATTAAAGCCATCATGTAAACACTGCACTAGGACACGAGCATCACTCACGGATCCGTAGATGGGATTTGCAGCAGCAACAACGCTGCAGCGAGCGTTGAGGGAAGCATGGATCCCTGCTTTGGCGATTGTCACTGTCTGCTGCTCCATCACCTGGCGGAGAGAAAGAAAGAAAGGCATGTGTGTGTGTGTGTGAGTGAGAAGGTTACTGAGCAAGTGAACGGGCGAGTGAGTGAGCAAGTAACTGACTGAGAAATACGTGAAAATAATGAGTTTCACAGTTTGGATCCAACAACCTTCCCAAACCCCATGCTAAGTCATTCCGCACGATGCCATGCCACGCCATGCCATGACACGCCATGCCTTGCCTCGCCATGCCATATCAAGCCATGCCGTGCCACCCATCGCACGCACCTCATGGATAGCAACACGGTCGGCATCGCTCATCTTGTCAAACTCATCGATGCACACCACGCCCCTGTCTGCCAGAACCATGGCTCCTGCTTCCAGCCTCCTCTCGCCTGCAGATCAGAGGAAGAGAGAAGAGTGAAAGGAGCAGGAAGATAAGAAAGCCACACTAAGGGCTTAGCAGCGCTCGACTCATGGATCAATGCACACCAGTCCTCCGTCCGCCAGCAGCATGGCTCCTGCCTCCAGCCTCCTCTCGCCTGGAGAGGCGTCAAGGGAAGGGAGAGAGGCGACAGAGAGTAAAAGGCGACAGACACTCGATGCAGCTGCGACTTGAGAGGCACGACCTCTCTCCAATGCAAAGCTAAACTCACCTGTCCCTCTCCTGCTCACACCAACCCCACCTGCTCCGGTCACACCAAGCCCACCCGTCTCTTGGTCGGTGGTGACAGCAGCAGTCAGCCCCACTCCCGAAGAGCCCCTCCCATTGGTGGAGATGGCGAGGGGGGCGGCATGCATGATGGCTCGAAGAAACTGCGACTTGGCGACTGAAGGGTCGCCCACCATGAGCATGTTGACGTCTCTGCAGGGGGGGTGAGTGAACACAGGCGGGGGGGAGGGGGGCATGGCAGCAGTTGGCAGGTGCGACTTGGCGACTGAAGGATCGCCCACCATGAGCATGTTGATGTCGCTGTGAGAGGGGAAGAGGGAGGGGGGAAGGGGAGGGGGTGTTGGGTCTATGTGCAAGCAAGGCCACACCGAGCAGATGCGACTTGGCGACCGAGGGATCATTGATGAGCATGTTGATGTCGCTGTGAGGGGGAGAGGTGTGTGTATGCGGAGAGGTGGGTGTATGCGGAGAGGTGTGTGTATGCGGAGAGGTGTGTGTATGCGGAGAGGTGTGTGTATGCGGAGAGGTGTGTGTATGCGGAGAGGTGTGTGTATGCGGAGAGGTGTGTGTACGGGGAAACACGGGTAAAGTTGGAAGAGCCGTGTAACAACACATGACATCTGTAATATCTTGCTTATTCAATGAAGGCCCTCTCGCCACATATTTTATCTCCTCTACACCAGCACCATCCCACACCAGCACCATCCCACACCAGCACCATCCCACACCAGCACCATCCCACACCAGCACCATCCCACACCAGCACCATCCCACACCAGCACCATCCCACACCAGCACCATCCCACACCAGCAACTCAACCGCCCTCAAGGTATACACAAGACACAAAACGCCACTCACTCACCCTCTTATGTGGGTCCCATTAGGCAGGTTCTTCTCAACCCCCCCCAGCAGCAGCAGCAGCGCCAGGGCCTTCTTGACCCACGCGTGCCCACAGATGGATGGCGCCAGCGTCTCCCCCACCACCCCCCACGCACCCTTGCGCCCACACCACCACAACCCACACCCCAACTCAAACAGCCACCGCCCAAGGTGCATTCCAGTACCAAACTCACCCTCTTATGTGGGTCCCGTTAGGCAAGTTCTTCTCGACTCCTCCCAGCAGCAGCAGCGCCAAGGCCTTCTTGACCCACGCGTGCCCACAGATGGATGGCGCCAGCGTCTCCCCCACCACCCCCGACGCACCCTTGCGCCCACACCACCACAACCCACACCCCAACTCAAACAGCCACCGCCCAAGGTGCATTCCAGTACCAAACTCACCCTCTTATGTGGGTCCCGTTAGGCAAGTTCTTCTCGACTCCTCCCAGCAGCAGCAGCGCCAAGGCCTTCTTGACCCACGCATGCCCACAGATGGATGGCGCCAGCGACTCCCCCACCACTCCCCACGCGTCTGCCCGTGCTGCCAGCGCCCTCACTGCCCTCACGTCTGCTGCTGTCATTCGCGGCGCCACTGCATCCTTGCTCAGCTGCATCACATTGCATGCCACAAGAACGGTTCTGGAAGGGTAGTGGTGGGCACGGGGAGGCAGGGAGGGAGGCACGCAGTGAGTGGAGCAAAGCGAGAAACTCGCCCACCACCCCCCACGCGTCTACCCGTGCTGCCAGCGCCCTCACTGCCCTGCCCTCACATCTGCTGCTGTCATTTGGGGAGCTACCGCACCTTTACTCAGTTGCATCACATTGCATGCCACCAGCACGGTTCTGGATGGGAGGGACAGGCAGGAAGTGGGGTAATGATAGGCATTTCTCAATCCCCCTCTCCCCTCTTCATGAGCACAGATCGGCAGGAAGTGGGGTAATGATAGGCATTTCTCAATGAGAAAAAAGCCCCACTCCACCCTACTCTACCCACAGCAATCCCCAGGAAACTCCCTCCAGCTCGACTCACCGAAACGTGCCGCTGATGGTGCCAGTGGCGCGCATGGGAGCAGCCTTGTAGATGCCCACTATGGCCACGCGGTCCCCCGGCTTGCATGCATCCACCAGGTCGTCCTCTACCACCACGTCCAGTGACCGCGGCAGCTGCCCTGCACTACCCTGCCCCGCCCTGCCCTGCTGGGACTCTCTCAAAAGGAGAAAAACCCCACTCGACCATACTCTACCCACAGCAACACCCAGTAACCCCCAGAAATCTCACCGAAACGTGCCGCTGATGGTGCCAGTGGCGCGCATGGGAGCGGCCTTGTAGATGCCCACTATGGCCACGCGGTCCCCCGGCTTGCATGCATCCACTAGGTCGTCCTCTAGCAGCACATCCAGTGACCGTGGCAGCTGCCCTGCAGGGGCGTTCTCAGGCATCTCCTGCATCGCCATCGCCTGGTGGTCGCGGTAGCGGCACAGGCCGAACTCTGTGACCAAAATGTTGCCCTTGTCGTCCTGGTGTGGTGTGAGGAGGGGAGGGGGCAGGCAGAATGTGTGATGGCAGCTGCCCTGCGGGGGCGCTCTCAGGCATCTCCTGCATCGCCATGGCTTGGTGGTCGCGGTAGCGGCACAGGCCGAATTCGGTAACGAGGATGTTGCCCTTGTCGTCCTGAAAGACAGGTAGGGATGCAAGGCAAAGGAGAGCTCAGGCATCTCCTGCATCGCCATCGCCTGGTGGTCGCGGTAGCGGCAGAGAACAAACAGGCACATTCTCTCAGGCACATTCTCTCAGGCACAAACGCACGCACTAGAATGTTGCACTTGTCGTCCTGATATGCATGGGCAGGAGGACGTACAGCACAGGTGGCGGACATACCTTGGTGGGGTAGATGGCGGGCGTGGGCAGGCCAGTGAGTGCAGTGACGTCTCGATATTCCCGAGAGGAAAAGGCCCCCGTGTTCGGACAGTAGTGCACACTGCGCACCACCTTGGGTCGCACCGAGGAGCCTGGAGAGGAAGGTGGGGGGGTGCGAGAAGGGTATATTAGTGGCGGGGCAGCAGTTGCAAGGCGGAGGAAAGGCCCCTGTGGCAGGGCAGTAATGCACACTGCGCACCACCTTGCGCCGCACCGAGGAGCCTGCGCGGCAGGAAGGTGGGGGGAGCGGAGGGGGGGTTTGTTGGAGGGAGGGGAATATGAGATGCTATGCTACCATAGTGGCAGGGCAGCAGTGGCAGGGAGGGAGTGGAATATCTCCCTGGCAGGGCAGTAGTGCACACTGCGCACCACGTTGAGGCGAAGATTTCTACAAAACAACCTACAGCAGCGACAGGGGAGCAGCGACAGGGGAGCAGCAACAGGGCAGCAGCGACAGGGCAGCAGCGACAGGGCAGCAGCGACAGGGCAGCAGCGACAGGGCAGCAGCGACAGGGCAACAGGGGCACGTCAGCAGGGGAAGTGGCAGCACAGCACTCAACTCCAGGCCACCGCACACTCACACTTGGTGACAATCCCGTGCACGCAGACGAGCGAGTTGAGGAAGGGCGAGAGCAGCTCGCGGGGGGACACCTGGTGGAACCCAAACGGCCCCTCAAACCCCACGCTCACTTCGCCGCCCCCCACGCCTGTGGCTGCAGACTCGAGCAGGTGCTTGGGGTGCGCCAGCTTCACTGCATCCTCCACTGCGCTCACTAGTGCCGGGTACAGCTCGCCTGGCGTGCGGATGAGCCTGGGAGGGAGGGGTGTTGGAAGACAGGGAAGGGAAGCAGATGCTTGGGGTGTGCCATGCATCGCCCACTGCGCTCACTAGTGCCGGGTACACCTCGCCTGGCGTGCAGATGAGCCTGGGGGAAGTGGGGGGAGGCAGAGGAGAGAAGAGAAGAAGTTGCTTCTACAACATGTATTCACCACTCAAGGATGGATAGTGAATGTGGTGAGATCGAGCAAAATGCAACAACTCTAACCCAAGGATGTTAACCAGGTCCGGCAGACAACCGTACCTGCGGGCGAGGTGCGGATCGAAGGATCGGAGGTCCGAGAGGTCAATGAGGAGGCGGTGCTTGCCCGCGTCCACCATGGCGTTGATTCGCTGCATGTAGCGCGACTTGGGGTTCTGAAGGGAGAAGGAGGGCGGGGATGAAAGAAAAGGAGGAGGAGTTGCAGGGGGGTTGGTGGTGATAAAAGAGATCGAGAAACTTCAAAAGGACAACCCATAAAGCGTAGTGAGACATTTTGTAAGACGAATTTGTACACACTCCGCAACCTCGGACGTACTTGGGGGTCGAGGAACTCCATGAACTGTACTCGCTATGAGACGCCTCATAACATAGTTGTGTTGATGTAAACTATTATCTAGAAGATAACTGTTTCGCACCTCGGGGTCGAGGAACTCCATGAACGTGCGCTTGTGCGCGAGCAGCGACTCCTGGTTTAAATCCGCCATGGCTGCTCAACGGTGCTCAAATCCTCGGCTCAACGCTTTTGCTAGATCAGAACACGCTGTTGAACAGATTGAGTCGTCAAAAAGCGGATAATCTTGCTTCAGTACATGAAACTGAGGGTCTGTGAATAATAACGGGTTTGAACAGTAAGTCTCGACCGGCAATGGCTGCGGCTAGATGGCCAGACTTGCGCGCGCGATTATTCGGTGTCCCTGACAAATAGCAACTAATCTAATCTGCCGTCACCAAAAGACCGCGAACGCTGGACTGCAAGTAGCCATTGGTTTGAATGGAAATGCGCGGGGTAGTCTCGAGATTCACAGCTTCAGATCGACTCGCACTGCAGCCACGCTACAATGTTCTGAAACCCACCAAAACGGGTCCAACCTCGTGCCTGATCGGTAGCACCCTTAAGCGGGGTTAGTGAGCTTCTAGGCAGCTCCGTAAGTCCCGCTTTGCACGTGTGACGGAAGTTTACTCAGTCCGACGTGGATTACTCCGCGTAAGTCAGAATGGGCAAACGTTCGCCCGAACACCCTACTCGGAGTACGACTCGAAGTGACCATTCAGGAAGGTTCCTTCACGGGCAAACTTAGCTCCGCGGCTGAACTCCACTAACCCTGGCTTTTTGTGAGAGTAGCCTCGCTACTCGGATTGAGCCCGCGAAGGGTGAACCCGATAAAACCCCAAGTTTTACTTTTTGTTTTCAGGGAAG
Organism: Closterium sp. NIES-65; assembly: GCA_948144175.1. Taxonomy (NCBI): domain Eukaryota; kingdom Viridiplantae; phylum Streptophyta; class Zygnematophyceae; order Desmidiales; family Closteriaceae; genus Closterium; species Closterium sp. NIES-65. Next base: position 22,278 of record CANXME010002657.1, read on the forward strand.
CTCTCAAAACCTTCAAAATTTTTCATTTCCCCAACTCCCAGTGGTTCTTGATGTTGTCATTTTCTGGCTAAGTTACCCCTTTGTGGGAATTCGTTTTCTTGGTCACGAGTGGGGCAGTCTGGGCCGAGCGCAACAGTGCGTTGAGGGAAATCGCGCTCACGACCCTCGCAACTTCCCTAAGCGGAGTTTCGAGGGCGTGCCGATCACCCCTCGGAGTCGGGAAACTTACAGGAGGAGAAGGGAAGCACCCACCGACACGTGCCCACATGTGTGTGCCAAGGCGACAGAAGCTTAAAGCAGCAGTATACTTTTGCAAGCAGGGGTTTCAAAAACTATAGAAACTTGAAAAACTGGTTACGCGATTACAGCCCCAACTCCTCCCCGCTTCACAAGCGAAGCGAGTCCCCCAAACGCCCCATGTCCAACTCCCCGCACTCACAGTTCAAAACCTAAGGAATTGCAGAAGGAAACTGAAACTGCAGTAGTGAGAGGATAGCCCACAAGCTCTTACTCTGGTAGCTGATTTCCCGTAAACTGGGCAACGTTCTAACCTAACCGCTGGATTTAGGGACAGAACTATTTATTGAACCGCGTAACGCTGTTCAAGCGCATGCGCAGACAAATTGCCCATTCGTACGCACTCGCTTAGACCACGCCACCAGGGGACAAGGCCGCCCCACGCCTTCTCTCGCTGCCTCACCGCAAGGCCATTAGCGCTAGCGCCTCCCCTCCCCACAGCGTCCCGCTTTGCCTCAACGCGCTAGCATCTGCCATCCCATCCCGTCCTCCACTCCTAGCTCGCCGTCCGCCGTTCACCGCGCGCGGTGAGCCGCTGCTGAACGCCTCGCCGCTCGCGTGCCCTCCCTTTCACGTTCGCCTTCCGTCGTTCGCCTTTCGCCGGACGACGTCCGGAGTGAGTCTCCCCTCGCCGAACCACGCTGCCTCGTTCGTTTCCCCCCCTGCACGCCCTCGTTCCAGAGCACTGAAATCCCCTTTCCGCAACCTCATTTCCGCCCGCAATCCCCATTCCGCCGCCTTACCCATTCCTGCTCCTATCGCCTCCCGGTTCGAATTCTCCTTTCGCCTCCCCGGGCGTGCTCCTCTCGCATCCCCGCGCTCTCCTCTCGCTTTCCCCCCGTGCTTCCTCCTCACGCCTCCCCGCGCGCTCGACTCTCGCCTCCCCGCGCGGCCTCCTCTCGCCTCCACGCGCGGCCTCCTCTCGCCTTGCCGCGCGTTCCCCTCTCGCCTCCCCGCGCCTGCTCCTCTCGCCTCCCGCGCCTGCCCCTCTCGCCTCCCCGCGCGTGCGACTCTCGCCTCCACGCGTTTCCTCCTCTCGCCTTCCCGCGCATGCGCATCTTCCCTGCCTCCCCTCGCTGCCTCTCCGCGTCTCGCGGCGGCCTCCTTTCGCGAGCTGCACTCAAATAAGGCCCTCGGCCCTCTCTCACTCTCTTGCAACGGCTGTGCTTCCGCATCCCCGCTGCACGCCCTCAAAACCCCCCCCTGAACGCCCTCACTGCCCCACATGTACGCCCTCGTTTTCCCTCCCTGCTTGCCCTCGTTTCCCCACCTTGCACGCCCTCATTTTCTCCCTTGTACGCCTTATTTTCCCCCTTTGCACGATCGTATTTCTTCCCCTGATTGCCCTCAATTCTCCCCTGCTTGCCCTCATTTCTCCCCTTTTCCTCCCTCCATGCCTTCTCCTCCTCCCGCCACCCCCTCTCCTCCTCTCACCATAGCTTCTCGTCCTCTCACCATGCCTTCTCCTCCTCCCGCCATGCCTTCTCCTCCTCCTGCCACCCCCTAACCTCCTCCCACCATGCCTTCTCCTCCTCTCGCCATAGCTTCTCGTCCTCTCACCATGCCTTCTCCTCCTCCCGCCACCCCTTCTCCTCCTCCCAACATGCTTTCTCCTCCTCCTGCCACCCCCTCTCCTCCCACCATGCCTCCTCCCCCTCCCGCCGTGCCTTCTCGTCCTCCCGCCACTCCTCCTCCTCCCACGTCTCCGCCCCTGCTTCCCACCATTTCACCTCCTGCTTCTCCTATTTCCCCCCTCTGCTCCTCCTTCTCCATGTTCTCAACTTGCCCACCTCCGCTCTTTTTCGCCTCTGCTTCCCTTCTCCCCCTCCCCTCCTCTTTTCCCTCACTGCTCCTCTTTCCCCACTCCCCTCCTCTTTCCCCACTCCCCTCCTCTTTCCCCACTCCCCTCCTCTTTCCCCACTCCCCTCCTCTTATCCCCCCCTACCCCACTCCACTTCCCCCCTCTGCTCCTCTTGTCCCCCTCTGCTCCTCTTGTCCCCCTCTGCTCCTCTTGTCCCTCTCTGCTCATCTTTCCCGTATTGCACCTCTTTCCACCCACTCCTCCTCTTTTCCCCGTCTGCTCTTGTTTTTCCTCCCTACTCAGTTTTCATCCCCTGCTCTTACCCTCTGCACTTCCCTCTTATTCCTCTCCCTTCCCCACCAGCTCACTCACCCCTTTGACCACCCGTGCTTGGGAAAAAAACACGGATGAGGATTCTGAAGGTCAACCTATGACCGCTAAGAACCATCATTTTCCCCCCCTGCACGCCCTCATTTTCCCTGCCTTCCCATCTCTTTCTTCTCTCTTCCAGGGCCTGTTATACACAACCCGCCCTCTTCAAACTGCTCCTCAAGCGCTGTCCCCATCAGCACCTCTCTACCTTTCGCTCTCTGTGCCTCTTCCCTCCTTTGTCACTGAGCCATGCTTTGTCACTGAGCCATGCTTTGTCACTGAGCCATGCTTTGTCACTGAGCCATGCTTTGTCACTGAGCCATGCTTTGTCACTGAGCCATGCTTTGTCACTGAGCCATGCTTTGTCACTGAGCCATGCTTTGTCACTGAGCCATGCTTTGTCACTGAGCCATGCTTTGTCACTGAGCCATGCTTTGTCACTGAGCCATGCTTTGTCACTGAGCCATGCTTTGTCACTGAGCCATGCTTTGTCACTGAGCCATGCTTTGTCACTGAGCCATGCTTTGTCACTGAGCCATGCTTTGTCACTGAGCCATGCTTTGTCACTGAGCCATGCTTTGTCACTGAGCCATGCTTTGTCACTGAGCCATGCTTTGTCACTGAGCCATGCTTTGTCACTGAGCCATGCTTTGTCACTGAGCCATGCTTTGTCACTGAGCCATGCTTTGTCACTGAGCCATGCTTTGTCACTGAGCCATGCTTTGTCACTGAGCCATGCTTTGTCACTGAGCCATGCTTTGTCACTGAGCCATGCTTTGTCACTGAGCCATGCTTTGTCACTGAGCCATGCTTTGTCACTGAGCCATGCTTTGTCACTGAGCCATGCTTTGTCACTGAGCCATGCTTTGTCACTGAGCCATGCTTTGTCACTGAGCCATGCTTTGTCCTGCTTGTAGCTGCGAGCATCCCCTTACCCCCTCCTTCCTCCAGATCGCCCCATCCCTCTCCGTCGCTCCCAATCTCTCCTTCATGTCTCCCCATATCGTTTTCCTTCCCATCGGCCACGGGATCAGGACGAGTCCCGTCAGCCTTGCACACTCGCCACGCCTCCCCACGCACTCTTCCTGCCATTCTCACTCTCGCAATCCGCACCGCCATCCCTCCCTGCCTTTCCATCACACCTCCCTGCCTTTCCATCACACCTCCCTGCCTTTCCCATGGGTTTGGGGCCCCATTATTTACCACTGTGACACAAGGTGTCATACAACCTGTACCAGGTGGGTATGCATATGCAAAGCTGCCGGTTTTGCGTCCAAGTCAGCACCATATTGGTGTGCCGATTCCCTCTGCTCCAGCTACAAGCACGGCAACGCCTGGCCCAAGCGAGCTTGTCAGTGTGAAGGGAGGGGCGTTATGTTGCAGGAGTGTGCCATGGCAGAAGATGACACCAAGAGTAGACGATAGTGCTGTTTAGTATACTTAGAGATGATTTTCTATGTGTACATACGATACAACCCAAAGCTCCTTTTTGACATCATTGCTGTGCTCATACACAAATGTGGGGTTGGCTTAGTGATAGAGGACAGACACCTGAAATTCAGATCACGTGATTCGTATCGGATGTACGGTATGTGAACATCATTGGCTGTAAAGTTGTGCTGTAACATTCAACTACTTTCAACACACCGTGGGAGCACATGCTAGCCTATGCTGAAGCAAGTAGAGTCTATCTTGTTCCATGCTGCACTCGAGAGCCCTCAATTGGAAAGGGAACGCGGTAAACACGGCACTGGAGCTGAAAAGTGGAAAGAGAGGTAGAAGGGAAGAGGGAGGGTAAGCAAGGGGAGGAGGGAGCATAAGCAGGGAAAAAAGGGAGGACAGAGAATAAGTAAACTCGAAGGAGCCGATTGGGAAAGGAAGGAAAGCCGTGGGGGAAAAGGAGGGAAAATTTGGGGCTAGCATGGGGGGAAACATGGGGCTCACATGGGGGGAAACATAGGGTCAGTAGTAGGGGGGTGACATGGGGACTAAGAGGGCAGAAACATGGGGCAAGCATAGGGAGAAATAGGTTTTATTGCTGCAACAATTTTGATCAGATCCATGGCCTCTGTGATGCTTGTGGTAGAACGTCACTGGCTCCCGCGACGTGCGGATGATGGTTGTCTAGCACGTATGCACGGTGCTCGCGTGTGAGGGGCGTGTCTGGGAACAGCTCCGCCACTCCATGGCTGGCTGGGGAGGGAAACGGAGTGAAAACATGCACTGCATACTTGCAAGTGTAGAACCCACCCATGCACCCACCTAGCAAACATGCATGGGGGCGTGTTTTTTGAGTTGCGTCTTGCCGTCTCAGTTGCCACATTGGCTCGCCTCAGCTGTTCTTCCTGCCTCGGCATCTCGGCAGGTCGTGCCATGTGCGCACTAACACGCGCTGGGTGTGACACTGGCCGGGAGCTGCTTCCGAGAGTGGGAAGGGATGGCGGGAAGGAAGGATGCACAGGGGAGGGGAAGGGGTATGATAGCAGGGCATCATGGAATGAGCACAACATTACAATGTCTGCACAGATGCACATTAGCTGGGTACGAGAGAACTGCAGGACGAGGAGGAAGCACGGGGGTGGGACGGGAAGATAGAAGAACGCAAGGCAGCAACAAACATTAGCTTCTCTCTCATGAGAGGTGAAGCTGGCCCGGACCAGCCCAGCCCAATGCTGAAACCCCGAGCTGCGACTCAGGTCACGCCTGGCCTGGAGTGCCATGCGGTGCTGGCCTGGAGTGCCACGCGGTGCTGGCTAATTGACTTTTGAGTCGACTCAAAAAGTCACCTGGCTAATTGCGGGCCGACAGTTTTAAAGCATCCACTTTCCCACTTCGCCACTCTCCGCCACTTCTTGCCGTAACCACACCCATTTCTCCCCACACCTTTCCCCGACCGGATGAAGCTTGGGCGCACCTCAAAGCCACATCGTGCTGGGGAGCCGATGTTAGAATGGAGGGTCACGGAGGAGCAGGCAGGGAGAAGCTGGGGTGCAATGCAATACCAGGTGGGTCACGCTGTATAGAGCACTCCAGGGTTTAGCTCCTGGTTTAGGGTCAAGTGGCGTGGTGTTAGGTGGTATTAATGAGAGGGATAACGTAAGAAAATACTGGAAAGCGAAGCAGCTCAGCAGAGTGAGGGAAGGGGGTCTGGGAGGCGTGTGTTGGGGGGGGGGGGGGGGGGGGGGTAATGGGGCGGAATATGGGGATCAGGAACTGCAGTCGAATACAGCATGTGAGCCACAACAAAGCAGAGCGATAGAAAACACGGAACACCATACAAACAGATACCACAGATGAAAAAAAAAAAAAAAAAACAAACAACAACTTTCTAATTCAATCCAATATAGCTGGTCAACAACCATACACACCAAGGGAAGGGTGGGAAATAGAGAAGCAGGGGACGAAGCATGGGCTTTCTTCAGGGGTTTATAATGCATACAGGAGCAGTGGTGAGGGGCTCGTTCACGGAACAGGAGAGGGGGGAAACGTGGGAGATGCCCTAGGCTGCGGTGAGGCGGTGGAAGGGAGGGGAGATGATAAAAAGAGGGCCGGAAGAGGGCGGATATGTGAAGAAGCATATGGGAAAGGAGGGGAAGCAGAGGGGAAAATAGGGGGAAGGAGAGGGGGGAACGAGCGAGGGGAAGCAGAGAGAGAAATAAGGGGAAGGAGAGGGTGGAACTAGGGAATGCAGAGGGGGAAACAAGGGGAAGGAGAGGGGGGAACGAGTGGGAGCAGAGGGGGATACAAGGGGAAGGAGAGGGGGGAACGAGTGGGAGCAGAGGGGGATACAAGGGGAAGGAGAGGGGGTAACGAGGGGGAGCAGAGGGGGAAATAAGGGGAAGTAGAGGGGGGAACGAGGGGGAGCAGATGAGGAAACACGGAAGAGGAGAGGGGGGAACGAGGGGAGGCAGAGGGAGAAACAAGGGGAAGGAGAGGGGGGAAAGAGGGGGATCAGGGGGGGAAACAAGGGGAAGGAGAAGGGGGAACGAGGGGAAGCAGAGGGGGAAATAAGGGGAATGAGAGGGGGGAACGAGGGGGAGCAGGGGGGGAAATAAGGGGAAGGAGAGGGGGGAACGAGGGGAAGCAGAGGGGGAAATAAGGGGAAGGAGAGGGTGGAACGAGGGAAAGCAGATGGGGAAATAAGGGGAAAGTTAGGGGGTAACGAGGGGAAGGGGAGGGGGAAATAAGGGGAAGGAGAGGGGGTAACGAGGGGGAGCAGAGGGGGAAACAAGGGGAAGGGGGGGGGGGGGGGAAACGAGGGGGAGCAGAGGGGGAAACTAGGGGAAGGAGAGGGGGGAACGAGTGGAAGCAGAGGAGGAAACAAGGGGAAGTAGAGAGGGGAACGAGGGGAAGCAGAGATGGATAAATGGGGGAAATGAGAGGGAGAAGAGGGGGGGTGTGTGGAGGAGCAGTGGGGGAAACATCGAGGAAGCAGGGGGGGGGAAATGAGAGGAGGAAGGGCGGAAAATAGGAGGGAGAGAAGGGGGGTATGAGGAGTAGTGGTGGAAAAGAAAGAGGGAAGGTGGGGAAATGAGAGGAGGGAGGGGAAATGGGTCAGTGAAAATGGTTTGACGACTGGCTCCCCGCATTCATGGCAGCGCGGCCATTCAATGGTGGCAATTTGGCCTGCTCGATGAATGGGAGAGTGACTTGCCGACAAAACAGCAACCAGTGGGAGGCGAGCAGCGAGGCGACAGCCTCACGGAGCGCAGCCTCTGAGGCGAATTCGACATTCGCCCAGAGCGCGAGCAGCAGGTGAGGCCAGCAGAGGGTGAGCGTGAAGCTGATGACGTGCAAAGCGAGGCGAGCTAGGTTACACGTTCAGCACAGGCCTGCGCCAAAACTTGAGAGGAATCGCAGTGGTTGAGGCGCTTAGCGGTGAGGCACTAAGCGGTGAGGCGCTAATCGGTGGGGCGCTAAGCGGTGACGCGCGAAGCGGTGGGGCGCTAACGGGTGAGGCGCACAGCGGGGTGTTAGGCGAGACGCTCGCGACTCGCTAAGAAGGTGTCGCGAGCTGCGGGTGCGGCGCTCGAGCTGCGGGTTCTGTGAGAATGTCGCCGACGACGGGAATATGGGAAATGCGGCGCGCCTCTCCGAAGGCTATTCCTACATCTAGCGCGAGGCATTTGAACAAGTCTACGCATGAGAGATTGAGGTGTTTGTAAAAAATCTTACTCGTTAATCTCGCGAGCCAGCCTTGTGACACGTGTCGCCTTACCACCAGCGCTTTTTTTAGTGGTAGCGCTGCTCCTCGCCCCTCCTAGTCAATTTTTATGTAGTCGTATCAAGGCCTTACCTAAAAATTAGTCGCTTATCCTTGAGTCCGTTAGTGTCAGTCTAGGGGTTGGGTGTTGGGAGGATTTCTCATGTTCGCAAATGTCAGCCCTCCAAATTTTCGCCGAGCATCTCGCCAAGCCCGTTCGTTTTCGTTGGGGTTTGCTTTTGGTGGGTACTGTTCATTTAAACCAACAGTCCTTTCAAATGTATACTGCTGCTTTAAGCCGCTTAGGGGCTACCAATCAGAGCCCTCGTCTCAAGGGCAACCAGACCTGATCCAGAAAAAGACCAGGCCAGGCCTGTGAATGAGAATATATGTGTAATGAATATACATTCATTAATGTATAAGCTGCTCCTAGCGAGGACAGCCCGAGCACTTCGCGTCAGGATGGCTCGGCCTACAATTCCGCACCGAACCAATTCCGAGTCGCCCCGCACCAATCGCGAAACTTCCAAACCATCCACGTCCCGAGGTCCTCGCCTAGCACGGTTTCAACCCTATAAATGCGTACTCTTTTATCATTTTTTATCATTCTGTAATTCATTCTCTTTGTAGAAGTCTTCCGCGCACTCTGTCATAACAATATCAAAGGGTGTTACGAGTGCAATTGAGTGATCGAACGAGAATTGCACTATTGAAGCAAGAGTACAATAAGCGAAGGCATGAGCGAAGAATATATAGCGAAACTACAGTGGTAACGGTAATGAACTGTGGTTGACGTGCGACGGGTCTGGAACTGAGGTTGGGAAAATGTCGAAACGGAGGCTCGGAGCGCGGGTTACCCGCCGAGCCGTAAGGTCGGGGTGCGATGTGCGAAGGTGGCAGTAGGATTGTCGATGCGAGGGTTGCGAATAGTAACGGTGCTGACTGTGGTGCTACAGTGGTGTACGCGCTGAGCAGGTACGCGAAGTAATGAAAAGGAATTTTCCTTACACTACCCCCCCCTCCCCCCCCCCCCCCCCCCCCCTTAAGGAGGTCCTCCTTACGAAAGTGCGTGTACATCTCTGAAATTTCGGCCGCGCAGGTACTCTGTGAGGACGGGGTGGTTTTCGACTGTGTCCAGAGGAACCCAGTTGTCTTCAGTGGGTGTACGGTCTTTCCAGCGGATCAGGAACTCGATCCTTCGAGCTCCTTGTGGGTCACGAACTCCGTGGCTCATAATTTTCTCGGGTGTGATGATCGGTTCGGTCGGCGGGCGTGTCATGCTCGCTGGGCGATTACGTGGCAGTTGGCTTGTGGACGGTATGTGTCAGACATATATGATATAGCCGATGTAGGCTGTAGTGGGGTAGACAATAGGGGGTAAAGATATTCTAGGGTTTCATACTTGTACCCCACACATTCCTAGTCAATTCATTCCTCGTTATTCTCACATGGTATAGAGCGGGTTCCCTAGTGGGACCGTTTTATCCTAGGGGCCCACCATCTAATTTTTTTTTTCCTACCCTGCCCGAAGTACGCTTCGCGCTCTGACCTGCCCTACCCTCACGCGGCCCCTTCGCTGCCCCTTAGCGGCCCCTTCGCGGCCCTCTAGCGGCCCCCCCTTCGCGGCCCCATAGCGGCCCCTTCGCGGCCCCTTAGCCGCCCCTTCCCGGCCCCTTCGCGGCCCCTTTGTGGCCCCTTAGCGGCCCCTTCGCATCCCCTTCGCGGCCCCGCCCCGTTGCCCGTAGCGGCCCCGCCCCGTCGCCAGTCGCGGCCCCGCCCCGTCGCCACCCGGGTGTCGCCCCTACCTCGTCGCGACGCCTCAGCGGGACCCGCGCGTCGCCCCTGCCTCGTCGCGACGCCCCTGCCTCGTCGCGACGCCCCTGCGGGACCCGCGAGGCGCGGCTCCTACGCGTCCCGACGCCCGAACGGGACCCAGGCGACGCCCCTGCTCGTCGCGACGCCCCTGCGGGACCCGCGCGGCGTCGCCCCTGCCCGGCGCGGCGCCCTGCCCTAACCCACGCCCGACCTTCAGACGGCCGCCCCTGCCCCAACCCTTGCAGCAGCTGCCCCTGCAGCAACTGCCCCTGGCCCCTGGAGGAGCCGCACCTGCAGCAGCCGCCCCTGGACCCTGGATGAGCCGCACCTGCAGCAGCCGCCCCTGGCCACTGGAGCAGCCGCCCCTGCCGCAGCCGCTTCTGGCCCCTGGGGCAGCCGCCCCTGCAGCAGCCGCCCCTGGCCCCTGAAGCAACCGCCCCTGCAGCAGCCGCCCTTGGCCCCTGGAGCAGCCGCCCCTGGTGCAGCCGCCCCTGCAGCTGCCGCGGAGCCCTTGCCCTATAGTGGTAGCGGCCTCGCCGTTGCCGCCGTCGTACGCCTGCCCTTCTCGCCACTGGTGAGCACTGCCTTGCCCTTACTGCTATTCCTGCTGCTCCTGCTGCTACTGCTCTTTCTACTGCTACTGGTGCTCGTGGCGTGGCCAGATGCAGCTCCAGCGCCGTCCGCGTGAGTCCCTCACGCCCCAACAGCTTTGTGAGTGGTACGCTAGTTGGGGTTGTAGGGGTGGCCGCGCTGCTACTACTGCTACTGCTGCTACTACTGCTACTGTGGCTACTACTGCTACAGCTACTCCTAGCGGAGGCCAGCTGCAGCTCCAGCGACGTTCGCGTGAGTCCCTCCCGCCCCAGCAGCTTCGTGAGTGGTACGCTAGTTGGGGTTGTCGGGGTGGCCGTAGTGGGAGTCGTCCTAGAGTGAGTAGTTCGGGAGCTTCTTGTAGTGGCCATGTGCAGCTGCAGCGTCGTCCGCGCGAGACTCTTTCGCCCCAGCAGCTTTGCGAGTGGTACGCTCAGAGTAGAGGGTCACTGAGTAGTGCTCGCTGCCCGTACGTCATTCGCACGGGTGTCCGGACTGGTCAGCCTTGCGGGACTCCTGGTGACACAGAGTCCCGCTGTTTCGACCGTCTAAGCGCCGCTTGGCGTACAGAGTTTGGCGACGACACTGAGCTCCCCTCTTGGCTGGAGCTGTTTAAGCAGAGGGTAGATATCTTTGCTCTTGACTATGATGCTCTTCTCACTGCAATGTGTGCATTGTCTACTAGTGCTGAGGGTGCCTGTCACCTGTGTGTGCCGCCTGACCCCGGTATCCAGTCTGCTGCTCTAGGTGCTGGTGAGGCTGCTGCTCTAGGTGCTCGTGCATCTCCTGCTCCAGGTGTCGGTGAGGCTGCTGCTCTAGGTGCTAGTGAGTCTCCTGCTCCAAGTGCTGGTGAGTCTACTCTCTCTAGTGCTGCGCCTGTTGCGGTCTTGCACACCTTCACCCTTGACTCTGGTGCTTCCCGCTCCTTCTTTCGAGACCGCACCACCCTCACGCCGCTTAGTTGGCCAGTTGCACTCTCCCTGGCAGACACCTCTGGGGGTCCTGTCCTTGCTCACTACTCCACTGTCCTACCGTGTCCGGCGGCCCCGTCTGGCTCCCTGTCAGGTCTCTACCTCCCCTCGTTCTCTACGAACTTGGTGAGTGGTGCTGACCTACAGGATGGAGGGGTTAACCAGTTCACTCTTGCGAGTCAGCGAGTGACCCACTGCACGTGTGCTCGGACGGGCCGACACTTGGCCACGTTTATCCGTCAGCCGGGGTCGAGCCTGTACACACTGAATACTGAGTCTCCTTCGGTTACTGCGTCTGGTCAGGTTGCTGCGTCGGGTCAGGTGTCTGCTACAGCGTCTCGGTCTAGTCCTGAGTCCGCCCCCTGCTCGTGTCGCCTCGTGTCCCACCAGACTCTCCTCTGGCACCACCGCCTTGGTCACCCCTCCCTGCCTCGTCTCTGAGGCATGCCCTCATGTGTCCTTCTCTCTGGTCTCCCCAGGTCCCTCCCTCCCCTTCCTCCGGGGCCTGCCCCTACCTGGGTTCCCTGCGTCGAGGGACGGCATCGCGCCGCTCCTCACTCCTCCGAGTCTCCTCCAACAGAGGCTCCGCTGCAGACTCTCCACATGGACGTGTGGGGCCCCGCCCGCATCCGTGGACAGGGTTTGGAGCGTTACTTCCTACTGGTGGTTGACGACTACTCGCGTTACACCACAGTCTTCCCCTTGCGTCTCAAGGGTGAGGTCATTGAGGTGTTGATTGATTGGGTCCGCGCTGCTCGTCTCCAGCTCAGAGAGAGTTTCGGCTTGGACTTTCCTATTCTGCGTCTGCACTCCGACAGAGGTGGAGAGACCTCCCCTGCTCTGCGGTGGACGGGGAAGGTTGGCGATGCGTCTGCGTTCCGTGTCTGGGGATCTCGAACTTTTGTCCGCGACTTGTCTGCGGACAAGCTGTCCTCCCGTACTGTTCCCTGAGTCTTCCTTGGCTTCCCCCCTGACGCGCCTATTTTGGTAGTTTTACCACCCCACCTCGCGCCTTATTCAGTCCTCTCAGGACGTCATGTTTGACGAGTCGGTTCCCTACTGTCGTCTCTTCCCCTACCGCACTGCTCCCCTTCCCCCCCTGCCGCTCTTCCTCGCGCCAGGTCCCCCCCCGGTAGACCCCCTCCCCCCCCAGGGTCCTGCTCCCTCAGGTGTGTCCCAGGTAGACGCGGTTGAGCCTGTCGAGGTAGCTGTTGACTCTGGAGCTGCTAGGGGTGCTGAGCCTACGGGTGCCGGGTCTGGGGGTGCTAAGCCTGAGCGTGCGGAGCCTGGGGGTGCTGAGTCTGGACGTGCTGAGCCTGGGGGTGTTGAGTCTAGGGGTACTGAGCCTGGGGGTGTTGAAACTGGGGGTGCTAAGCCTGGGGTTGCTGAACCTGGGGTTGCTGAGTCTGGGGGTGCGGAGCCTGAGGGTGTTGGGCCTACTCGTGTGGAGTTCGGTGGTGCTGGGCCTGGAGGTCCTTCCGGTGCTTCGTCCCGGCGGGAGCCATTCTCTCCGCAGGAGCTGCACGAGTGGTTTGCTAGGAGCTGGCGCCGTGCTGCTAGAGCTGGTGGTGCTTCCGGCGCTGGAGGTTCTGCTGCGGCTGGAGGTCCTTCTGCTACTGGGGCTGCTGGGGGTTCAGGAGCCACGGGTCCCGGAGGTGCTCGTACTGGAGGTACTGGAGCTGCCAAGCCTAGTGGTGCTACTGGAGCTAGAGATGTTGGCGGTGCTGGAGCTGGCGGTGCTGCTGGAGTAGGTGCTACTGGAGGTACTGGAGCTGGAGCTGCTTCGTCTTCCGGTGGTCCTGCTGGAGCTGGATCTGTTGGAGGTGCTGGAGCTGGAGGTGCTGCAGGAGCCGGTGCTCCTGTGGGTGCTGGAGTTGGCGCTACTGGAGCAGCTGGGTGAGCTGCTGGAGCTGTTGGAGCTGACTCTCGGGGTGCTGGTGCTGTTCCTGCTGGTTCTGGAGGTGCTACGTGGCCACGGCCGTACTTCGTTGCGCTCCTTGAGCAGGTTCTTGGTCTTCCGCCCTCTACTGGTCCTGCTCCTCCCTTAGGGTGTCCCCCACCTGTCCACTCCGAGTCACAGTTACAGCCCGCCTCCCCACTACTTGCTCCTTCTCCCTACACTGGTCCTACTGGAGGTCTTGCTGAGCGTCGTGAGCCTGTGTCTCGTCCTGCGTCGCCTTTTCGTGCTGCTCGCACTGGTCGTCGTGTTCCCCGTCAGCGTCCTCCTCCTGTCCCTGGCACGCACCAGATGGCATTGCGTCCTTCCACTGCTCCACTGCATGTCCATTTTCCGTCTCCTCCAGAGTCCTCTCTTCCTGCTCTTGCTGACCCGGAGTCGGACTCCCTTCGTGCTGCCAGCCGTACTGTCACGCGTCTCCTCGCTACTGTTGTCACTGACCCTTCCTTTGAGTCCACTGCTGCGTCTTCCTTAGTTGCTGAGCTTGTCAACTTGGCTGCTCATTGTCGTCTAGACTACGCCGCTAGTCTTGTTGCTGAGTCTGGGTCTGTCTGTCCTCCGTCCGTCGGGGGTGAGTGTGCTCTTTGCACTGACGTCATTGAGGACAGGCAGGAAGAGTTCTAGTGTTTTGCTGCTGCTTTACCTCATCTCGTGTCCATGCTGATTGCACCTGAGGGAGGCCCGGATGCACCAGACATCCCGAGTGCGCGCTCTTGCGCAGAGGCGATAGAGGGTCCCTACTCCTCTCAGTGGCAGTCAGCCATGGATGCAGAGATGGCTTCCTGGAAGTCCACAGGCACCTACGTCGCCAAGGATCCCCCACCTGGGGCGAACATCGTCAGTGGCATGTTGATTTTCAGGGTGAAGCGGCCGCAAGGTTCTCCACCTGTCTTCAAAGCGCGTTACGTGGCTCGAGGCTTCAGTCAGCGGCCAGGAGTTGACTACTTTCAGACCTTCTCTCCCACCCCGAAGATGACCACTCTTTGGGTGCTGGTGCACATAGCCGCTGAGCGCGACTACGAGCTTCACTCTTTTGACTTCAGCACTGCTTTCCTGCAGGGCAGCCTGCATGAGGAGATCTGGCTGTGCCGCCCACCTGACTTCACTGGGTCATTTCCTCCTGATACCCAGTGAAGCCTGCGGCGACCAGTCTACGTTCTCCGCCCGGCGCCCCGTGAGTGGCACGACACACTGAGGACTACACTTGCGGCTCTTGGCTTTGCTCCTTCTACTGCCGACCCGTCGCTGATTCTACGCACCGACACCTCCTTGCCGCCGTTCTACATCCTCGTGTACGTAGACGACTTGGTCTTTGCCAGAGCTGACACTGCTGGACTCGCCCACGTGAAGTCCGAGCTGCAGAAGAGACACACGTGCACAGACCTGGGTGAATTGCGCAGCTACCTTGGCTTGCAGATCACCCGGGACAGAGCACGCCGCACCATTACCCTGACTCAGTCAAAAATGGTGCAGCAGGTCCTTCAGCGCTTCGACTTCACGAACTCCTTGCCTCAGGCCACTCCTCTGTCTACTCGCCACTCGCTCTTAGCTCTGCCTTCGGATGAGTCCGTAGAGCCGAGTGGCCGGTACCTAGAGCTTGTTGGCTGCCTCATGTACCTGATGACCTGCACTCGACCTAACTTGGCATACCCTCTTAGCATCTTGGCACGCTATGTTGCTCCTGGGAGACACCGACCAGAGCACATGGCTGCAGCGAAGAGGGTGTTGCGCTACTTGTGCAGTACGTCGGGCATGGGGCTTTTGCTTGGAGGGCGGAGTCCAGTGGTCCTCACTGGTCACGCAGACGCTTCTTGGGCTGACGACCAGGCTACGCAACGGTCGTCACAGGGTTACACCTTCAGCCTTGGTTCCGGCTCTGTTTCGTGGCGGTCTACCCGCTCGTCTTCTGTTCTCGGCTCCAGCTGTGAGGTTGAGATCTACGCTGGGGCCATGGCTGCTCAGGAGTTACGCTGGCTCACCTACCTGCTGACTGACCTTGGAGAGCCGCCTCGTTCTCCTCCAGTTCTGTACGTAGACAACAAGGCCATGCTGGTCTTGTGTCAGGAGCACAGACTGGAGCACAGAACGAAGCACATTGCTCTTCACTACTTCCTTGTTCGTGAGCTGCAGCAGCGTGGTCAGCTGCGCCTTGCTTACGTGGCCTTTCGGGCCAACACTGCTGATATCTTTACCAAGGCACTTCAGCCTTGTGATCATCAACGCTTTTGTACTATGCTAGGTCTTGTGCCTACTTGGCCTCACTTGCTCACTTTTTGACCTTGCTTGTACTGTGATCTATATATACCTGCTCTTGCTTGTTTACCTTTATATATTAATCCTGCATGTGAACTGGCCTTGTGGCCTTGAACCGGTGCTCGGAATGTGTGGTGACGTTGTGATCCACCCTGAGCTTGCTTTGGTTGACTGGTCGTGTGACCCCTTGTTCTCCCCCACTTTGCTTATGGGGGTGTGTCAGACATATATGATATAGCGGATGTAGGTTGTAGTGGGGTAGACAATAGGGGGTACAGATATTCTAGGGTTTCATACTTGTACCCCACACATTCCTAGTCAATTCATTCCTCGTTATTCTCACAGTATGTAGGGGCGAAGTAGGCTGACGTGTAAGGACGGATTGACGTACCAGTCAGCGGAGAGGAGGAGGTGGGCGGTGACGGGTGTGATCATGTGGCTGATGCGGAATGGTCCACAGTATCGGGGGCGAAGTTTTTGGGTGATGGGCAGGCAGAGGTTCTGGGTGTCAAGTAAAACTAGGTTGTCGGGCTGGTAAGTGACAGGTCGGCGATGGCGGTCGGCGCTGCGTTTAGCGATGATGTTTAGTTCTTGGGTCTGCTGTCCGGGTTCGTGCTGCTTGTAATTTTTCGGCGAACTGTTGTGCTCGTGGCACCGGGTTGTCGGGATTCGGTGTCATGGGTACTGTTGGGTTTTGTTCGTAGTTCAGGTAAAACGGTGAATATTGGGTCGTGGCGGAAAGTGAGTTGTTGTACGCGAACTCGATGAGTGGCAGTTGTTGTTCCCAGGTGGTTGGGTCGTCGCACGTGGCTCGAATGAGTTGTTCCATGGTCTGATTTGTCCTCTCTGTCTGCCCGTCGGTCTCGGGGTGGTACGAAGAACTGAACTCTAGTCGCGTGCCAAACTGTTGCCACAGGTTCCGCCAGAAGATGCTGGTGAATTTCGTATCTCGCTCGCTGATGATCGCTGCTGGTATCTCGTGCAGTCGAACGACGGTGGAGGCGTGCTGTTTCTTCGGCTGTGATTGATTTTTTGCAGGCTGCGAAGTGTGCCATTTTCGTCAGTCGATCGACGACGACCTGGATCGCGTCGTTCCCACTCGCCCCGGCTGGTAACCCCGTGACGAAATCCATCGTCACCTGCTGCCAAGCACGCTCTGGTGCTGGTATCGGCAGCAATTGTCCTGCCGGCCGCTTCCGTGATGATTTCATGAACTGGCAAGTGGGACACGATGCCACGCATCGCTGTACTTCGGTCAACATCTCGGGCCAGTAATGATACCGCTGCAGCTGCTGCCGTGTTTTCTCTACCCCAAAGTGTCCCGAGGTAACTCCGTCGTGTGCTTCCCGTAACAATAACTCCCGTAGCAGTGTGTACCCTGGTACCCAGATGCGGTCGGTCCCAGCTTTTACGTAATAGACTCCCTTTGCTGCTGCGAACTGCTGCGAATTTCCTCCTGTGAAGAATGGATCCGTTTGGTACCCGTGGGTCAATGGGCCTGTCAGTAGTGGACTGGTCTGCGCGAGTAGTATTACGTGGATCTGGGCAGTGGGCAATGTTTGATGCCCCCTTTTTGTATGTGACTGTGTAGTGGAAGTTTGACTCAAGGAAATCGAGCTAGCGAACCTGTCGTGGGTTGAGGTGTGGCTGTGCGCGGAGGTACTGTAGTGATTTATGGTACGTCTGTACTGTCACGTCTGCGCCGGTCAGGTAAAAGCACCACACTTTGAACACGTACACGATTGCAAGCATTTTGCGGTCGTGTATCGGGTAATTTTTTTCGAGCGGATGCAGTTCTCGTGACTCGTAGGCGATGGGCTGTAGGCCATTGCCGAAGTCATGTAGCAGTACGGCTCCGATGGCGATGTCGCTTGTGTCGGTAACTACTTCGAATGGGCGGTGTGGGTCGGCGATGCGCAGTACGGGCGGTGATTAGAGAACATTTTGCAGGGCAGAGAAGGCAGCATGCTCTTTCTCCCCCCACGTAAAAGCGACCCCCTTCCGTAACAAGTTCGTCAGCGGTGCTGTTAACCGTGCCATGTCGGGGACGAACCGACACACGTAGTTGACGAACCCCAAAAAGCTTTGTAGTTCCGTGATATTCGTCGGGGAGTGCCAGGCTTTCACCGTATCCAACTTCTTCGGGTCAATTTCGACCCCAGCCTCCAAAATAACGTGCCCCAAAAACTCTAGCCTGTCCTGAAAAAACCTTGCACTTGGAACCCTTGGTCAGTAGCCGATGCTCGTCTAAAATTTTAAATACTGCTTCCAGATCTGCTAAGTGCTCCTACTTTTCCCGAATGTAGACGAGGATGTCGTGGAGGTAAAATATCACGCATTTATCTAAGAGTGGCCTAAACGCCTCGTTCATGGTCATCTGAAATGTGGCTGGTGCGTTGGTCAGCCCGAAGGGCATCACAGTGTACTCGAACGACCCGTACCAAGTCTGAAATGCTGTTTTGGCGCAGTTCGATGGTTCCACTCTAATCTGATGGTAACCCCCCCGTAAATATATTTTTGAAAAACCCGTGCCGTTCGCAGTTGGTCTATCACTTCGTTGGCGCGGGGAATGGGGTACCGCGACTTGACTGTTACCCAGTTGAGCGCTCGGTAATCGATGCACATGCGAAACCCTCCGTCTTTTTTTGGCGTGAACAGTATCGGCGCGGCGAATGGTGACAAGCTCGGCCGGATGAATTTCTTCACTAGCAGGTAATCAAACTACTTGTGAAGTTTCGAAGAAAGAAGAGGGAAGGGGGCTGCACTAGCAAGAATGGGGATACAAATAGCAAACCCTAGAAGGGTTGTACTCGCTATAGAGCACCCCACTACAGGCTAGAGCATAAGATAACATTCTGACACTACTTCCTCAGTTTGTCGAGCTCGGGTTGTGTCAGTCTGAATTGGCGCTGTACAGTTGGCTGTGCCCCCGGTTCTAATTCTATTCGGTGGTCATGTGCTCGCTGAGGTGGCAGTCCTTCCGGTAAGTCGTCAGGAAAAATCCCCGGGTATCGCTTCAACAGTTCTTGCAGTTCGGGCGGTACCGCTGCCAGCAGTTTCTTGAAATCACTCAACTGCTCTGCTCCCTCTACGACTGCAATGTCTACTGCGTACACGTCAGCTCAAGCAGCGACAGCCCGTTTCATGGTGACGGCGTTGACGTGTACCGTTGAAGACTCGGGCGACTGCCAGCAAGGTAGTTCAACCTAGTTACCGCTACTTCGCACAGTGCAGCTACTGTCAGAGGTCCACTGGTGATCCCCGATCGATCCTAGGGAAGGGTTACAGGCACGTTTGCCTGGGGGGTTATGGGCGCACTGACCCGCTACTGAAACAAGCCCTTTTATCCCAATGGTCTAGTGGTTGGGATTCTGAGATGGTATCCAGAGCGAAGGTCTCGGGTTCGAATCCCAGTGTATGCACTTCGGGCATCCCAGTGCGGGGGGGTGTCAGAGGTCCACTGGTGATCCCCGATCGATCCTAGGGAAGGGTTACAGGCACGTTTGCCTGGGGGGTTATGGGCGCACTGACCCGCTACTGAAACAAGCCCTTTTATCCCAATGGTCTAGTGGTTGGGATTCTGAGAGCTACCCGTCGTCCACTCAATTCGCGGGTTGTACCGTCGCAACCAATTGTGAAAATAAGGTGTAGAAGAAGGCGCCAGAGCTAGGAAAGCCCTAGCTAGGCAAGAAACAGTTTAGGCAAAAGAGAGAGGATGTTCACTAGCACGAATGAGGATACAAATAGCAAACCCTAGAAGGGTTGTACTCGCTATAGAGCAAACCACTACAGGCTAGAGCATAACATTCAGACAAACCCCCATAGCCAAAGTGGGGTGTAATCAGCAGAGCAAGCAAAGCAGAACAAGCTCAGGGTGGATCACAATGTCACCACACATTCTGATGACGAGAAGTGAGAATGGAATGGATGAACTATGAAACAGTTCGGTACAAGTACTAACCCTAATTGGGCTGTACCCCTTATGGGCTACCCCACTACAGCCTACACAAATGTATAAGCTATAATGTTCTGACACACCCCCATAGGCAAAGTGGGGGAGAACAAGTGGTCACAAGACCAGTCAAGCAAAGCAATGCAAAGCAAAGCAAGCTCAAGGTGGATCACAAAGTCACCACACAGTCCAAGCACAAGAGTAAGGCCACAAGGCCAGTTCACATGCAAGGTCATATATATAAAGGTAAAACAAGCAAGGGCAGGTATAGAAAGAAGACAGTACAAACAAGATCAAGAAGTGAGCAAGTGAGGCCAAGTAGGCACACGACCTAGCACAGTACAGAAGCGCTGATGATCACAAGGCGGAAGGGCCTTGGTGAAGATATCAGCAGTGTTGGCCTCAGAGGCCACGTAGGTGAGGCGGAGCTGACCACGCTGCTGCAGCTCACGAGACAGGAAGTAGCGGAGAGCAATGTGCTTCGTTCTGTGCTCCAGTCTGTGCTCCCGACACAAGGCCAGCATGGCCTTGTTGTCTACGTACAGAACTGGAGGAGAACGAGGCGGCTCTCCTAGGTCAGTCAGCGGGTAGGTGAGCCAGCGTAGCTCCTGTGCAGCCATGGCCCCTGCGTAGATCTCAGCCTCACAGCTGGAGCCGAGAACAGAGGACAAGCGGGTAGACCGCCACGAAACAGAGCCGGAGCCAAGGTTGAAGGTGTAACCCTGTGACGACCGCTGCGTAGCCTGGTCGTCAGCTCAAGAAGCGTCAGCGTGACCTGTGAGGACTACTCGACGTCGCCCTCCAAGCACTAGCCCCATGCCCGACGTACTGCACACGTAGCGCAACACCCTCTTCGCTGCAGCCATGTGCTCTGGTCGGTGTCTCCCAGGAGCAACATAGCGTGCCAAGATGCTAAGAGGGTATGCAAGGTCAGGTTGTGTGCAGGTCATCAGGTACATGAGGCAGCCAACAAGCTCTGGGTACGGGCCACTCGACTCTAAGGACTCATCCGAAGGCAGAGCTGAGAGCGAGTGGCGAGTAGATAGAGGAGTAGCGTGAGGCGAGGAGTACGTGAAGCCGAAGCGCTGAAGGACCTGCTGCACCATGTGTGACTGAGTCAGGGTAATGGTGCGCTGTGCTCTGTCTCGGGTGATCTGCAAGCCAAGGTAGCTGCGCAGTTCTCCCAGGTCTGTGCACGTGTGTCTCTTCTGCAGCTCAGACTTCACGTGGGCGAGTCCAGCAGTGTCAGCAGTGGCAAAGACCAGGTCGTCGACGTACACAAGGATGTAGAACGGCGGCAAAGAGGTGTCGGTGCGTAGAAACAGTGACGGGTCGGCTGTAGAAGGAGCAAACCCAAGAGCCGCAAGTGTAGTCCTCAGTGTGTCGTGCCACTCATGGGGCGCCTGGCGGAGACCGTAGACTGGCCGCCGGAGGCTCCACTGGGTGCCAGGAGGAAACGACCCAGTAAAGACAGGTGGGCGGCGCAGCCAGATCTCCTCGTGCAGGCTGCCCTGCAAGAAAGTTGTGCTAAAGTCAAGAGAGTGAAGCTCGTAGTCGTGCTGAGCGGCTATGTGCAGCAGCACCCGAAGAGTGGTCATCTTCGGGGTGGGAGAGAAGGTCTGAAAGTAGTCAACTCCCTGCCGTTGACTGAAGCCTCAAGCCACGTAACGCGCCTTGAAGACAGGCGGAGAGCCCGGCGGCCGCTTCACCCTGAAGATCCACATCCCACTGACGATGTTCGCCCCGGTGGGGGAACCTCGTCGATGTAGGTGCCTGTGGACTTCCAGGAAGCCATCTCTGCGTCCATGGCCGACTGCCACTGAGAGGAGTAGGGACCCTCGATCGCCCCATGGTACGATCGAGGAGTCGGGATGTCTGGTGCATCCGGGTCTCCCTTAGGGGCAATCAACGTGGACACGAGATGGGGCAAAGCAGCCGCAAAGTACTGGAACTCCTCAAGGACGTCCGTGCTAAGAGCACACTCACCCCCGATGGACGGAGGACAGACAGACTCAGACTCAGCAACAAGACTAGCAGCGTAGTCTAGACGACAACGAGCAGCGAAGTCGACAAGCTCAGCAACGAGAGCAGACGCAGCAGCAGACTCAAAGGAAGGGTCAGTGACGACAGTAGCAAGAAGGCGCGTGACCGAAGGACTAGTAGCACGAAGGGAGTCAGACTCCGGGTCAGCAAGAGAAGGAAGAGAGGACTCTGGAGGAGACGGCAATGGGACATGCAGAGGACCAGTGGAAGGACGCAGTGCCATGTGGTGTGTGCCGGGGACCGCAGGAGCACGCGGACGTGCAGTACGACCACTAGTGCGAGCAGCACGAACAGGTGACGCGGGACGAGACGCAGGCTCACGACGCTCAGCAAGACCTCCAGTAGGACCAGTGTAAGGAGAAGGAGCAGGTAGAGGGGAGGCGGGCGGTAACTGTGACTGCGACTGGACAGGCGGTGGACACTCTAGGGGAGGAGCAGGACCAGCAGAGGGCGGGAGACCAAGAACCTGCTCCAGGAGTGGAACGAAGTACGGCCTCGGCCGCTCAGCGCCTTTAGAACCAGCAAGTACGGCACCAGTACCCCCAGCGGCAGCACCAGCGCCAGCAGAACCTCTAGTGCGATCACCCCCAGCAGCTCCAGCTTCAGCAGCACCAACTCCAGTAGGACGGTCAGCACCAGCTGCCTCAGCAGCACCCTAAGACGCACCAGCACCAGTAGAAACACCAGCGCCAACACCCCCACCAGCTCCAGCTCCAGCAGCACCAACTCCAGTAGGACCGTCAGCACCAGCTGCCTCAGCAGCACCCCCAGACGCACCAGCACCACTAGAAACACCAGCGCCAACACCTCGAGCAGCTCCAGCAGTACCCCCAGACTCAGCAGCACGTCTCCAGCGGCGGGCGAACCACACGCGCAGCTCCTGTGGAGACAGCGGCTCACGCCTCGACGAAGTACCGCCGGCGGCCACACAAGCAGACCCAGCACCCCCAGGCTCCGCACCCCCAGACTCAGCGCCCCTAGGCTCAGCACCCCCAGGCTCAGTACCTCCAGTCTCAGCACCCCCAGACTCAGCACCCCCAGACCCGGCACCCGCAGACCCGGCACCCGCAGGCTCAGCACCTCTAGCAGCACCAGAGTCAACAGCTACCTCGACAGGCTCGACTGCATCTACCTGGGACACACGTGAAGGGGTAGGACCCTGAGGAGGGAGGGGGTCTACCTGGGTAGCACCTGGCGCAAGGAAGAGCGGCAGCAGGGGGAGGGGAGCAGTGCGGTAGGGGAAGAGACGGTAGTAAGGCACCGACTCGTCAAACGTGACGTCCTGGGAGGACAGAACACGGCGCGTGGTGGGGTGGTAAAACTGCCAGTGAGGCGCGTCAGGGGGGGAGCCAAGGAAGACACAAGGAACAGCACGGGGGGACAGCTTGTCCGCAGACAAGTCGCGGACAAACGCCCGAGATCCCCAGACCCGAAACGCAGACGCATCGCCAACCTTCCCTGTCCATCGCAAGGCGGGGAAGGTCTGTGGCAAGGAGACCCGGGGCTGAAGGTTGAGCTGATGCGCGGCGTACTGAACCGCAAACGCCCACAGAAAATGGGGGGCAGCCGCATGCATCATGGACGTACGAGCGACGTCAATGACCATGCCAATGCGGCGCTCAGCGATCCCATTTTTCTGTGGAGAGGCCGGAAGCGTGAAGGTCGGGCGGATGCCCTGTGCCCGACAGAAGGCTCCCTGACGGGCAGAGGAAAACTCCCCTCCTCTGTCCGAGTGCCGACGCAAAACAGGAAAGTCCGAGCCGAAACTCTCTCGGAGCTGGAGACGAGCTGCGCGGATCCAGTCGATCAACACCTCAGTGACGTCACCCTTGCTGCGCAAGGGGAAGACTGTGGTGTAACGCGAGTAGTCGTCAACGACCAGCAGAAAGTACCGCTCTCTCCCCTGCCCACTGACGCGGGCTGGGCCCCTCACGTCCATGTGTAGAGTCTGCAGCGGAGCCTCTGTCGGAGGAAACTCGGAGGAGTGAGGGGCGGCGCGCTGTCGCCCCTCGACGCAGGGGACGTAGGTAGGGCCAGGGCCCGGAGGAAGGGGAGGGAGAGACCGAGGAAGACCAGAGACAAGGACACGGGAGGCCATGCCTCGGAGACGAGGCAAGGAGGGGTGACCAAGGCGGTGGTGCCAAAGGAGAGTCTGGTGGGACAGCAGACGACACGAGCAGGGGGCAGACTCAGGACCAGACCTGGACGCCGCAGCAAACACTTGATTCGACGCAGCTACCTGGGCAGACTCAAAAGTAGGAGGAGACTCAGCAGTAAGGGTGTACAGGCTCGACCCTGGTCGACGGGTGAACGTGGCCTAGTGTCGGCCTGTCCGAGCACACGTGCAGTGGGTCACTCGCTGACTCGCAGGAGTGAATTGGTCAACCCCTCGATCCTGTAGGTCCGCTCCACTCACCAAGTTCGTAGAGAACGAGGGGAGGTGGAGACCAGACAGGGTGCCAGAGGGGGCTGCAGGGCACGGAAGGACAGTGGAGAAGCTAGCAAGGATAGGACCCCTAGAGGGGTCTGCCAGGGAGAGTGCAACCGGCCGACTTAGCAGCGTAAGAGTGGTGCGGTCTCGAAAGAAGGAGCGGGACGCACCCGAGTCCAGGGTGACAGTGTGGAAGGCCTGAGCCGACGTAGTACCTGAGAGAGGAGACTCACCAGCACCTGGGGCGGCAGACGCACTTGCACCTGGGGCAGTAGACGCACGAGCACCTAGAGCAGCAGTCTCACCAGCACCTAGTGCAGCAGCCTCAATGCCCGGGTCAGGCGGTACACACAGGTAACGGGCACCCTCAACACTATCAGCAACAGCATACATGGCAGCAAGAATAGCATCAAAGTTAAGATCAAAGATAGCAACCCCGGCCTTAGCCAGATCTCCCCAGCGAGGGATCTCTGACGCCTCAGGGAACTGGCGACGCCACGCGTCCGTCAGGCGACCAAAGCAGCGCTGGGTGGAGTGCAGACCTCCGCACTGCTCACCAGTGCGGTCGCCGGTACGGAGAACGTAAGAGCAGGGACCAAAACCCCCACCGCGCTGGCGTGCAGTGTACCACTCACGAAGCTGCTGAGGGGACAGGGTCACACCACTCCGCTGCTGCTGCTGGCGCTGACCACCACCGGCGCCACTCCTCGGCGCAGAGTCGCGACTCGCTCCACCACCGCCGCCTCCGCCGCCACCGCCGCCTCCGCCGCCTCCGCCACCTCCTCCACCTCCGCCTCCTCCACTACCTCCGCCGCCTCCGCTCCCTCCGCCACCTCCACCGCCTTCGCCGCCTCCACTGCTACCGCCGCCGCCGCCACCCCCAGCGCCACTCCCACCACCACCCCCACTCCCTCCACCGCCTCCACCACCACCTCCACTGCCCCCTCCACCCCCTCGAGTGCCCTTGCCCCCCTTGCCCTTGCCGTTGCGGCGTCTCCCGCTCGGGGCAGACGCAGCGCCGACCGACTCGAAACCAACGAGGTCGGCCGCAGCAGCAGAGGCAAGAGAGGGCAAGAGGGGGGAGGGAGAACACCCCTCAAAGACGAGGGTGCAAGGGTCACCACGAGAGGCTCCTACAGCGACTATGCTCTTCTCTATCGCTAGGAGGGCCTTCTCGAGGAGGTCAACGGTGAGAGTGGTGGGGCAAACAGAGAGGAAGTGGTCCCTGACTACACGGAGAGAGTCAGGGAGACGGGTGACTATGTAGTAGAGGGTGATGTACATTGGGGGGGGGGTTCTTGGCGCAGAACTCAGCAGGAAGCACAGCGCGGTAGCGAGTGTCACTAGTGCGGAGGTGCGTAATGAGGTCAGCGACTGTGGGAAAGGCAGCAAGGTCAGGGAAGAGGTACGGTAGCATGAGGCGGCTCAGTGCAGCAGTGGCAGGGGAAGAGTAGCGTGCAACTACAGCGTCGTACAAGGTCTGAGCACTCTTGTACTGGCTAAAGTGTGCACGCTCAGTGGTCGGTAAGTGGCGGCGCACAGCAAGGCGAGCAGCAGCGTCACGTGTGGCCCACTGTGAGCAAACAGTGGCGTCAGCATCAGCAGCAGGGGCAGGGGAGGCACCAGAAGTGAGGTCAAACAGGGAGAGGCCGTCTGCCCTATCGCAGTGCAGGAAAAGCTGCAGATCATCTACCCAGACCTCAAAGTCCACTGCCCGACCCTCAGCGTCAAAGGTGAGAACGCTAGGGGAAGCCATAACAGCAGTAGGCAGGGCAGTGCAGTGGCAGAGACTGTGCTCTTACCAGGTAGGTGGAGCGATGGGGCTGCTCGGCGGCTCGGCTGTCGGGCGACTCGGCTGCTGGGGCGGCTCGGCTGCTGGGCGGCTCAGCTGCTGGGCGGCTCGGCTGCTGGGCGGCTAGGCTGCACGGTGCTGGGCGGCTCGGCTGCCGGGCGGCTCGGCTGCTGGGCGGCTCGGGCGGTCGGGCGGCTCAGGTGGCCGGCGGTTCGGCTGCTCGGCGTTGCGGGCGCTGGGAGGCGGGGTCGCAGGTGGTGGCGAGGTCGCAGGTGGCGGCGGGCCGCAAGGGTGGGCGGGGCCGCGGTGGCGACGGGGCCGAAGTGGGCGACGTAGCGGGGCCGCGACAGGGCCGTAGCGGGGCCTAAGCTGGGCTGTAGCGGGGCTGATGGGGCCGAAGCGGGGCCTAAGTGGGGCCGTAGAGGGGCCGACGGGGCCGAAGCGGGGCCGCGACGGGGCCGTAGCGGGGCCGTAGCAGGGCCGTAGCGGGGCCGCAGCGGGGCCTAAGCGGGGCCGACGGGGCCGAAGCGAGGCCTGAGAGGGGCCGCGACGGGGCCGACGGGGCCTAAGCGGGGCCGACGGGGCCGACGGGACCGTAGCGGGGCCGTAGCGGGGCCGTAACGGGGCCGTAGCGGGCGGCTTGAGGGGCAGTTGGGGCGGCCAATAGGGGCCACTAAGGCGGCTCGAGGCGCTAATCGGGTGAGGAGCTAAGCGCGCTCCGGGCAGGGAAGGAAAAAAAAGTTTGTGGTGGGCCCTAGGCAGTATTCCCACTCGGGAACCTGCTCGATACCATGACGAGAAGTGAGAATGGAATGGATGAACTATGAAACAGCTGGGTACAAGTACTAACCCTAATTGGGTTGTACCCCTTATGGGCTACCCCACTACAGCCTACACAAATGTATGAGCTATAATGTTCTGAAATCTGAGCACAAGTACAAGAAGCAATAGTTTAAAGTTCACAATTATGAGCAACGCTAGAGGCTATCGCAGAGGGCAAGTGAGGAGGAGGAGGCGAGACTGTAAGAGGAGAGGAGATAGGAGGTGACGACTGAAGATGCAGACACACGGGCAACAGGAGGCACACTGGCACAGCGGCGATCGGAACAGCGCTCCGGACTACTAGAGTAACTGGCCCCACGGCTAAAATTAGCGGCACACGAGCAACGGACCCACGGGCGACTGGCACAGGTGGCTGCGACTGGGCTACCGGAGCAACTCCCCGGACTACAGGTGCTGGTGGCGACACGACGACAACCTTCGTTCAACCTCCCCAAACAGTCCCACCCCCCCTGACACACACCCCCTTCTTCACCCCTAGCTCCACTCCCACGTCACCCCCCTAGCACCACTCCTTCGGCTCCCACACACCCACCCCCCTGAGCGGCAGCTGCAGTAGCGGGAGACGGAGGAGGAGGAGGAGCAGGGGACGCTGCTGAAAAACTGCACCCCCATACCCCACACGCTCCACCCCCAAACCCTTATGCAGGAGCACAAGTAGTAGCAGGGGTGGGGCGCCATCAGAGGCACGGGGGACAGCGGGCAGTGCAAGGGCAATGAAGAACGGGCTGCCCACGGGCCTGGCACAGCCGCCCGAACCGCGCGCAGGCGGTCCGAGCCGCGCGCGGGCCTGGCGCAGCCCGTACAGGCCGCGCGCTGGCCTGGCGCAGCCCGTACGGGCCGCGCGCGGGCCTGGCGCAGCCCGTACGGGCCGTGTCCGGGCCTGGCGCAGCCCGTACGAGCCGCGCGCAGCCTGTACGGGCCGCGCGCAGGCCACGACGGGCGACGGGGGGCGACACGCGGGTCCCCGTTGCCCGTCGCAGTGCCTCCTGGGGGCGACGCGCCGAGTGACGGGGCAGAAACCCGTCGCGCGCCTCGGGGCGCACGGCGGGCAGAAAACCCTAATTTCGACGCCGCGCACCACGGGGCGCGAGGCGGACAGGGAGTAGCAGTAGCAGCGGAAGGAGTGAGGTGGGGCCCACACGCCAGGAGCATATCGCTCTGCTACCATGTGAAAATAAGGTGTTGAAGAAGGCGCCAGAGCTAGGAAAGCCCTAGCTAGGCAAGAAACAATTTAGGCAAAAGAGAGAGGATGTTCACTAGCAGGAATGAGGATACAAATAGCAAACCCTAGAAGGGTTGTACTCGCTATAGAGCACCCCACTACAGGCTAGAGCATAACATTCTGACACCAATCACGTCCCAGTAAAATGGCGTGCCCATCCAATGTCGTCGCTGCAAGGATAGCATTCCAGCCCGCTAACCGGCTGGGATAAAGGGCATGTTTCCTTGGTGGGTCAGCGCACCCATACCCCCCCAGGACGACACCTGTAGCCCTTGGGGAGACCACTTCGGGCCATTCCAGCGTCCACTTCCAACAGTCGCGAGCATTTCCTGTGTAAACCCGAAATTCCCCCCACAGGGGACTTTGACTCTCTCCACCTTTTCCCGTATGGCCAGTGGCGTGCCGTCAACTAAGCTGTCAGATGATTATATTACTGATGCATATATTTAGGCTGTAGTGGGGTAGCCCATAGGGGGTACAACCCAATTAGGGTTGGTACTTGTACTTGTTTCATTTCATAGTGCACTCATTCCTCGCCTCTATCTCAACATGGTATCGAGCAGGTTCCCTAGTGGGAACTGTTCCTAGGGCCCACCTACTATTCCATCCTGCCCGGAGCGCGCTCTGCCCTAGCCCGAGTCGCGCTGGGCCTTTTTTTCCTTTGGCGGCCCGATCGCGTCAAGCCGCCCGCGATTTGTTTTTTGGCGCGCCACCTACGCGGCCTCGTCGCGCCGCCCCTAGACGGCCGCGCCACGTCGCGCGTGCCGCCCTCCAGACGCGCGCCGCCCCCTCTGACCCTCGCGACGCCGGCGCCGTCTCTGACGGCCCCGCGATCGCCTTCGACGGCCCTGCCGTCCCCTCTACCGGCCCCTCCGCTGCACTTGACGGCCCCGCCGTCCCCTCTGCCGGCCCCGCCGCTGCACTTGACGGCCCCGCCGTCCCCTCTGCCGGCCCCGCCACTGCACCCGACGGCCCCGCTGTCCCCTCTGCCGGCCCCGCCGCTGCTTCAGACGGCCCCGCCGCTGCACCTGACGGCCCCGCCGTCCCCTCTGACGGCCCCGCCGCTGCACCTAACGGCCCCGCCGTCCCCTCTGACGGCCCCGCCACTGCACCTACCGGCCCCGCCGCTACCCCTGACGGCCCCGCTGCTGCATCTGCAGGCCCCGCCGTCTCACCTGCCGGCCCCGCTGCTGTACCTGACGGCCCCGCCGCTTCACCTACCGGCCCCGCCACTACCCCTAACGGCCCCGCAGCTGCATCTCCCGGCCCCACCGCCCCAGCAACTGTGCCGCCCCAGCAGCCGAGCCGCCCCAGCAGCTGAGCCGCCCCAGCAGCCGAGCCGCCCGAGCCGCCGAGCCGCCCGAGCCGCCTAGCAGCCGAGCCGCCGAGCCGCCCGAGCCGCCCAAGCCGCCCGAGCCGCCCGAGCCGCCCGAGCCGCCTGCACTGCCCTGTCTGGTGAGCACTGAGCTATACTCTGCGCACTGCCCTTACCCCACTGCTGTCATGGCTACCCCCAGTGTCCTCACCTTCGACGCTGAGGGCAGAGCCATCGACTTTGACGTGTGGGTAGACGACCTGCTGCTTTTCCTACAGTGCGACAGAGCTGACGGCCTCTCTCTCTTTGATCTCACTTCTGGTGCCTCTCCCGCCCCTGCTGCTACTGAGGATGCCACTGTTCGCTCACAGTGGGCCACACGCGATGCTGCTGCACGTCTTGCTGTGCGTCGCCACCTCCCTCCCTCTGAGCGTGCACACTTTGGGTCGTACAAGAGTGCTCAGACCTTGTACGACGCCGTTATTGCACGCTCCTCCTCCTGCGTCTGGTCAGGTAGCTGCGTCGGGTCAGGTGTTTGCTGCAGCGTCCAGGTCTGGTCCTGAGTCTGCCCCCTGCTCGTGTCGCCTCTTGTCCCACGAGACCCTCCTGTGGCACCACAGGATGGGTCACCCCTCCCTGCCTCGTCTCCGGGGCATGGCCTCTCGCCTTCTTGTCTCTGGCCTTCCCCGGTCCCTCCCTCCCCTTCCTCCGGGGCCTGGCCCTCCCTGTGTCCCCTGTGTCGAGGGTCGCCTGCGGGCTACCCCTCACTCCTCCCCGTTTCCTCCGACGGAGGCCCCGATGCAGACGCTTCACATGGACGTGTGGGGCCCACCCCGCGTCCGTGGACAGGGTCACGAGCGCTACTTCCTGCTGGTGGTTGACGACTACTCGCGTTACACCACAGTCTTCCCCTTGCGCAGCAAGGGTGAGGTCACTGAGGTGTTGATCGACTGGATCCGCGCAGCTCGTCTCCAACTCAGGTGGAGCTTCGGCTCGGACTTTCTTGTTTTGCGTCTGCACTCGGACAGAGGCGGAGAGTTCTCCTCCGGCCTTCTGCGAGCCTACTGTCGGGCACGAGGCATCCGCCAGACCTTCACGCTTCCGGACTCTCCACAGCAGAATGGGATTGCTGAGCGCCGCATCGGCATTGTCATGGACGTCGCCCGTACGTCCATGGTGCATGCGGCTGCCCCCCATTTTCTGTGGCCGTTTGCGGTTCGGTACGCCGCACATCAGATCAACCTTCAGCCCAGGGTCTCCAGACCGGAAACCTCCCCAGCCTTGCTGTGGACGTGGAAGGTTGGCGATGCGTCGGCGTTCCGTGTCTGGGGATCTCGGGCGTTTGTCCGCGACTTGTCTGCGGACAAGCTGTCCCCTCGTGCTGCTCCTTGCGTCTTCCTGGGTTTCCCCCCTGACGCACCTGGGTGGCAGTTTTACCACCCCACCTCTCGTCGTGTTCTGTCCTCCCAGGACGTCACGTTCGACGAGTCGGTTCCCTTCTACCGGCTCTTCCCCTACCGCACTCCGTCCCTCCCCCCCCCGCCCCTCTTCCTGGTCCCAGGTCCCCCCCCGGTAGCCCCCCTCCCCCCTTAGGGTCCTGCCCCTTCAGGTGTGTCTCAGGTAGAGGCGGTCGAGCCTGTCGAGGTCACTGGTGACTCTGGTGCTGCTGCGGGTGCGGAGCCTCGGGGTGCTGAGACTGGGGGTGCTGAGACTGGGGGTGCTGAGCCTGGGGGTGCTGAGACTGGGGGTGCTGAGCCTGGGGGTGCTGAGCCTGGGGGTACTGAGCCTGGGGGTGCTGGGACTGGGGGTGCTGAGCCTGGGGGTACTGAGCCTGGGGGTGCTGAGCCTGGGGGTGCTGTGCCTGGGGGTGCTGAGCCTGGGGGTTCTGCGTCTGGGAGTGCTGCGCTTGCTGCTTCTGTTCCTGGTGGTTCTCCAGGCCGTTCTTCGCGCCGCGAGCCGCTCTCTCCTCTGGAGCTGCGTGAGTGGTTTGCCCGGCGCTGGAGGCGAGCTGCTGGAGCTGGGGGTACTGCGGGTGCTGGAGGTTCCGTTGCTGCCGAGGGAGCTGGTACCACGGGTCCCGGAGGTGCTCGTACTGAGGGTACTGGAGCTGCCGGGCCCGGGGGTGCCTCTGGAGCTGGAGCTGCTGCGGGTGCTGGCGCTGAGGCTACGACTGTCGGTCCTACTGCGGGTACTTCTGCAGCTGCTGGTGGTACTGGAGTTGGAGCTGCTACTGGTGCTGGTGTTGCCTCTGGAGGTGTTGGTCCTGTCCCTGCTGTCTCTGGCGGTGCTGCGCGGCCTTGGCCGTACTTCGTTCCGCTCCTTCAGCAGGTTCTTGGTCTCCCGCCTTTCACTGGTCCTTCTCCTCCCGTAGAGTGTCCGCAGCCTATCCCGTCACGGTCACAGTTACAGCCCGCCTCTCCCCTGCCTTCTCCTTCTCCCTACGCTGGTCCTACTGGAGGTCTTGCTGAGCGTCTTGAGCCTGCGTCCCGCCCTGCGTCGCCAGTCTGAGCTGCTCGCCCTAGTGGTCGCGGTTCGCGTCAGCGTCCTCCTCCTGTCCCTGGCACGCACCAGATGTCTCTGCGTCCGTCCACTGCTCCTCTGCGTGCCCCTTTGCCTTCTCCTCCTCAGTCTTCTCTTCCTACACTTGCCAACCCGGAGTCGGACTCTCACCGTGCTGCCAGTCCTACTGTCACGCGTCTTCTTGCTACTCTTGTCACTGACCCTTCCTTTGAGTCCGCTGCTGCGTCTGCCCTAGTTGCTGAGCTGGTCGACTTTGCTGCTGCGTGTCGTCTGGACTATGCTGTCAGTCTTGTTGCTGAGTCTGCTGAGTCTGTGTCTGCTGCGTCTGCGTCTGCCTGTCCTCCGTCCGTCGGGGGTGACTGTGCTCTTGGCACGGACGTCCTTAAGGACAGGCAGGAGGAGTTCCAGTGCTTTGCCGCCGCTTTGCCCCATCTCGTGTCCATGTTTGTTGCCCCTGAGGGAGACCCGGATGCTCTAGACATCCCGACCCCACGCTCTTACGCAGAGGCGATGGCCGGTCCCTACTCCTCTCAGTGGCAGTCAGCCATGGACGCAGAGATGGCTTCCTGGAAGTCCACAGGCACCTACGTTGACGCTGTTCCCCCTCCCGGGGCGAACATTGTCAGTGGCATGTGGATCTTCAGGGTGAAGCGGCCGCCGAGTTCTCCGCCTGTCTTCAAGGCGCGCTACGTGGCTCGTGGCTTCAGTCAGCGACAGGGAGTTGACTTCTTTCAGACCTTCTCCCCGACCCCGAAGATGACCACTCTTCGGGTTCTACTGCACGTCGCTGCTCAGCGTAACTACGAGCTACACTCTCTTGACTTTAGCACTGCTTTCCTGCAGGGCCGCCTGCACGAGGAGATCTGGCTGCGCCGCCCTCCTGGCTTCACTGGGTCGTTCCCTCCTGGTACCCAGTTGAGCCTCCGGCGGCCAGTCTACCGTCTCCGCCAGGCGCCGCGTGAGTGGCACGACACACTGAGGACTACACTTGCGGCTCTTGGGTTTGCTCCTTCTACTGCTGACCCGTCGCTGTTTCTGCGCACCGACACCTCGCTGCCGCCGTTCTACATCCTCGTGTACGTCGACGACTTGGTCTTTGCCACTGCGGACACTGCCGCACTCGCCCACGTGAAGTCCGAGCTGCAGAAGAGACACACGTGCACAGACCTGGGTGAACTGACAAGCTATCTTGGCTTGCGGATCACCCGGGACAGAGCACGCCGCACCATTACCCTGACTCAGTCACACATGGTGCAGCAGGTCCTTCAGCGCTTCGACTTCACGTACTCCTCGCCTCAGGCCACTCCTCTGCCTACGGGACACTCGCTCTCAGCTCTGCCTTCGGATGAGTCCGTAGAGTCGAGTGGTCCGTATCTAGAGCTTGTGGGCTGCCTCATCTACCTGATGACTTGCACTCGACCTGACCTCGCATACCCTCTCAGCATCTTAGCACGCTATGTTGCTCCCGGCCGTCACCGGAAGGAGCACATGGATGCAGCTAAGAGGGTGTTGCGCTACTTGTGCAGTACGTCGGGCATGGGGCTAGTGCTTGGAGGGCGTGAGCGGCCTGTGCTCACTGGGCACTCAGACGCTTCTTGGGGCTGACGACCAGGCTACTCAGAGGTCGTCTCAGGGTTACACCTTCAGTCTTGGCTCTGGCTCTGTCTCTTGGCGCTCTACTCGCTCTTCTTCGGTTCTCAGCTCCAGCTGTGAGGCTGAGATGTACGCCACGGCCATGGCTGCCCAGGAGCTTCGCTGGCTCACCTACCTGCTGTTTGACCTTGGAGAGCGGCCTCGTTCTCCTCCAGTGCTGTACGTCGACAACAAGGCAACCATTGCCTTGTGTGAGGAGCACAGACTGGAGCACAGGACGAAGCACATTGCTCTGCGCTACTTCCTTGCTCGAGAGCTGCAGCAGCGTGGTCAGCTTCGCCTGCGTTTCGTGGCCACTGAGGCCAACACTGCTGATGTGTTCACCAAGGCACTTCCGCCTCGTGACCATCAGCGCTTTTGCACTCTGCTAGGCCTTGTGCCCACTGGGCCTCACTTGCTTACCTCTTGACCTTGCTTGTACTGCTGCATATATATATATCCTTGCTCTTGCTTGTTTAGCACTGTTATATATATATGCTCTGCTGCATGTGAACTGGCCTTGTGGCCTTGACCTTGTGCTCAGAATTTGTGTGGTATCCTTGAGATCCACCCTGAGCTTGCTTTGCTTTGCTTTGCTTTGCTTGACTGGTCTTGTGACCCCTTGCTCTCCCCCACTTTGCCTATGGGGGTGTGTCAGATGATTATATTAGTGATGCATATATTTAGCCTGTAGTGGGGTAGCCCATAGGGGGTACAACCCAATTAGGGTTGGTACTTGTACTTGTTTCATTTCATAGTGCACTCATTCCTCGCCTCTATCTCAACATAAGCGTGCACCTATCTCAGGTAAACAACGGCTGAGTGTCATTTGCAGTTTTCGTGCAGTTGCGGTATTAATTAAACTGTGACTTGCTCCTCCGTCGATAAAAATCTTCACTGCTGCTCCCTATATTTTCCTGTGGATCAGTACTGGGCAATCCGTCGCTATACCCTGGGTTTTTCGTCCGAGCCCGATCGATAGCATGAATCGGTACTGTGACTCGGTGAGGGTCGGTGGGGTCGGGCGAGCAGGTAGTCTCGTTAGTAGTTGGCCCGATTCCTACTGACTGCTGGCGTTTCCCTGCCTTGGAGACTCCTTCCCCTGCTCTACTCCGCGGCGCCTTAGCTCCTCTGGGCACTCACTCTTGCGATGGCCCGGCCTGTTGCAAGCAAAGCAGCGCCCCTTAAATGGCGCGGCAGCTGCATTTATCGCAACGGCATGTACGATGGCGTGCTCGATAGGTCCATGAGGGCGATGTCCGTAGTAGGACCCCGGTCTTGGACGGCGTAAAATGTCAATTTTCTTGGCGAGCGCGAGAATCTCGTTGAAGTTCGAGAGTCCGCGTAGCATGATTTCGTGCGAAATGTCCGGCTTCGGCCCTCCGACGTAACGGTCGACCCGCTCCGCTTCGTGCATATACCCAACTTGCTCGCATAATGTGAGAAAACTGCTCGTATAGTCTTGAACCGACCCGAGCTCCCGCCAAGTACGCAGTTTCTGACGCGCCGAAATAGAAGCCGCGATCGGTTCGAAGCGCGTCCGAAGCCCTGCGCACCACGCATCCCACGTGCTGTACAGGGAGGTTTCGCAGAATGAACTCCAGGTGACGGCTGGACCCGTGGGCCCTTCCTCTTG
Source organism: Closterium sp. NIES-65 (assembly GCA_948144175.1). Lineage (NCBI taxonomy): Eukaryota > Viridiplantae > Streptophyta > Zygnematophyceae > Desmidiales > Closteriaceae > Closterium > Closterium sp. NIES-65. The sequence continues at coordinate 56,924 of CANXME010002657.1, forward strand.
CGTCGGTGGCTCGTAGGCGCGTGGCAACGTCACGATGACTCGCCACCAGTCCATGGCGGGGCCCCTCAGCAGCGAGACGGTGTATCTGATCTTCGCTGCGTCCGACTCGACGTAGTTTGCGTCGAAGAATACGTTCATCGTAAAGATCCACGACTGAACCGTCAGACCTCCATGCTGACTCGGGTCGCAACACGGCGGGCACTGCGGCTTCAGTGTCATTGGCGTCATGATGGCGTGGTCGCCACTTGTCGCCGCAAATTCCACGTGCCGACGGGCTTCACGAGGCTCCCGTGGGCTTGGCGCGACTCTGTTCCTCTCCATGCCATGCATCGAATGGGCGGCGCCATCATTGGCTGCGCCGTAGCGCTGTCCCACGCTGTCATTCTGTGTCAGTGTGCCTGATGAAATGACGATCGGTTCCTCCGATTGTGCAGGTATATTTGCAGGTGCGTGTGGCGGCGCCGGAGTGTTCATCGTGGATTGCTGACGCGCGGAGTCACGTTCCGCCGTGAGCGTCGCAATTTCGAGCGCCGATTCTTCGACTTGGCGCACGAGCCGGTCGAGTTGCTCCTGCGTCAATGTCGCGAGGGTAAATTCGACCATGGCGGGGGTGTCGGGCAATCTCAGCGAGAGCCTCTGTCGTGGCCATGCGTGCTTACGAGAGAGCACTACGACGGCGGTGTTGTGTCGCTGAGAGGCGTCTACCCCCCAAGAAAATTGAGATAGTGGGGAAGCGAATGTGTGGGTGCGGTCCGAGAAGAGATCGTAGGCTCTGAATACCAAGTGTTACAAGTGGAATTGAGTTATCGAACGAGAATTGCACTATCGAAGCAAGAGTTCAATGTGAGAAAACTTAAACGAGAATGAATGCACTACGAAAGGGTTGGGTACAAGTACTAACCCTAATTGGGTTGTACCCCATATGGGCTACCCCACTACAGCCTACACAAAAGCATAAGCTATAATGTTCTGACACACCCCCATAAGCAAAGTGGGGGAGTACAAGGGGTCACAAGACCAGTCAAGCAAAGCAAGCTCAGGGTGGATCACAAAGTCACCACACATTCCGAGCACAAGGTCAAGGCCACAAGGCCAGTTCACATGGAGGAATACATGTATATATAAAAGGCTAGACAAGCAAGAGCAGGTGTATATATATATGTAACAGTACAAGCAAGGTCAAGAGGTGAGCAAGTGAGGCAAGGCAGGCACAAGACCTAGCTGAGTACAGAAGCGCTGATGATCACAAGGCGCAAGCGCCTTGGTGAAGATATCAGCAGTGTTGGCCTCAGAGGCCACGTACGCAAGACGCAGCTGACCACGCTGCTGCAGCTCACGAGCAAGGAAGTAGCGGAGAGCAATGTGCTTTGTTATGTGCTCCAGTCTCTGCTCTCGACACAAGGCCAGCATAGCCTTGTTGTCTACGTACAGCACTGGAGGAGAACGAGGCGGCTCTCCGAGGTCAGTCAGCAGGTAGGTGAGTCAGCGAAGCTCCTGTGCAGCCATGGCCCCGGCGTAGATCTCAGCCTCACAATTGGAGCCGAGAACAGAAGACGAGCGGGTAGCCCGCCACGAAACAGAGCCGGAACCAAGGCTGAAGGTGCAACCCTGTGACGACCGCTGCGTAGCCTGGTCGTCCGCCTAAGAAGCGTTTGCGTGCCCAGTGAGGACCACTGGACTCCGCCCTCCAAGCACAAGCCCCATGCCCGACGTACTGCACAAGTAGCGCAACACCCTCTTCGCTGTAGCCATGTGCTCTGGTCTATGTCTCCCAGGAGCAACATAGCGTGCGAGAATGCAAAGACGGTATGCAAGGTCAGGTCGAGTGCAAGTCATCAGGTACATGAGGCAGCCAACAAGCTCTGGGTACGGGCCACTCGACTCTACGGACTCATCCGAAGGCAGAGCTGAGAGCGAGTGGCGAGTAGGCAGAGGAGTGGCCTGAGGCGAGGAGTACGTGAAGCCGAAGCGCTGAAGGACCTGCTGCACCATGTGTGACTGAGTCAGGGTAATGGTGCGGCGTGCTCTGTCCCGGGTGATCTGCAAGCCAAGGTAGCTACGCAGTTCACCCAGGTCTGTGCACGTGTGTCTCTTTTGCAGCTCGGACTTCACGTGGGTGAGTCCAGTAGTGTCAGCTTTGGCAAAGACCAAGTCGTTGACGTACACGAGGATGTAGAACGGCGGCAAAGAGGTGTCGGTGCGTAGAAACAGCGACGGGTCGGCTGTAGAAGGAGCAAACCCAAGAGCCGCAAGTGTAGTCCTCAGTGTGTCTGCCACTCACGTGGTGCCTGGCGGAGACCGTAGACTGGCCGCCGGAGGCTCCACTGGGTGCCAGGAGGAAAAGACCCAGTGAAGCTAGGTGGGCAACGCAGCCAGATCTCCTCGTGCAGGCTGCCCTACAAGAAAGTTGTGCTGAAGTCGACGAGCTCAGCAACTAGGGCAGACGCAGCAGTGGACTCAAAAGAAGGGTCAGTGACGTCTGTAGCAAGGAGACGCGTGACAGTCGGACTGGCAGCACGAAGAGAGTCCGACTCCGGGTCGGCAAGAGCAGGAAGCGAGGACTCAGGAGGAGAAGGCAAAGGGGCACGCAGAGGAGCAATGGACGGACGCTGAGACATCCGGTGCGTGCCAGGGACAGGAGGAGGACGCTGACGCGAACCACGACCACCAGTGCGAGCAGCACGGACAGGCGACGCAGGGCGAGACGCAAGCTCACGACGCTCAGCAAGACCTCCAGTAGGACCAGTGTAGGGAGAAAGAGTAGGCAGTGGGGAGGACGGCTGTAACTGTAACTGTGACGGGACAGGCTGTGGACACTCTAAGGGAGGAGGAGGACCAGTAGAAGGCGGGAGACCAAGAACCTGCTGAAGGAGCAGAATGAAGTACGGCCGAGGCCGCGCGGCGACTCTAGACACAGCAGGGACAGCACCAGCACCCCCAGCAGCAGCACCAGCGCCAGGAGCACCTCCAGCTCCAGTACCTCCAGCAGCACCAGTAGTACCCCGAGCAGGACCGCCTCCAGGACCGACAGCAGTAGCCTCAGCGCCAACACCCTCAGCAGCTCCAGCTCCAGTCGCACCCGCAGGCCCAGCAGCTCCAGTACTCCCAGCACGAGCACCTCCGTGACCCGCGGCACCAGCACCCTCAGCAGGCGGAGAACCTTAGCTCCAGCAGCACGCCTCCGGCGCCGGGCAAACCACTCACGCATTTCCTGTGAAGAGAGGGGCTCCCATCGAGACGAAGCACCCGGAGAACCACCAGGCCCAGCACCGCCAGACGCCACACGAGTAGGCCCAACTCCCTCAGGCACCGCACCTCCAGGAACAGCACCTCCAGGCGTAGCACCCCCAGGCTCAGGACCCCCAGGCGTAGCACCCCAAGGCTCAGCACCCCCAGGCTCAGCAACCCCAGTCGCAGCACCCCCGGGCTCACCACCCCAAGGCTCAGCACCCCCAGTCGCAGCACCCCCAGGCTCAGCAGCCCCAGGCGTAGCGCCCGCAGGCTCAGCACCCCCAGGCGCAGCACCCACACGCTCAGCACCCCCAGAGTCAGCACCCCCAGGCTCAGCACCCTCAGCAGCACCAGAGTCACTATTAATCTCGACAAGCTCGACGGCGTCTACCTGGGACACACCTTAAGGGGCAGGACCCTGAGGGGGGAGGGGGTCTACCGGGGGGGGACCTGGCACAAGGAAGAGCGGTGGCGGGGGGAGGGACGGAGTGCGGTAGGGGAAGAGGCGGTAGTAGGGGACCGACTCGTCAAACGTGACGTCCTGGGAGGACAAAACACGGCGAAAGGTGGGGTGGTAGAACTGCCAACCTGGCGCGTCAGGGGGGAAGCCAAGGAAGACGCAAGGAGCAGCACGAGGGGACAGCTTGTCCGCAGACCAGTCGCGAACAAACGCCCGAGATTCCCAGACACGGAGCACAGACGCATCGCCAACCGTCCCCGTCCACAGCAAAGCTGGGGAGGTCTCCGGCATGGAGACCCTGGGGTGAAGGTTGATCTGATGCGCCGCGTACCGAACCGCAAACGGCCACAGAAAATGGGGGGCAGCCGCATGCATCATGGACATACGAGCGACATCCATGACCATGCCAATGCGGCGCTCAGCAATCCCATTTCGCTGTGGAGAGTCCAGAAACGTGAAGGTCTGGCGGATGCCTCATGCACGACAGTAGGCTCGCAGAAGGCCAGAGGAGAACTCTCCGCCTCTGTCCGAGTGCAGACGCAGAACAAGAAAGTCCGAGCCGAAGCCCTGCCTGAGCTGGAGACGAGCTGCGCGGATCCAGTCGATCAACACCTCAGTGACATCACCCTTGCTGCGCAAGGGGAAGACTGTGGTGTAACGCGAGTAGTCATCAACCACCAGTAGGAAGTAGCGCTCGTGACCCTGTCCACGGACGCGGGCCGGGCCCCACACGTCCATGTGAAGCGTCTGCAGCGGGGCCTCTGTCGGAGGAAACTGGGAGGAGTGAGGGGCAGCCCGCTGCCGCCCCTCGAAATAGGGGACGCAGGTAGGGCCAGGCCCAGGAGGAAGGGGAGGGAGGGACCGGGGAAGACCAGAGACAAGGACACGGGAGGCCATGCCTCTGAGACGAAGCAGGGAGTGGTGACCAAGGCGGTGGAGCCAGAGGACAGTCTCGTGAGACAGGAGGCGACACGAGCAGGGGGCAGACTCGGGACCAGACCTGGACGCTGCAGCAAACACCTGACCCGACGCAGCTACCTGACCAGAAACAATGACTAGAGGAGACGCAGTGGTCAGTGTGTACAGGCTCGACCCCGGCCGACGTGTAAACGTGGCCAAGTGTCGGCCTGTCCGAGCGTGCGTGCAGTGGGTCACCCGCTGACGCGCAGGAGTGAACTGGTGAACCCCTGCATCCTGTAGGTCAGCACCACTCACCAAGTTCGTAGAGAACGAGGGGAGGTAAAGACCAGACAGGGTGCCAGAGGGGGCCGTCGGACACGGGAGGACAGTGGAGTAGTGAGCAAGGACAGGACCCCCAGAGGGGTGTGCCAGAGAGACTGCAACTGGCCGGCCAAGCGGCGTGAGTGTGGTGCGGTCTCGAAAGAAGGAGCGAGAAGCCCCCGAGTCAAGGGTGAAGGTGTGGGAGGCCAAAGCCGACGCAGTATCCGAGAGAGCAGACTCACCAGCACTTGAGGGAGCAGACGCACGAGCACCTAGAGCAGCAGCCTCACTAGCACCTAGAGCAGCAGCCTCACCAGTACCTAGAGCGGCAGTCTCAATGCCCGGGTCGGGCAGAAAACACCGGTAACAGTCACCCTCATCACTAATAGTCACAGTATACATGGCAGCAAGAATAGCATCAAAATCAAGGTCAAAGACAGCTACTCCCGCCCTAGACAGCTCACCCCAGCGGGGGATCTCCGTGGCCTCCGGGAACTGGTGACGCCAAGCGTCCGTCAGGTGGCCAAAGCAGCGCTGGGTGGAGTGCACACCCCCGCACTGCTCACCCGCGCGGTCGCCGGTGCGTAGGACGTAGGTGCACGGACCAGTACCCCCACCCCGCTGGCGTGCAGCGTACCACTCACGGAGCTGCTAAGGGGAGGGGATGTCACGAGTGCGCTGCTGCTGCTGCTGTTGCTGGCGCTGACCACCACCTGAGCCGACCCTCTGCGCAACGCCACCCCGACCAGCTCCACCTTCTCCACCACCGCCACCTCCACTGCCGCCACCTCCGCCACCACCTCCGCTCCCACCGCCACCGCCGCCGCCTCCGCCTCCACTGCCGCCACCGACACCTCCACCCCCGCCACCACCCTCACCGCCACCCCCACTCCCTCCGCCGCCTCCACAGCCGCCTCCACCGCCCCCGCTAGCTCCTCCAGCGCCCCTGCCCCCCGTGCCCTTGCCAGGGCGGCGTATCCCGCTAGAGGTAGACGCCGCACCGACCGACTCAAGCCCAACGAGGTCGGCCGCAGCAGCAGAGGCAACAGAGGGCAAAAGGGGGGAGGGGGAACACCCCTCAATGATGGGGGTGCGAGGGTCACCACGAGAGGCTCCTACAGCGACTATGCTCTTCTCCGCTGCTAGGAGGGCCTTCTCGCGGAGGTCAACGGTGAGGGTGGTGGGGCAAACTGAGAGGAAGTGGTCCCTGAATACGCGAAGGGAGTCAGGGAGGCGGGTGACTATGTAGTAGAGAGTGATGTTCATGGGGGGGGGGGGGGGGGGTTCTTGGCGCAGAACTCAGCAGGATGCGCAGCGCGGTAGCGAGTGTCACTAGTGCGGAGGTGCGTAATGAGGTCAGCGACTGTGGGAAAGGCAGCAAGGTCAGGGAAGAGGTACGGTAGCATGAGGCGGCTCAGTGCAGCAGTGGCAGGGGAGGAGTAGCGTGCAACTATAGCGTCGTACAAGGTCTGAGCACTCTTGTACTGGCTAAAGTGCGCACGCTCAGAGGTAGGCAGGTGGCGACGCACAGCAAGACGTGCAGCAGCATCGCGTGTGGCCCACTGTGAGCGAACAGTGGCGTCAGCATCAGCAGCAGGGGCAGGAGAGGCACCAGAGGTGAGGTCAAAGAGGGAGAGACCATCTGCCCTATCGCACGGTAGGAAAAGCTGCAGGTCATCTATCCAGACATCAAAGACAATGGCCCGACTCTCAGCGTCAAAAGCGAGGACACTAGGGGTAGCCATGACAGAAGTAGACTAGTAGCGCGAACGGTGGGGTAAGGGCAGTGCAGTGATAGAGGCGCTGCTCTTACCGGACAGGGCGGCTCGGGCGGCTCGGCGGCTCGGCAGCTCGGCAGGAACTGTAGCTCGGCGGCTCGGCAGGAACTGCAGCTCGGCGGCTCGGCAGGAACTGCAGCTCGGCGGCTCGGCTACTCTGCGGCTCGGGCGGCTCGGGCGGCTCGGGCGGCTCAGGCGACTCGGGCGGCTCGGGCGGCTCGCCGGGACGACGGCTCGGGCGGCTCAGGTGGCGCGGTGGCTCGTGCGGCTCGGGTGGCATTAGCGGCTCGGTAGTAGTTCGGCGGGGCCGCGTGAAGGCGGGGTTGAGGCCGGGAAGGGCGTGCGACGGGGCCAGTAGGGGCTGGGCCGGGGCCGGGAAGGGGCGGCGCCGGAGCCGTAAGGTAGGCGACGGGGCCAGCAGAGACTGGGCCGGGTCGGGAAGGGCGGCGTCGGGGCCGAGAAAGGGCGGCGCCTGAGAAGGGAAGGGCAGCGACGAGGCCGCAGGGCTAGGCGACGGGGCCAGCAGGGGCGGGGCCGGGTTGCGAAGGGCGGCGTCGGGGCCGGGAAGGGCAGCGCCAGGGCCGCAAGGAGGCGACGGGGCCGCAGGTAGGCGACGGGGCCGCAGGTAGGCGTTGGGGCCGCAGGTAGGCGACGGGGCCGCAGGTAGGCGACGGGGCCGCATGTAGGCGACGGGGCCAGCAAGGGCGGGGCCGGGTCGGGAAGGGCGGCGCGAGGGCCGCGGGGTAGGCGATGGGGCCGAAAGGGCGGCGAATCGGGGCCGCGAAGGGCGGCTCGAGGGCCGCGGGGTAGGCGACGGGGCCGCTAGGGCGGCGGATCGGGGCCGTCAAGGTCGGCGCGACACAGTGAGAAAGGGGGAGCGCGACTCGGGCAAGGGCTGAGCGCGCTCCGGGCAGGAAAACAAATCGAATCGGTGGGCCCTAGGAACAGTTCCCACGAGGGAACCTGCTCGATACCATGAGAAAACTGAAACGAGAATGAATGCACTATGAAAGAGTTTGGTACAAGTACTAACCCTAATTGGGTTGTACCCCATATGGGCTACCCCACTACAGCCTACACAAAAGCATAAGCTATAATGTTCTGACACAATGAACGAAGGCATGAGCGAAGAATATATAACGAAACTACAGTGGTAACGGTAATAAACTGTGGTTGACCCGCGATGGGCATGGAACTTAGGTTGGGAAAATATCGAAGCGGAGGCCCGGAGCGCGGGTTACCCGCCGAGCCGTGAGGTCGGGGTGCGACGTGCGAAGGTGGCGGGAGGATTGTCGATGCGAGGGTTGCGAGTGGTAACGGTGCTGATTGTGGTGCTACAATGGTGTACGCGCTGAGCAGGGACGCGAAGTAAGGAAAAGGAATTTTCCTTAAAAAGGGAAACCGATGTCAGTTGAAGGAGCAACATTGACTTCATGAGTGGATTGAATTCTCTATGCTTTCATGATTTTTTTCGCATGATTTTTTTCATCAATACACCCGAGATGAATTTTCTTCTTAATTTAAAACCTGATCTCCCTTAGTCCTGGTTGAAGCGCGTTAGCATTTAGTGGGTACTGTAAATTGTGGTCCCAAGCGAGGCGGACCCTTCTGGCCCAGAATCTAGGAATAGGGTACAGTGCGCCTCCGCTCGCGTCTCCCTCACGACAGTTCCGTCCCAATTCGAGTTCAACCAATCCCAACCATTTTCACAACCCAGCCAAAGCAACCGAACTTAAATCTTTTCAAAAACTCAAGAAAATCTCCTGACTTCGTTTCCCTAATCCAACGAGCAACCGACCTTATCCAGAAATTCGTCCTCCCGGATTTCCTTCCACCTTGCCGAAACAGCCAAATATTCTGTGTTTGCCTGAAACTCTTACGCTGCAGAATTCATTTGCTTCTGGTGGTCCATTTGATCACATTGCACGTTATTTCCCCTGCGCCTGCTAGGTTCAGCCTCGACGGAGAAATGGATCGCGATCAAGCGCTGCGGCGACTTCAGGTTTACGGTCGCCATATCGCACCCGCCTATTCGACCCCTCCAGAAACCACCAATAACGAGGCTGCTTACAACGAGTCCCAGCTGAACCTGCAACCCTGCAGTAACAACAGCGATCGCAGCGGCGCGACCGGCGTGTATGCTTCAGCCACAGGAAAGCCATCTAAGTATGCGTTAATGCACGGCGAGGTGTCGAGCGCGCCGGTAGTGTGGCAGCCGGGTCGCATCGAGGGGCCTCCGCTCCAAGACGTTCTTTACGAGACGGCCGTTGGAGAGGGGATCGCCAAGGTATAACCGATGTGCTGCCTCCTTTGGAAAACTGTTTACCAAGGGACGTGCATTCGTGAAGGGAGTGCCACAGTGGTATTACTAGGAAAAGTGTCGCCATTCGTCGTCTAAGAGGATCGCCTGATAACCACCTCAACACCCTCCCGCAATCCTGACCGTCAGATCACGATCAACCGACCCGAGAGGAGGAACGCTTTCCGGCCGGAAACGGTGAAGGAGCTGAAGCGCGCGTTCGACGCTGCGAGGGACGATGTGACCGTTGGAGTGATCATCTTCACCGGCAAGGTGAGAAGCTCAACACAAGGCGATGGTGAGATGAAAACACAGGCCAGGCGAGCCTTTCAACGCAAGCTGAGTCTACTAAGAGTGACCAGGCCGCGAGGGGGAACAACCGAGAACGGAATTCCACCAACCCGTTTCTAGCTTTTCACCTTTTCTCGTCCTTTCGCACCGTCCCTGTTGTCTCTCAGGGGGACCTGTCATTCTGCAGCGGCGGAGACCAGGCTGTGAGGGGCAAGCACGGATACGTCGGGGGCGACCAGGTGCCGCGCCTCAACGTGCTGGACCTGCAGGTGTGCTATTCAGGAGAAAAAAGGGGAGGGGGAGGGGGAGAGGGAGGAGGAGGGGGAGGGGGAGGGGGAGGGGGAAGGACCCTATCATTGTGTGCACATGTGTGTGGGGGGCGACCAGGTGCCTCGACTCAACGTGCTGGACCTGCAGGTGTGCTTTTCAGGAGAAAAGGGGAAGAGGAATGGGAAGGGGAGAGGGGGGGGGGGGGAGGGGGGGGGGGGGGGGAGTAGGACCAGGAACCACAATTGAATATAAATGCTCTCATACTCATTCCAGGCACCTCTCGCTCCCCCCTATCTTGCTGTCGCTGCATTCCCCCCTCCCTTCCCCGTACCATGATCCCCCTGATTCTCTTATCACCTGACTCATAATGAGATTTGCTGCTTTTTTAGGCGCCCCAAAACGATCTTCTTATCACCTGCCTATGACGGTGGCTCCCTCTTCCCCTCCATTTTCCAACCCTTCCTCCCCCCCACCACTTTCCAACCCTTCGCCACCCCATAACCCCTCCAATTCTCTTGTCCACCGGCTCATAATGAGGGTTGCGCTCCCTCCTTCCCCTCCTTCCCCTCCGCCACCCTCTCCTTTCCACCACGTTCGACCCTCCCCTTTCCACCACGTTCGACCCTCCCCTTTCCACACTTTCCCCCTCTGCCGCTCGTGTCACTGCAGGTTCAGATTCGGCGGACTCCCAAGCCAGTAATCGCCATGGTAAGTCAATGATTTCCCACGTGATAAAGTCCGTCCAACTGCATGTGTTGCACGTGTTGCATGTGCTGCGCTGCTGCGTGTTGCGTGTCCCTCGTTCCTCAAGAGCATGCATCAGTTCTGCTCTGGTCTTCAAGCATTTCTCTTCTGCGTTCCCTCCCTCCATCCGAGTGCAGGTTGCAGGGTACGCCATAGGAGGAGGCCACGTGCTGCATCTGGTGTGTGACATCACCATTGCTGCTGACAACGCTGTGTTCGGTCAGACCGGCCCCAAGGTGAGGGGGGCGCTTGACGTGGGTCAGGGCCTGAAGGTGAGGTGACGCAGGGAGTGAAGGTGGGGCAGAGGCAGGCGCTGAAGGTAGGTCAGGGGCAGAAGGGTACGCCATAGGGGGAGGTTACGCGCTGCATCTGGTGTGTGACATCACCATTGCTGCTCACAACGCTGTGTTCGGTCAGACCGGCCACCTGGCTTGCTTGTAACTGTGCCTGATCATCTGGCCCTGTTGGTCAAGCACAGTTACAAGCAACCCACCTATGCCCCTGTTGCTGTTCCCCGTTGCCCTGCATTATCTGCCCTTCTCCCCTTACAGGTGGGCAGCTTTGATGCGGGGTATGGCTGTTCTATCATGTCCCGAGTCGGCTCTTGCCCGTAACCAATGCTTCCTCATATTAGTCGTTCCCCCCTCAATAACTGCTCCTTATTCCTACCAGGTGGGCAGCTTCGATGCAGGGTACGGCAGCTCTATCATGTCTCGCTTCGTGCCCATCACTGTAACCCTCACCTCACCTATGCTCTGTTAACGCCCCTCACGAGTCACCTTCTCTGTTATCCCTCGCCCCTCCCAGGTGGGCAGCTTCGATGCGGGGTACGGCAGCTCTATCATGTCTCGCCTTGTGGGTCCCAAGAAGGCGAGGGAGATCTGGTTCCTGGCCAGGCACTACACGGCCACACAGGCACTCGACATGGGGCTTATTAATACCGTTGTGCCGGTGAGCGCTCTTAAGCACTGCTATTGCCATGCTGGCGCCAGTGTTGGTGTGCCTCGGTGCGTGCTGCATTAGGCAGCAGAGGGAGATCTGGTTCCTGGCCAGGCACTACACGGCCACACAGGCACTCGACATGGGGCTTATTAATACCGTTGTGCCGGTGAGCGCTCTTAAGCACTGCTATTGCCATGCTGGCGCCAGTGTTGGTGTGCCTCGGTGTGTGCTGCATTAGGCAGCAGAGGGAGATCTGGTTCCTGGCCAGGCACTACACGGCTGCTCAGGGGCCCATCAATACCGTTGTTCCCGTGAGTGTTTCTTGTTTCTGGTCAACACTCTTGCTCGACAAGGTTTGCTGTTAAAAGGTAGCAGCAGCCTGAGGGAGATCTGGTTCCTCGCAAGGCACTAGACACCCCCGCACTCCTGACACTCTGCGCATCCCTTGCCTGAACTCAGTTTTCTTTCTTATGCCCCTAAGTATGCTACTTACCTGATTCAAATAATGTTTATTGTTTGGGAGAATAACCTTTTGCCCCTCAACTAACCTTTGAACTTCTGTCCCCTCCGCTGTGTGAATCATCAGCTGGCAAGTCTGGAGGCAGAGACAGTGAAGTGGTGCCGGGAGATCCTAAGGAACAGCCCCACAGCGCTGAGGGTGCTCACTCTGGTCCCCTCGACTAACCTTTTAACTTCTGTCCACTCCCACACATGAAACGTCAGCTGGCGAAATTGGAGCAGGAGACAGTCAAGTGGTGCCGGGAGATCCTAAGGAACAGCCCCACGGCGCTGAGGGTGCTCAAGTCGGCAATCAATGCAGTGGATGATGGCACCGCTGGATTGCAGGTGGGCTGTGGGTGATGTGTTGGTGACTGTGTCGCGTGCATGGCACGGTATGCAGGTAAGGGATGCACTATACAGCACACCAGTGAGTGAAAGAATAGCCCCACGGCGCTGTGGGTGCTCAAGTCGGCAGTCACTGCAGTGGATGACGGCACTGCTGGCTTGCAGGTGGGCTGACATGAATGTGTGGGTGATAAGTCGTGTGCTGGCTTGCACACAGCAGGTAATGTGTCTACGGGATGAAGGAACATCCCCACGGCCCTGAGGGTGCTCAAGTCGGCCATCGATGCAGTGGATGATGGCACTGCTGGCTTGTAGGTAAGTTGAGATGCGTGTGCCATGGCCAGGTCTCATGTGCATAGCATGGAGGTGATGTGGCATGTGACTGATATGCAGTAATGGAGGCAGTATTCCACACATAATGAGACGAGGGAACATTCTCACGGGTTGAGACAGGTGTAAACATGCTTACAGGCGTCGCATACTGGTGGTGTGCCGTTTGTATGCCATGCAAGTGATGTGTCGTGTGCCTGCCACATGTCATATGCCCGCTCTCTTCCTTCGCTGTTATCTTCTACTTGAGTAGGAGCTGGCTGGAAATGCAACGCTGATTTTCTACAACACTCCGGAAGCAGTGGAAGGCCGTGAGTCATACTTGAGCGGGCGTGCACCGGATTTTTCCAAGTTCCCACGGCTTCCATAGGCACCAGGTTACTATTCAGCTCTAAATGCTCTTTCACTTGGGGTGATGAAGTTCCAGCTGTCAGGCAAAAAAAATGTGCAGCACTTATCGCTTCCATAATTGTTGTCCTCTATATACCACCGTAATAGCTGCTGTAGGTGAACAGTTTGTTATACTAAAACCGAAGCCGTGAACCCCTCTTTGGGTGATGATTTTGGGGAGGTCAACCAGCGCACCGCGTTGGATGCTTTCGCCGCAGGCCACACCTGTGGTGGTGGTCGGTTTGCCGTGGTTCCGTCCAGCTCGGGCAGAATTCGGTGGGATGGGATGGGATCCCTTAGGGCACGCTTGGCGGTTTGCTGGAACGATTCGATATGAGCACGCTAGGCGCTTTCGTTTTTCCAACAGCCAATATCATTGATACTCAAATTGAGAAAGCTTGCTTTCTTTCTTATCAATTGGCATCGTTCTCATTACAAGGCATCGTTCTCATTACAAATGGCGTATTACAACATTTGCATCATCGTTCGACATAAGCTAGTGCGGACTAATAACACTAGCTATTGTGTACCCTATCCAAGTGGCATTAGCAAGGCAGTTTACACTGGGGTGGGTGGTGGGAATGTTGAGTGAGCCGTTTGAAAATTGAGAAACGTGGGTGGAGGGAAATGAGCTCCAACCCACGGTTTTTGTAGTTGGAGAAGGGCGTTTAGCGCGCTTCGACGATGCCAATTGTGCAGTACAAGCAGCTTCGCTTTCACAATACACAATTTTAAAAAACACTACATGTGTGTTTAAAAATTATAATATTGAGAAAGCTTGCTTTCTTTCTTATCAATTGGCATCGTTCTCATTACAAATGGGGTCTCTGAGACATGGGCAGCGGGGGCCTCCGGTTGCGTACGAGTGCCTCTGTGTGTTGCGCCGATGACACCGCATGCGTCGAATCTTGTAGGGTACGGGAGGCTTCGATGAGGGGCTCGACGTATGGCGTAACATACATTTCCTTTGCTGTGTCGCTTCGCCATCTGCCCAGCCGTTTGAAGACTCTGTCTGGCACTCCCGTGTTGGCTGCTACTGTGGCTGCACCTTTTCGGAAAGAATGGGTGCCTAGCTGCAACTCTCCAAGGCCAACCTTTGCGAAGGCTTCCTTGCACCAGTTCCGGATCGTAGTGTATGAAGGTGGCCTAGCCTGGCCCTCGCTGGTTGAACCGTGACCGAAGACACGAATCAATGGTCCCTCTGACCGTGGGCCATAGCCAGCGAGTCGGATGAAGCGTCGGGTGCAGCGCACTGGGCAGCAGGGGTCCGCCGTTGCTGCAATGGGTATCCAAGTGCCGTGACCAGCTTGATCGGTCTTGGAGTGTGGTATGAGAATCCACATGACCTCGTCGTCGAATTGGATGTCTTGCCATTTTATGGCTACTAGGTCAGAGTATCGCAGGAATCCGGAGTACATGAGGATGGGTATCAACCCTTTCTGAAATTGCGCAGGATCGTCGGACTGCAAGTAGCTCGCGGCCATTTCCTGGACTTGTTGGATCGAGACGGGTTCCTTCAGACGAGTAGGGCGTGGGCAGTGTCGCTTTGCATAGTCACGGACTTGGGTGGTGAACGGTCCGGTTGTCGGGCATTTGCTCCCGGTCATGCGATGGGCGAAGCTGACCGCCGAGCAGGTTAGCTGCACTACGGACAGGGTGGCTTTGCGTCGGATTGCGTGTACCAGGTATAGCGCGAGGGTCATGTCGGATGCCGGGAGGAATGGAAGGTTCACTTTTGTGCAGAAGGCTCGAAACTTGGCCCAGTATGGTTCATATGTCTGGATCGTAGAATCGGCGCGGGACTGCGCGAGCATGTTGATCAGTTGGTCGTGTAACTTTGGGAGCAAATCTGAACACAAGGTGTATATATTTTGAATTAGTCAAATGCCACTCGCAGTGCAATGATTGGGCTGTGCGGTAGTCCCATGCCCGAAAAAGCAAATGAATGGGACCCTACGTCTAGGCATTGGCTTCCGTGTGTCAGAGGGATGTGCGCGTGGATGTGTGGTGCCCAAGTGCGTGGGGAGGGTTGCAAGAGTGGCCACCAGCTTGCGCCTGGCCAGTGCGGAACTATCAGTGTGAGTGATGCATGGGTGCGTTGTGCGTGATGGAGGACGGCTGGGACCAGTTGAGGTGGGGGGAAGGCGAAGTTGTTTTCAGGTGTCCACGCGATCGAGAACGCATCAACTGCAATGGCTGCCGGGTGGGGAGTCTTTGAACAGAAGCGCGGCAGTTGGGTGTTGCGGGAGTTTGCGAAAAGGTCGATGGAGTGAGGACCCCAACGACGTTCCAAGATCCGGAACCACGGCGTTTTCAGCGCGTAATCGTCGTGGTCGACCATTTTTGAAAGCTCGTCGGCGTGTGTGTTGAGCTCGCGCGGAATCCATTCAATGATCAAGCGCGTGCCAAGCGCCATGCATGTTCGGATGATGCTCTTGCATGCCGTTGTGAGGTCGGGGCTGTGAGAGCCGCCTTTGCGAAGGATGAAGAATACGCCCTGGTTGTCCACCCGCACGAGAACGTGTTTTTGCTTGATCTTGTTCGCGTACGTTTGTAGCGCCCAAAGGACGCCTTCAATCTCCCGTCGCGTGCTGGACGTTCCTCGTAGCGGCTCTGACATGGTTGCGCTAGCTTCTTCGATGCCACCCGGAAATGTGGTCAGAGTGGCGCCCCAACCATGAGAGCTGGCATCCACGTGGATTACCGCGTCGTAGCTGTTCTTGACGTGAAAAGGTGCGCCGTTGAAACGGTCGAACTCCTCGAGCCAAAATTGGAGCTCTTCTGCTGCAGATGGGGGGATAACGACGCTGCTTTTCCATGACGGTGCGTCGTCGATCACTTGTAACATAGCATGGCTGAATGCGCGAGCTGTCGCGCCAAGTGCGACACCCATCGATGCGAGCATGCCAGTGATTCTGGCCACGTGGCGGACCGGGACTGGTCGGCATGCCTTGCTTGCGCTCAGGAGGTTCCGGATGGTTGCATGTAGTGAGGCTCGTCGGTCCGGACCAATGGAGAATCGGCCGGTATCGGTCTCGAGTTCTACGCCCAGGAATCGGAGACGCTGCGATGGTGACAGTTGTGATTTCTTCGCGTTTATCACAAGGCCTGCCTCTTTAAGATCCAATATCACCCGCTGGCAAGCTGCTTGCGCGTCCTCTTTCGACTGGCAGAGAAATAAGATGTCAACCACGTAAGGTACGACTCGGATGCCTTGTTCTCGCCAACGCCGAGCTAGTTGCTTGATGAGCTGCGTGAAAACGAATGGAGCTGTCGCGAGGCCAAATGGTAGTGAACGGAATGCGTATGTGCGCTTATCAAATTCAAAGCCAAGGAACTTCCAGCACGATGGGTGGATGTCGATGTGGTGGTAACCAGATTTGAGGTCAATGGAGAACATCCAGTCCCCAACGCGCGCAAGGTCGGCGACGCGGCTGAGCCCTTCGTACTTGAACTTGGGGATGATCAAGTTGGCGTTGACTTTCCTCAGATCAAGAATGAGCCTGCATTTGTCTTTTTGCTCGACCACGTTGAGTGTACTTATGCATGTAAGCTCCGTTGCGGCCATCGGAATTGCCGCTCCCGTCTCCATGAGTTCTTGGATGGCGGTACGTGTGAACGTGGCATGCGTGTTTGCCCCGACATGATTGCGATCGTGGAAATGTTGCGGTGGGTCGTGGCTCCATGGCAGCCAGTAACCCTTGGCGATGACGGAGAGGACAAGGCTGCTGGGGCACCATGAGCTCCACCACGCAAATGTCGCGCGAAGACGACCGCGCATGTGTGTAATAGTTCTGTCTGTAACGGCAAATTCGTACGGATCGTCGTAGCATGCCGCCTCGCACCGTCGTGCTCCTGTACATTTGAGGCCAAGTGGTATAAGCTTTGAGTATTCCACGTTAAAGCATGCGTGTGCATGTACTTTGTACGGGCAACCATTGATCGAAGGTGTGAAGAGAATGAACAATTGAATGAAATGTCAACGAATGTGTCGGGAATATTAACGCATGTCAACGCATGTCTCTTCTTCTCCTCGTTTCCCCTTTTTTTTTTTTTTTTTTTTGCCCCGTCGTCCACTTGGTAGGACATGGCTGTGCCTGCCCTTAGTGCGTAGGGGCTGATGCCTAGGGCCATGGACACCGTTGTCCATTGTGCTTTCTCTCATTCTCTCTTTGCCAAAACCATAGGCCTTTAGGAAGGTAGTTTTTATTAAATCAACCAACACACATAGCAATGCTTTCCTAGGATGCCACCAAGTGGCCAACATATGGGACCGAGGGGTTGTTGTTCCCCTTCCCTATCCTAGGCCCAAGCCTATCCCACCTTTTACTAGGGCTGGCCTCTTGCCATCGCAAACCCCTAGGGTTGCCCACGGTTTTCGCACTCAAGAGTGCACCGTGCCTAGCGCCCAAGCGCCTAGTCTCATGGCCCGCTCCTACACCACCGGAGCGGGTCCCTGGCCTCCATGCCCGTTCCGAGGGCAGGCACTTGCCACGTGGCCCGGCTGGCCGCAGCGGAAGCATGAGCCCCGGAACCCACGGCAATTGGCCGTAGGCGGGGGGCCTCGCTTGGGTAAGAACGGCATCGGCCCGTTGTTTCCGCCGCGGTTGACACGAGCGTATCCGCTTGCCGCACGGTCCATCGCCGCCATGTCCGCGACCGGCTGCTTGAAGGGTCGAGAAGTCAGCAGGCTCTTCTGCTGATACAGCTTAAAGCGCTTCGCCGTGCGAAAGTCGGAGGCGTCCTCCACTTGAAGCACCTCGAAACGCCCCGCGATGAGGTTGAGAGCGTGTGAGATGAGTTCGAGTCCGCCCGCCGGATCACCGCGCTGCGCCTTGTATTCGGCGTGCAGCAGGTACGCCCGCAGGTCCTCCAGTAGCTCCGCTTGCTCTCGCACGGAGTCGTTGACGAAGGTTGCCGCCGAGAAGGTAAGATTAGAAGAAGGGAGGGGGGGAAGGTTTTCCGTGCCAATAAAATTAACATTGTTGACTGGAGCCTCACCGGCTTCATCTTCAGAGTCGTCGGTGTCGTTGTCGACCGCTGGAGCAGGGGGAGCGGCAGTCGCTGCGTCGTTGTCATGCCGGTTCGTCCGTGCTCCCCGTGTGCCTTTCTCCTTTTTTGCAGTTTCTTTTTTAGCCGACGCAGATGCGGCGGGTAGTGCAGTTTCCGCGGCTGTAACGCTGACGGGTTGCTGCTGTAGAAGGGACAGCAGCGCGTTGACCTGGTCCGGGGTCAACGCCTGCGTCAGCGCAGGGGCGGCGGTCGCGTCAGACGAGGAGACTGCAGTCCGCCTCCTCTGACGCTGACGCGAAGGTCCAGCAGCGGGTGCTGGCGTGTGCTCGGCGTCAGTCGCGTGTGCCGCGCCAGTCCCCGTCGCCACTTGCGCCACAGGTGCCACTGGCGCCACAGGGACCGAAGGGTGCTTCTGGGTTTCGGCGTTTTTGTGGACCTCGAGCCCGCCCAGCAGCACGTCCACTGCAGTCGGGGCGGAAGGTCCGTCTTCTGCCCGACGCTTGTTACGGCGTTCGCCCACAGAATCGCGGGCGTTACGGTCGGAGTCGGAAGCGGGGGTTGACGAGTTCCCGTTGTTAAGTGTCGGCGTAGGTGCCATCGTTGAGCGATTGAAGTTGAAAATGTCGCTGAGTAAAGTAGAGGGTGACTCGCCTCTAGGAAGCGATTTAATCCTAGCCAGCTTGGAGGGAAAAACTACTCGAGCGGAAAATGTTGAGTGAGCCGTTTGAAAATTGAGAAACGTGGGTGGAGGGAAATGAGCTCCAACCCACGGTTTTTGTAGTTGGAGAAGGGCGTTTAGCGCGCTTCGACGATGCCAATTGTGCAGTACAAGCAGCTTCGCTTTCACAATACACAATTTTAAAAAACACTACATGTGTGTTTAAAAATTATAATATTATGCCAGGCGCGGTTCGCGAACGTAATCAACCAACATTTTCCTGGTAGAGTAACTGCATTTACTAGGCATTCTATTTTTAAGCACATTTATAGAACAAATCGCCCCCAGCACCTCAACTGCACGTACCCAACAAAGCAGGAAAAATACTAAAACGCTTGGATATTAACCTTTAATAAGCCTTCAAGTGTTTAAACTATGCCTTGCGCTTGGATTGTCTCAACGAACAAACGACACCGTCCAGCAGAGATTACTGTTCGCAGACAATTAAAAACAATCTGAATGCGAAAAGGCATCCAGTCCTGATGACATCAACCTTAAACACCTTGTTGCATGACGTTTAAGATTGGTGCCTCTGTTACATAGCATGCCATTCGATGTGGTTTTAATCTTCTCCTGTTCTAGGTCAGCAGGTCCATGGTTGACGGAAGGTTGACGGTTCGACCCCGTTCCGATGAATTATTCCCATTCGGCATCCTTTTCGCTAGTGGTCGCAATTTAAGCTTGATACAATTCTTATTTCTTGGGTAGTTTTTCTACAGAATTGTTCATTGTTAACTTAAGTGACTGTGTTTTGTTTCTGTCACATTTCAAAGTGTTATTAGCGTAAAAGTGTGATTGGAAAGCGACGACCATTCAGCGTTGAGAAATCGAGGTGAGTACCGACGCAAACTTTCTCTGGCATACTTTAAGTATCAAAGATATTGGCCGTTTTTCCAAGTCCTGCCGTGCCCAGCGTTTACTGTACCGTTCTTGTTGGGGAATGCGAGGGGTGCTGCAACTGGGCTGGGCAACTTGGTTTGAAAGTTGTCGCACGGATGCGACAAGGCATGTCACAACCACGTCGTGCTTCGTTGCGGCGAAAGTTGTGGAGTCGTCGATAGCGGGCAGTCGCATCACGAAAACAAAAGAAAGCAAAACTCGTTTCGTCTTGCGTCGTACGTGGAAGCAAAACCAGGACGAGCGAACTTCACCTTCGCACACTGCAATCGACAGCCCTGTCTGCCCTCACGTACGAAACTCATAATACTGTATCGGTAACCCGGGGTTACCTGGACGGCTCCCAAGGTTCCGTCTGACCGGCCGCCGCCGCCATGGGCAGTTGCTCTCGCGAAGTGGCTGTGACTGTCCCATATGACCATGCTGTACTGTAATTTCCTCCAAACCGAACCACTCTATCTCCCAACCTATCCCTCCCTCCCACTCTCCCCACAGGGAGTTTCTTTTGTGGCAACAGCCGAGCAAGGATGAACTGAACGGTTTTCCCGCTCCTCGTTCTCGCAGCCTGAACCAGCGCGAGCCTCCATTACGCCAGTCGCATCCCATCTTTCCCTTTCTTGCACGGTGTCCCATGTTTCGCGCGCTAACCCCAACGGTAATCTTCCTGTGTGTTCCTGATCACCGCACTCACCGTCTCATCAGCATGGATCGAGAAAGTCCGACGGTTTTCGCTGGAGAACTTTTGAGAGTAGACTTCAACGGTAGGAACGGAATTTAGGCGCGAAATTCAGGCCACAATAGAATTTCGTCGATCCTTATCAGGCACGCTTTTTCAAAGCCAGCTGCTTCTGGTAGCCGTTCTCATCATGAATATCGATAGCGGCCGTTCACTCTAGCCGAGCGGAAGGCGACCGTGGTCCACGGCTGGACGTAGAACCAGCAAGGTTCTTCGTAGGCCGTAGTTGGTACGTCTGAGCCGAATCACACGTGATTTAAATCTCTCCATGAAAGCAAGTATTTCCGAGGTCTGTGTCGCAAGATAACGATGCAACCCCTTTTGACAACGACGAGGCCGCAGAGAAGGCGGGGACTGCGGCGGGAGTCGCTGCGTGGAGTAGGCTCATCGCCATGTTACTACGTTAGTAACATGCAGGCGTATATCGGGAGGTTTCGTTGTAATTCCCTGACTCTCACAATAGCGCTGCTCGTTACCGTGCTCTCCGTCTCCTCCGTCCTTTTTGAACAGCCACTCCTGCTGCTCGTCCGAGCCGCAGGTGAGAGGCCAGGTGCAGGTGCAGGTGAGAGGCCAGGTCAATGGTCAGGTGCTGGTGTCAGTCGAATCCGATTGTGAGTCATAACCTGGATACTCGATAAGGAGACGACTTTTGAGGCGCCTCAAGAGTCATAACCTGGATATTCGATAAGGAGACGACTTTTGAGGCGCCTCAAGAGTCATAACCTGGATATTCGATAAGGAGACGACTTTTGAGGCGCCTCAAGAGTCATAACCTGGATATTCGATAAGGAGACGACTTTTGAGGCGCCTCAAGAGTCATAACCTGGATATTCGATAAGGAGACGACTTTTGAGGCGCCTCAAGAGTCATAACCTGGACATTCGATAAGGAGACGACTTTTGAGGCGCCTCAAGAGTAATAACCTGGATATTCGATAAGGAGACGACCTTTGAGGCGCCTCAAGAGTCATAACCTGGATATTCGATAAGGAGACGACTTTTGAGGCGCCTCAAGAGTCATAACCTGGATATTCGATAAGAAGACGACTTTTGAGGCGCCTCAAGAGTCATAACCTGGATACTCGATAAGCAGACGACTTTTGAGGCGCCTCAAGAGTCATAACCTGGATACTCGATAAGGAGACGACTTTTGAGGCGCCTCAAGAGTCATAACCTGGATATTCGATAAGGAGACGACTTTTGAGGCGCCTCAAGAGTCATAACCTGGATACTCGATAAGGAGACGACTTTTGAGGCGCCTCAAGAGTCATAACCTGGATATTCGATAAGGAGACGACTTTTGAGGCGCCTCAAGAGTCATAACCTGTATACTCGATAAGGAGACGACTTTTGAGGCGCCTCAAGAGTCATAACCTGGATATTCGATAAGGAGACGACTTTTGAGGCGCCTCAAGAGTCATAACCTGGATACTCGATAAGGAGACGACTTTTGAGGCGCCTCAAGAGTCATAACCTGGATATTCGATAAGGAGACGACTTTTGAGGCGCCTCAAGAGTCATAACCTGGATACTCGATAAGGAGACGACTTTTGAGGCGCCTCAAGAGTCATAACCTGGATATTCGATAAGGAGACGACTTTTTGCGCCTCAAGAGTCATAACCTGGATATTCGATAAGGAGACAACTTTTGAGGCGCCTCAAGAGTCATAACCTGGATATTCGATAAGGAGACGACTTTTGAGGCACCTCAAGAGTCATAACCTGGATATTCGATAAGGAGACGACTTTTGAGGCGCCTCAAGAGTCATAACCTGGATATTCGATAAGGAGACGACTTTTGAGGCGCCTCAAGAGTCATAACCTGGATATTCGATAAGGAGACGACTTTTGAGGCGCCTCAAGAGTCATAACCTGGACATTCGATAAGGAGACGACTTTTGAGGCGCCTCAAGAGTCATAACCTGGATATTCGATAAGGAGACGACCTTTGAGGCGCCTCAAGAGTCATAACCTGGATATTCGATAAGGAGACGACTTTTGAGGCGCCTCAAGAGTCATAACCTGGATATTCGATAAGGAGACGACTTTTGAGGCGCCTCAAGAGTCATAACCTGGATATTCGATAAGGAGACGACTTTTGAGGCGCCTCAAGAGTCATAACCTGGATACTCGATAAGCAGACGACTTTTGAGGCGCCTCAAGAGTCATAACCTGGATACTCGATAAGGAGACGACTTTTGAGGCGCCTCAAGAGTCATAACCTGGATACTCGATAAGGAGACGACTTTTGAGGCGCCTCAAGAGTCATAACCTGGATATTCGATAAGGAGACGACTTTTGAGGCGCCTCAAGATTCATAACCTGGATACTCGATAAGGAGACGACTTTTGAGGCGCCTCAAGAGTCATAACCTGGATATTCGATAAGGAGACGACTTTTAGCGCCTCAAGAGTCATAACCTGGATATTCGATAAGGAGACGACTTTTGAGGCGCCTCAAGAGTCATAACCTGGATATTCGATAAGGAGACGACTTTTGAGGCGCCTCAAGAGTCATAACCTGGATATTCGATAAGGAGACGACTTTTGAGGCGCCTCAAGAGTCATAACCTGAATATTCGATAAGGAGACGACTTTTGAGGCGCCTCAAGAGTCATAACCTGGATATTCGATAAGGAGACGACCTTTGAGGCGCCTCAAGAGTCATAACCTGGATATTCGATAAGGATACGACTTTTGAGGCGCCTCAAGAGTCATAACCTGGATATTCGATAAGGAGACGACTTTTGAGGCGCCTCAAGAGTCATAACCTGGATATTCGATAAGGAGACGACTTTTGAGGCGCCTCAAGAGTCATAACCTGGATACTCGATAAGGAGACGACTTTTGAGGCGCCTCAAGAGTCATAACCTGGATATTCGATAAGGAGACGACTTTTGAGGCGCCTCAAGAGTCATAACCTGGATACTCGATAAGCAGACGACTTTTGAGGCGCCTCAAGAGTCATAACCTGGATATTCGATAAGGAGACGACTTTTAGCGCCTCAAGAGTCATAACCTGGATATTCGATAAGGAGACGACTTTTGAGGCGCCTCAAGAGTCATAACCTGAATATTCGATAAGGAGACGACTTTTGAGGCGCCTCAAGAGTCATAACCTGGATATTCGATAAGGAGACGACTTTTGAGGCGCCTCAAGAGTCATAACCTGAATATTCGATAAGGAGACGACTTTTGAGGCGCCTCAAGAGTCATAACCAGGATATTCGATAAGGAGACGACTTTTGAGGCGCCTCAAGAGTCATAACCTGGATACTCGATAAGGAGACGACTTTTGAGGCGCCTCAAGAGTCATAACCTGGATATTCGATAAGGAGACGACTTTTGAGGCGCCTCAAGAGTCATAACCTGGATATTCGATAAGGAGACGACTTTTTGCGCCTCAAGAGTCATAACCTGGATATTCAATCAGGAGACAACCTTTGAGGCGCCTCAAGAGTCATAACCTGGATATTCGATAAGGAGACGACTTTTGAGGCGCCTCAAGAGTCATAACCTGGATATTCGATAAGGAGAAGACTTTTGAGGCGCCTCAAGAGTCATAACCTGGATATTCGATAAGGAGACGACTTTTGAGGCGCCTCAAGAGTCATAACCTGGACATTCGATAAGGAGACGACTTTTGAGGCGCCTCAAGAGTCATAACCTGGATATTCGATAAGGAGACGACTTTTGAGGCGCCTCAAGAGTCATAACCTGGATACTCGATAAGCAGACGACTTTTGAGGCGCCTCAAGAGTCATAATCTGGATACTCGATAAGGAGACGACTTTTGAGGCGCCTCAAGAGTCATAACCTGGATACTCGATAAGCAGACGACTTTTGAGGCGCCTCAAGAGTCATAACCTGGATATTCGATAAGGAGACGACCTTTGAGGCGCCTCAAGAGTCATAACCTGGATATTCGATAAGGAGACGACTTTTGAGGTGCCTCAAGAGTCATAACCTGGATATTCGATAAGGAGACGACTTTTGAGGCGCCTCAAGAGTCATAACCTGGATATTCGATAAGGAGACGACTTTTGAGGCGCCTCAAGAGTCATAACCTGGATACTCGATAAGCAGACGACTTTTGAGGCGCCTCAAGAGTCATAATCTGGATACTCGATAAGGAGACGACTTTTGAGGCGCCTCAAGAGTCATAACCTGGATATTCGATAAGGAGACGACTTTTGAGGCGCCTCAAGAGTCATAACCTGGATACTCGATAAGGAGACGACTTTTGAGGCGCCTCAAGAGTCATAACCTGGATATTCGATAAGGAGACGACTTTTGAGGCGCCTCAAGAGTCATAACCTGTATACTCGATAAGGAGACGACTTTTGAGGCGCCTCAAGAGTCATAACCTGGATATTCGATAAGGAGACGACTTTTGAGGCGCCTCAAGAGTCATAACCTGGATACTCGATAAGGAGCTGCTTTTGAGGCGCCTCAAGAGTCATAACCTGGATATTCGATAAGGAGACGACTTTTGAGGCGCCTCAAGAGTCATAACCTGGATACTCGATAAGGAGACGACTTTTGAGGCGCCTCAAGAGTCATAACCAGGATATTCGATAAGGAGACGACTTTTTGCGCCTCAAGAGTCATAACCTGGATATTCGATAAGGAGACGACTTTTGAGGCGCCTCAAGAGTCATAACCTGGATATTCGATAAGGAGACGACTTTTGAGGCGCCTCAAGAGTCATAACCTGGATACTCGATAAGCAGACGACTTTTGAGGCGCCTCAAGAGTCATAACCTGGATACTCGATAAGGAGACGACTTTTGAGGCGCCTCAAGAGTCATAACCTGGATATTCGATAAGGAGACGACTTTTGAGGCGCCTCAAGAGTCATAACCTGGATACTCGATAAGGAGACGACTTTTGAGGCGCCTCAAGAGTCATAACCTGGATATTCGATAAGGAGACGACTTTTGAGGCGCCTCAAGAGTCATAACCTGGATACTCGATAAGGAGACGACTTTTGAGGCGCCTCAAGAGTCATAACCTGGATATTCGATAAGGAGACGACTTTTGAGGCGCCTCAAGAGTCATAACCTGGATACTCGATAAGCAGACGACTTTTGAGGCGCCTCAAGAGTCATAACCTGGATATTCGATAAGGAGACGACTTTTAGCGCCTCAAGAGTCATAACCTGGATATTCGATAAGGAGACGACTTTTGAGGCGCCTCAAGAGTCATAACCTGAATATTCGATAAGGAGACGACTTTTGAGGCGCCTCAAGAGTCATAACCTGGATATTCGATAAGGAGACGACTTTTGAGGCGCCTCAAGAGTCATAACCTGAATATTCGATAAGGAGACGACTTTTGAGGCGCCTCAAGAGTCATAACCTGGATATTCGATAAGGAGACGACTTTTGAGGCGCCTCAAGAGTCATAACCTGGATACTCGATATGGAGACGACTTTTGAGGCGCCTCAAGAGTCATAACCTGGATATTCGATAAGGAGACGACTTTTGAGGCGCCTCAAGAGTCATAACCTGGATATTCGATAAGGAGACGACTTTTGAGGCGCCTCAAGAGTCATAACCTGTATACTCGATAAGGAGACGACTTTTGAGGCGCCTCAAGAGTCATAACCTGGATATTCGATAAGGAGACGACTTTTGAGGCGCCTCAAGAGTCATAACCTGGATACTCGATAAGGAGACGACTTTTGAGGCGCCTCAAGAGTCATAACCTGAATATTCGATAAGGAGACGACTTTTGAGGCGCCTCAAGAGTCATAACCTGGATATTCGATAAGGAGACGACTTTTGAGGCGCCTCAAGAGTCATAACCTGGATACTCGATAAGGAGACGACTTTTGAGGCGCCTCAAGATTCATAACCTGGATATTCGATAAGGAGACGACTTTTGAGGCGCCTCAAGAGTCATAACCTGGATACTCGATAAGCAGACGACTTTTGAGGCGCCTCAAGAGTCATAACCTGGATACTCGATATGGAGACGACTTTTGAGGCGCCTCAAGAGTCATAACCTGGATATTCGATAAGGAGACGACTTTTGAGGCGCCTCAAGAGTCATAACCTGGATATTCGATAAGGAGACGACTTTTGAGGCGCCTCAAGAGTCATAACCTGTATACTCGATAAGGAGACGACTTTTGAGGCGCCTCAAGAGTCATAACCTGGATATTCGATAAGGAGACGACTTTTGAGGCGCCTCAAGAGTCATAACCTGGATACTCGATAAGGAGACGACTTTTGAGGCGCCTCAAGAGTCATAACCTGAATATTCGATAAGGAGACGACTTTTGAGGCGCCTCAAGAGTCATAACCTGGATATTCGATAAGGAGACGACTTTTGAGGCGCCTCAAGAGTCATAACCTGGATACTCGATAAGGAGACGACTTTTGAGGCGCCTCAAGATTCATAACCTGGATATTCGATAAGGAGACGACTTTTGAGGCGCCTCAAGAGTCATAACCTGGATACTCGATAAGCAGACGACTTTTGAGGCGCCTCAAGAGTCATAACCTGGATATTCGATAAGGAGACGACTTTTAGCGCCTCAAGAGTCATAACCTGGATATTCGATAAGGAGACGACTTTTGAGGCGCCTCAAGAGTCATAACCTGAATATTCGATAAGGAGACGACTTTTGAGGCGCCTCAAGAGTCATAACCTGGATATTCGATAAGGAGACGACTTTTGAGGCGCCTCAAGAGTCATAACCTGAATATTCGATAAGGAGACGACTTTTGAGGCGCCTCAAGAGTCATAACCTGGATACTCGATAAGGAGACGACTTTTGAGGCGCCTCAAGAGTCATAACCTGGATATTCGATAAGGAGACGACTTTTTGCGCCTCAAGAGTCATAACCTGGATATTCGAAAAGGAGACAACTTTTGAGGCGCCTCAAGAGTCATAACCTGGATATTCGATAAGGAGACGACTTTTGAGGCACCTCAAGAGTCATAACCTGGATATTCGATAAGGAGACGACTTTTGAGGCGCCTCAAGAGTCATAACCTGGATATTCGATAAGGAGATGACTTTTGAGGCGCCTCAAGAGTCATAACCTGGATACTCGATAAGGAGACGACTTTTGAGGCGCCTCAAGAGTCATAACCTGAATATTCGATAAGGAGACGACTTTTGAGGCGCCTCAAGAGTCATAACCTGGATACTCGATAAGGAGACGACTTTTGAGGCGCCTCAAGAGTCATAACCTGGATATTCGATAAGGAGACGACTTTTGAGGCGCCTCAAGAGTCATAACCTGGATACTCGATATGGAGACGACTTTTGAGGCGCCTCAAGAGTCATAACCTGGATATTCGATAAGGAGACGACTTTTGAGGCGCCTCAAGAGTCATAACCTGGATATTCGATAAGGAGACGACTTTTGAGGCGCCTCAAGAGTCATAACCTGTATACTTGATAAGGAGACGACTTTTGAGGCGCCTCAAGAGTCATAACCTGGATATTCGATAAGGAGACGACTTTTGAGGCGCCTCAAGAGTCATAACCTGGATACTCGATAAGGAGACGACTTTTGAGGCGCCTCAAGAGTCATAACCTGAATATTCGATAAGGAGACGACTTTTGAGGCGCCTCAAGAGTCATAACCTGGATATTCGATAAGGAGACGACTTTTGAGGCGCCTCAAGAGTCATAACCTGGATACTCGATAAGGAGACGACTTTTGAGGCGCCTCAAGATTCATAACCTGGATATTCGATAAGGAGACGACTTTTGAGGCGCCTCAAGAGTCATAACCTGGATACTCGATAAGCAGACGACTTTTGAGGCGCCTCAAGAGTCATAACCTGGATACTCGATATGGAGACGACGTTTGAGGCGCCTCAAGAGTCATAACCTGGATATTCGATAAGGAGACGACTTTTGAGGCGCCTCTAGAGTCATAACCTGGATATTCGATAAGGAGACGACTTTTGAGGCGCCTCAAGAGTCATAACCTGTATACTCGATAAGGAGACGACTTTTGAGGCGCCTCAAGAGTCATAACCTGGATATTCGATAAGGAGACGACTTTTGAGGCGCCTCAAGAGTCATAACCTGGATACTCGATAAGGAGACGACTTTTGAGGCGCCTCAAGAGTCATAACCTGAATATTCGATAAGGAGACGACTTTTGAGGCGCCTCAAGAGTCATAACCTGGATATTCGATAAGGAGACGACTTTTGAGGCGCCTCAAGAGTCATAACCTGGATACTCGATAAGGAGACGACTTTTGAGGCGCCTCAAGATTCATAACCTGGATATTCGATAAGGAGACGACTTTTGAGGCGCCTCAAGAGTCATAACCTGGATACTCGATAAGCAGACGACTTTTGAGGCGCCTCAAGAGTCATAACCTGGATATTCGATAAGGAGACGACTTTTAGCGCCTCAAGAGTCATAACCTGGATATTCGATAAGGAGACGACTTTTGAGGCGCCTAAAGAGTCATAACCTGAATATTCGATAAGGAGACGACTTTTGAGGCGCCTCAAGAGTCATAACCTGGATATTCGATAAGG
Organism: Closterium sp. NIES-65; assembly: GCA_948144175.1. Taxonomy (NCBI): domain Eukaryota; kingdom Viridiplantae; phylum Streptophyta; class Zygnematophyceae; order Desmidiales; family Closteriaceae; genus Closterium; species Closterium sp. NIES-65. Next base: position 85,611 of record CANXME010002657.1, read on the forward strand.
AGACGACTTTTGAGGCGCCTCAAGAGTCATAACCTGAATATTCGATAAGGAGACGACTTTTGAGGCGCCTCAAGAGTCATAACCTGGATATTCGATAAGGAGACGACTTTTGAGGCGCCTCAAGAGTCATAACCTGAATATTCGATAAGGAGACGACTTTTGAGGCGCCTCAAGAGTCATAACCTGGATACTCGATAAGGAGACGACTTTTAGCGCCTCAAGAGTCATAACCTGGATATTCGATAAGGAGACGACTTTTGAGGCGCCTCAAGAGTCATAACCTGAATATTCGATAAGGAGACGACTTTTGAGGCGCCTCAAGAGTCATAACCTGGATATTCGATAAGGAGACGACTTTTGAGGCGCCTCAAGAGTCATAACCTGAATATTCGATAAGGAGACGACTTTTGAGGCGCCTCAAGAGTCATAACCTGGATACTCGATAAGGAGACGACTTTTGAGGCGCCTCAAGAGTCATAACCTGGATATTCGATAAGGAGACGACTTTTGAGGCGCCTCAAGAGTCATAACCTGGATACTCGATATGGAGACGACTTTTGAGGCGCCTCAAGAGTCATAACCTGGATATTCGATAAGGAGACGACTTTTGAGGCGCCTCAAGAGTCATAACCTGGATATTCGATAAGGAGACGACTTTTGAGGCGCCTCAAGAGTCATAACCTGTATACTCGATAAGGAGACGACTTTTGAGGCGCCTCAAGAGTCATAACCTGGATATTCGATAAGGAGACGACTTTTGAGGCGCCTCAAGAGTCATAACCTGGATACTCGATAAGGAGACGACTTTTGAGGCGCCTCAAGAGTCATAACCTGAATATTCGATAAGGAGACGACTTTTGAGGCGCCTCAAGAGTCATAACCTGGATATTCGATAAGGAGACGACTTTTGAGGCGCCTCAAGAGTCATAACCTGGATACTCGATAAGGAGACGACTTTTGAGGCGCCTCAAGATTCATAACCTGGATATTCGATAAGGAGACGACTTTTGAGGCGCCTCAAGAGTCATAACCTGGATACTCGATAAGCAGACGACTTTTGAGGCGCCTCAAGAGTCATAACCTGGATACTCGATATGGAGACGACGTTTGAGGCGCCTCAAGAGTCATAACCTGGATATTCGATAAGGAGACGACTTTTGAGGCGCCTCAAGAGTCATAACCTGGATATTCGATAAGGAGACGACTTTTGAGGCGCCTCAAGAGTCATAACCTGTATACTCGATAAGGAGACGACTTTTGAGGCGCCTCAAGAGTCATAACCTGGATATTCGATAAGGAGACGACTTTTGAGGCGCCTCAAGAGTCATAACCTGGATACTCGATAAGGAGACGACTTTTGAGGCGCCTCAAGAGTCATAACCTGAATATTCGATAAGGAGACGACTTTTGAGGCGCCTCAAGAGTCATAACCTGGATATTCGATAAGGAGACGACTTTTGAGGCGCCTCAAGAGTCATAACCTGGATACTCGATAAGGAGACGACTTTTGAGGCGCCTCAAGATTCATAACCTGGATATTCGATAAGGAGACGACTTTTGAGGCGCCTCAAGAGTCATAACCTGGATACTCGATAAGCAGACGACTTTTGAGGCGCCTCAAGAGTCATAACCTGGATATTCGATAAGGAGACGACTTTTAGCGCCTCAAGAGTCATAACCTGGATATTCGATAAGGAGACGACTTTTGAGGCGCCTCAAGAGTCATAACCTGAATATTCGATAAGGAGACGACTTTTGAGGCGCCTCAAGAGTCATAACCTGGATATTCGATAAGGAGACGACTTTTGAGGCGCCTCAAGAGTCATAACCTGGATACTCGATAAGGAGACGACTTTTGAGGCGCCTCAAGATTCATAACCTGGATATTCGATAAGCAGACGACTTTTGAGGCGCCTCAAGAGTCATAACCTGGATACTCGATATGGAGACGACTTTTGAGGCGCCTCAAGAGTCATAACCTGGATATTCGATAAGGAGACGACTTTTGAGGCGCCTCAAGAGTCATAACCTGGATATTCGATAAGGAGACGACTTTTGAGGCGCCTCAAGAGTCATAACCTGTATACTCGATAAGGAGACGACTTTTGAGGCGCCTCAAGAGTCATAACCTGGATATTCGATAAGGAGACGACTTTTGAGGCGCCTCAAGAGTCATAACCTGGATACTCGATAAGGAGACGACTTTTGAGGCGCCTCAAGAGTCATAACCTGAATATTCGATAAGGAGACGACTTTTGAGGCGCCTCAAGAGTCATAACCTGGATATTCGATAAGGAGACGACTTTTGAGGCGCCTCAAGAGTCATAACCTGGATACTCGATAAGGAGACGACTTTTGAGGCGCCTCAAGATTCATAACCTGGATATTCGATAAGGAGACGACTTTTGAGGCGCCTCAAGAGTCATAACCTGGATACTCGATAAGCAGACGACTTTTGAGGCGCCTCAAGAGTCATAACCTGGATATTCGATAAGGAGACGACTTTTAGCGCCTCAAGAGTCATAACCTGGATATTCGATAAGGAGACGACTTTTGAGGCGCCTCAAGAGTCATAACCTGAATATTCGATAAGGAGACGACTTTTGAGGCGCCTCAAGAGTCATAACCTGGATATTCGATAAGGAGACGACTTTTGAGGCGCCTCAAGAGTCATAACCTGAATATTCGATAAGGAGACGACTTTTGAGGCGCCTCAAGAGTCATAACCTGGATACTCGATAAGGAGACGACTTTTGAGGCGCCTCAAGAGTCATAACCTGGATATTCGATAAGGAGACGACTTTTTGCGCCTCAAGAGTCATAACCTGGATATTCGATAAGGAGACAACTTTTGAGGCGCCTCAAGAGTCATAACCTGGATATTCGATAAGGAGACGACTTTTGAGGCACCTCAAGAGTCATAACCTGGATATTCGATAAGGAGACGACTTTTGAGGCGCCTCAAGAGTCATAACCTGGATATTCGATAAGGAGATGACTTTTGAGGCGCCTCAAGAGTCATAACCTGGATATTCGATAAGGAGACGACTTTTGAGGCGCCTCAAGAGTCATAACCTGGACATTCGATAAGGAGACGACTTTTGAGGCGCCTCAAGAGTCATAACCTGGATATTCGATAAGGAGACGACCTTTGAGGCGCCTCAAGAGTCATAACCTGGATATTCGATAAGGAGACGACTTTTGAGGCGCCTCAAGAGTCATAACCTGGATATTCGATAAGGAGACGACTTTTGAGGCGCCTCAAGAGTCATAACCTGGATACTCGATAAGCAGACGACTTTTGAGGCGCCTCAAGAGTCATAACCTGGATACTCGATAAGGAGACGACTTTTGAGGCGCCTCAAGAGTCATAACCTGGATACACGATAAGGAGACGACTTTTGAGGCGCCTCAAGTGTCATAACCTGGATATTCGATAAGGAGACGACTTTTGAGGCGCCTCAAGATTCATAACCTGGATACTCGATAAGGAGACGACTTTTGAGGCGCCTCAAGAGTCATAACCTGGATATTCGATAAGGAGACGACTTTTAGCGCCTCAAGAGTCATAACCTGGATATTCGATAAGGAGACGACTTTTGAGGCGCCTCAAGAGTCATAACCTGGATATTCGATAAGGAGACGACTTTTGAGGCGCCTCAAGAGTCATAACCTGGATATTCGATAAGGAGACGACTTTTGAGGCGCCTCAAGAGTCATAACCTGGATACTCGATAAGCAGACGACTTTTGAGGCGCCTCAAGAGTCATAACCTGGATACTCGATAAGGAGACGACTTTTGAGGCGCCTCAAGAGTCATAACCTGGATACTCGATAAGGAGACGAATTTTGAGGCGCCTCAAGAGTCATAACCTGGATATTCGATAAGGAGACGACTTTTGAGGCGCCTCAAGATTCATAACCTGGATACTCGATAAGGAGACGACTTTTGAGGCGCCTCAAGAGTCATAACCTGGATATTCGATAAGGAGACGACTTTTAGCGCCTCAAGAGTCATAACCTGGATATTCGATAAGGAGACGACTTTTGAGGCGCCTCAAGAGTCATAACCTGGATATTCGATAAGGAGACGACTTTTGAGGCGCCTCAAGAGTCATAACCTGGATATTCGATAAGGAGACGACTTTTGAGGCGCCTCAAGAGTCATAACCTGAATATTCGATAAGGAGACGACTTTTGAGGCGCCTCAAGAGTCATAACCTGGATATTCGATAAGGAGACGACCTTTGAGGCGCCTCAAGAGTCATAACCTGGATATTCGATAAGGATACGACTTTTGAGGCGCCTCAAGAGTCATAACCTGGATATTCGATAAGGAGACGACTTTTGAGGCGCCTCAAGAGTCATAACCTGGATATTCGATAAGGAGACGACTTTTGAGGCGCCTCAAGAGTCATAACCTGGATACTCGATAAGGAGACGACTTTTGAGGCGCCTCAAGAGTCATAACCTGGATATTCGATAAGGAGACGACTTTTGAGGCGCCTCAAGAGTCATAACCTGGATACTCGATAAGCAGACGACTTTTGAGGCGCCTCAAGAGTCATAACCTGGATATTCGATAAGGAGATGACTTTTGAGGCGCCTCAAGAGTCATAACCTGGATATTCGATAAGGAGACGACTTTTGAGGCGCCTCAAGAGTCATAACCTGGACATTCGATAAGGAGACGACTTTTGAGGCGCCTCAAGAGTCATAACCTGGATATTCGATAAGGAGACGACCTTTGAGGCGCCTCAAGAGTCATAACCTGGATATTCGATAAGGAGACGACTTTTGAGGCGCCTCAAGAGTCATAACCTGGATATTCGATAAGGAGACGACTTTTGAGGCGCCTCAAGAGTCATAACCTGGATATTCGATAAGGAGACGACTTTTGAGGCGCCTCAAGAGTCATAACCTGGATACTCGATAAGCAGACGACTTTTGAGGCGCCTCAAGAGTCATAACCTGGATACTCGATAAGGAGACGACTTTTGAGGCGCCTCAAGAGTCATAACCTGGATACTCGATAAGGAGACGACTTTTGAGGCGCCTCAAGAGTCATAACCTGGATATTCGATAAGGAGACGACTTTTGAGGCGCCTCAAGATTCATAACCTGGATACTCGATAAGGAGACGACTTTTGAGGCGCCTCAAGAGTCATAACCTGGATATTCGATAAGGAGACGACTTTTAGCGCCTCAAGAGTCATAACCTGGATATTCGATAAGGAGACGACTTTTGAGGCGCCTCAAGAGTCATAACCTGGATATTCGATAAGGAGACGACTTTTGAGGCGCCTCAAGAGTCATAACCTGGATATTCGATAAGGAGACGACTTTTGAGGCGCCTCAAGAGTCATAACCTGGATACTCGATAAGCAGACGACTTTTGAGGCGCCTCAAGAGTCATAACCTGGATACTCGATAAGGAGACGACTTTTGAGGCGCCTCAAGAGTCATAACCTGGATACTCGATAAGGAGACGAATTTTGAGGCGCCTCAAGAGTCATAACCTGGATATTCGATAAGGAGACGACTTTTGAGGCGCCTCAAGATTCATAACCTGGATACTCGATAAGGAGACGACTTTTGAGGCGCCTCAAGAGTCATAACCTGGATATTCGATAAGGAGACGACTTTTAGCGCCTCAAGAGTCATAACCTGGATATTCGATAAGGAGACGACTTTTGAGGCGCCTCAAGAGTCATAACCTGGATATTCGATAAGGAGACGACTTTTGAGGCGCCTCAAGAGTCATAACCTGGATATTCGATAAGGAGACGACTTTTGAGGCGCCTCAAGAGTCATAACCTGAATATTCGATAAGGAGACGACTTTTGAGGCGCCTCAAGAGTCATAACCTGGATATTCGATAAGGAGACGACCTTTGAGGCGCCTCAAGAGTCATAACCTGGATATTCGATAAGGATACGACTTTTGAGGCGCCTCAAGAGTCATAACCTGGATATTCGATAAGGAGACGACTTTTGAGGCGCCTCAAGAGTCATAACCTGGATATTCGATAAGGAGACGACTTTTGAGGCGCCTCAAGAGTCATAACCTGGATACTCGATAAGGAGACGACTTTTGAGGCGCCTCAAGAGTCATAACCTGGATATTCGATAAGGAGACGACTTTTGAGGCGCCTCAAGAGTCATAACCTGGATACTCGATAAGCAGACGACTTTTGAGGCGCCTCAAGAGTCATAACCTGGATATTCGATAAGGAGACGACTTTTAGCGCCTCAAGAGTCATAACCTGGATATTCGATAAGGAGACGACTTTTGAGGCGCCTCAAGAGTCATAACCTGAATATTCGATAAGGAGACGACTTTTGAGGCGCCTCAAGAGTCATAACCTGGATATTCGATAAGGAGACGACTTTTGAGGCGCCTCAAGAGTCATAACCTGAATATTCGATAAGGAGACGACTTTTGAGGCGCCTCAAGAGTCATAACCTGGATATTCGATAAGGAGACGACTTTTGAGGCGCCTCAAGAGTCATAACCTGGATACTCGATAAGGAGACGACTTTTGAGGCGCCTCAAGAGTCATAACCTGGATATTCGATAAGGAGACGACTTTTGAGGCGCCTCAAGAGTCATAACCTGGATATTCGATAAGGAGACGACTTTTTGCGCCTCAAGAGTCATAACCTGGATATTCGATAAGGAGACAACCTTTGAGGCGCCTCAAGAGTCATAACCTGGATATTCGATAAGGAGACGACTTTTGAGGCGCCTCAAGAGTCATAACCTGGATATTCGATAAGGAGAAGACTTTTGAGGCGCCTCAAGAGTCATAACCTGGATATTCGATAAGGAGACGACTTTTGAGGCGCCTCAAGAGTCATAACCTGGACATTCGATAAGGAGACGACTTTTGAGGCGCCTCAAGAGTAATAACCTGGATATTCGATAAGGAGACGACCTTTGAGGCGCCTCAAGAGTCATAACCTGGATATTCGATAAGGAGACGACTTTTGAGGTGCCTCAAGAGTCATAACCTGGATATTCGATAAGGAGACGACTTTTGAGGCGCCTCAAGAGTCATAACCTGGATATTCGATAAGGAGACGACTTTTGAGGCGCCTCAAGAGTCATAACCTGGATACTCGATAAGCAGACGACTTTTGAGGCGCCTCAAGAGTCATAATCTGGATACTCGATAAGGAGACGACTTTTGAGGCGCCTCAAGAGTCATAACCTGGATATTCGATAAGGAGACGACTTTTGAGGCGCCTCAAGAGTCATAACCTGGATACTCGATAAGGAGACGACTTTTGAGGCGCCTCAAGAGTCATAACCTGGATATTCGATAAGGAGACGACTTTTGAGGCGCCTCAAGAGTCATAACCTGTATACTCGATAAGGAGACGACTTTTGAGGCGCCTCAAGAGTCATAACCTGGATATTCGATAAGGAGACGACTTTTGAGGCGCCTCAAGAGTCATAACCTGGATACTCGATAAGGAGACGACTTTTGAGGCGCCTCAAGAGTCATAACCTGGATATTCGATAAGGAGACGACTTTTGAGGCGCCTCAAGAGTCATAACCTGGATACTCGATAAGGAGACGACTTTTGAGGCGCCTCAAGAGTCATAACCAGGATATTCGATAAGGAGACGACTTTTTGCGCCTCAAGAGTCATAACCTGGATATTCGATAAGGAGACGACTTTTGAGGCGCCTCAAGAGTCATAACCTGGATATTCGATAAGGAGACGACTTTTGAGGCGCCTCAAGAGTCATAACCTGGATATGTCAAACATTATATATGTTGTGTTAGTTTAGGCTACAGTGGGTTAGTTTATAGGGAGTACACAATTCTAAGGTTAGGTACTTGTACTCATTTCAGTGCTAGTTCATTCAATCCTGTTCAGTGATTCCAACATGGTATAGAGCAGGTCCTTCTTAGGACCGAAATTATCTAAGGGCCCACCACTACTTAACTACCTACCTACCTACCTACCTACCTGTGCCCTAGGGCGCCTTGGCGTGTCACGCCCCTAGAGGCCCCTCTTGACGGGCCTGCGCTAGCCCCGTTCAGGCCCCGTCGGCCCAACGCCCGCTCTCCCTAGCGGCCCCGTTCAGGCCCCGTCGGCCCTTCTAAGGCCCCGTTGAGGCCCCGCGCTAGCCCCGTTCAGGCCCCGTCGGCCCCGCGCTAGCCCCTCTCACGCCTAGTCGGCCCGCGCTAGCCCTGTTTCAGACCCCGTCGGCCCCGTTTCAGGCCCCGTCGGCCCCGCGCTAGCCCCTCTCAGGCCCCGTCGGCCCCCGCTAGCCCCGTTTCAGGCCCCGTTGGCCCCGTTTCAGGCCCTGTCGCCCCCGCGCTAGCCCCTCTCAGGCCCCGTCGGCCCGCACTAGCCCCGTTTCAGGCCCCGTCGGCCCCGCGCTAGCCCCTCTCAGGCCCCGTCGGCCCCGCGCTAGCCCCATTCAGACCCCGATCGGGCCCGCGCTAGCCCCGTTTCAGGCCCCGTCGGCCCCGTTTCAGACCCCGTCGGCCCCGCGCTAGCCCCGTTCAGGCCCCGTCAACCCCTTGCTAGCCCCGTCAAGGCCCCGTTTGGCCCCGCGCTTGCCCCGCTCAGGCCTCGATCGGCCCCGCGCTCGCCCCTCTAGGGCCCCAACCGGCCCTGTGCCGACCTCGCCGACCCGTGCCCACCACCTAGAGGCCCCGGGCGGCCCGTTCCCGCCGCAGCATAGAGGGAGAGCGGGCGGCCCGTCCCCGCCGTGACCCGAGCCGCGCGACCCGAGCCGCGCGCCCCGAGCCGAGCCGCGCGCCCTGAACCGAGCCGCGCCACCCAGCCGAGCCGCGACCCGACCTGAACCGAGCCGCGCCGCGATGCCCTACTTGGTTCGTCCTACCTGCTTCTCCTACTGCTACTGCTGCTATTTCTACTGTTCCCATGGCTAGCCCACAAGTTCTCGTGTTCGATGCTGAGGGCCGCCCTGTGAAGTTTGACACCTGGCTCGATGACCTGCACCTTTACCTACAGCTCACAGCCAAGGATGACATCTCACTGTACGATCACGCCCTATGCCATGTCACTGCCCCTGCTGCTACTGCTGATAGCACTGCTCGCTTACAGTGGCAGACTCGTGATGCCCACGCTCGCTTCGCCATTCGCAACTCCCTGCCAATAGACGAACGCGAGCACTTTGGTCAGCACAAGACTGCACAGGCACTGTACACAGCTGTAGTTGCTCGCTACTCCTCACCTGCCTCTGCCGCACTAGGCCGTCTCTCCCTCCCCTACCTGTTTCCCGACCTGGCCTCCTTTCACACAGTCGCTGACCACATCACGCACCTCCGTACTAGTGAGGCCCGCTTCCGTGCCGCCATGCCTGCTGATTTCCTTGCCACGCACCCCCCTCCACTCTGGCTCACTCTCTACCACCTAGTCACCCGCCTCCCTGACACACTGCGTGCTGTCAGGGACCACTTCCTAGCTCGTTGCCCCACTGAGCTCACCATTGCCCTCCTCAATAAGGAGCTCCTTACAGCTGAGACTGACATAGTCGCTGTAGGTGTCTCTCGTGGCGACCCCCGTACCCCGTTATTTGAGGGGTGTTCTCCTTCCCCCCTTCTTCCCTCTGTCGCCTCTGCTGCTGCTGTCGACCTTCTTGGTACTGAGAAGGTCGGCGCTGCGTCTGCCTCGAGCGGACGCCGCAGCGGCAAGGGCAAAGGGGGCAAGGGTGGTGGCGGTGAAGGCGGGGGAGGCGGCGGTGGGGGCGGTGGAGGCTGTGGGGGTGGTGGCTCGGCTGGAGGGGCGAGTGGTAGCGGTGGGGGTGGTGGCGGCAGCGGCGGGGGAGGTGGCAGGAGTGGAGGCGGCGGTTGGGGTGGCGGTGGACGAGGCGGCGGCAGGGGTTGGGGTGGTCGAGGAGGTGGCAGCGGTGGTGGTGGCTGTGGAGGCACTGGTGGTGGCCATGGAGGCATTGGCGTTGGCCAGGGCCAGCAGCACACTCCCTCGCCCCAGGAGGTCCGTGAGTGGTACTCTCAGCACGGGGGTGGGGGTGGTCTTATCTGCACGTACGTCATTTGCACTGGTGACCGCACTGGTCAGCAGTGTGGACGACCGCACGCCACACAGCGCTGCTTCTCTCGTCTCGACGACGCTTGGCGTGTTCAGTTCCCTCAGGCCACTGAGCTGCCCTGCTGGCTTGATCTCCTGAAAAAAAAGATTGATATTTATGCGCTAGATTTTGATACTATTCTATCTGCCATGTATGTGATGTCTACTAGTGGAGAGGGTGCTGAGTACTTGTGTGTGCCGCCCGACCCGGGCATTAGGGCCAGTGCGTCTGCCGTTCCAGGTACTCGCGTGTCGGCTACCCCAGGTGCTGGTGAGGCTGCTGCTCTAGGTGCTCGTGTGTCTCCCCTTCTTTGTACTGCGTCAACTGCCGCACTGCACACCTTCACACTGGACTCAAGTGCTTCTCGCTGCTTCTTTCGTGACCGCACTGCCCTTGAGCCGCTTGCTCGGCCAGTTGCTGTCTCCCTTGCTGACCCCTCTGGGGGTCCGGTCATTGCGACCTTTTCCACTGTCCTTCCCTGCTCTGCGGTCCCGTCGGGCACACTGTCAGGTCTCCACCTCCCCTCGTTCTCTACGAACTTGGTGGCAGGATGTGCACTCCAGGACGGGGGTGTTCACCAGTTCACCCTTGCCTACGAGCGTGTGACACACTGCACGTGTGCTCGTACGGGCCGTCACTTGGCTACCTTCACTCGGCAGCCGGGGTCGGACCTGTACACACTGACTACTGAGTCCCCTCAGGTTGCTGCGACTGCGTCCGCGTCCGCGTCAGGTCAGCTGTCCGCCCCCTGCTCGTGTTGCTCTTTGGCACACGAGACTGTTCTCTGGCACCACCGCCTTGGCCACCCGTCTGTGCAGCGGCTTCGTGCCATGCACTCCCGGTACCTTGTCTCTGGCCAGCCCAGGGTCCTTTCTGCCCTCCCACCCTCGCCTGCTCCTACCTGTCTCCCCTGTGTCGAGGGACGCCAGCGCGCCGCTCCTCACTCCTCCTCGTTCCCCCCGACGACTGCTCCCTTGCAGACACTCCACATGGACGTGTGGGGCCTAGCCCGCGTCCGTGGTCAGGGTCAGAAGAGATACTTCCTGATAGTTGTTGACGACTACTCGCGCTACACCTCGGTCTTCCCCTTGCGCACCAAAGGTGAGGTCCCTGATGTCTTGATCCCTTGGATCCGCAGAGCCCGTCTCCAGCTCAGCGAGCATTTTCACTCGGACTTTCCTGTCCTGAGCTTGCACTCTGACACAGGTGGTGAGTTCTCCTCCGACCTCTTGGCAGCCTACTGTGCTGAGCACGGCATTGAGCAGTCGTTCACGCTTCCGGCTTCTCTACAGCGGAATGGGGTTGCGGAGCGCCGCATTGGCCTGGTCATGGAGGTCGCCCGTACCTCCTTGATCCATGCGGCTGCCCCCCACTTTCTGTGGCCGTTTGCGGTCCGGTACGCTGCGCATCAGTTCAACCTCTGGCCCCGTGTCTCCTTGCCGGAGATCTCGCCCACGCTGATGTGGACGGGGGAGGTTGGCGATGCGTCGCGTTTCCGGGTCTGGGGGTCTCGAGCTTTTGTCCGCGATTCGTCTGCGGACAAGCTCTCCTCCCGTGCTGTTCCCTGCTTCTTCCTCGGCTTTGTCCCGGACGCGTCTGGTTGGCAGTTTTACCACGCCGCCTCGCGCCGAGTCTTGCCCTCCCAGGACGTCACTTTTGACGAGTCCGTCCCCTACTACCGCCTCTTCCCCTACCGCACTGCCCCGCTTCCCCCCCCGCCTCTCTTCCTCGCGTCACGTGCTGCTGTTGCAGACCCCCTCCCCCCTCAGGGTGCCGCTCCCTCAGTTGTGTCTCAGGTAGACCCGGTTGAGCCTGTTGAGGTAGCTGTCGACTCTCGTCCTGCTGGGGGTGCTGAGCCTGGGGGTGCTGAGCCTGGGGGTGTGGAGCCTGGGGGTGTGGAGCCTAGGGGTGTGGAGCCTGGGGGTGTGGAGCCTCGTGGTGCTGAGCCGCAGAGTCCGGAGTCTGGGGGTTCTGGGTCTGGAGGTACTGGGCCTGGGAGTCCTACACCTGGAAGAGCCCTCTCCTCGGAGCAGCTGCGTACGTGGTACTTAGAGTACAGCAGCCTCCGGAGAGGTTCCACTCGTGCCGGACGTACTGCTGGGACTGGTGCTAGTGCTTCTTCTCCCGTTAGGGAGCTCCCCTCCCGCGAGCGGATCCGTGAGTGGTACGAGCGGCGCTGAACTCTTCGGAGTGGCGTGCCTCGTGTTGCGGACCCCACTGCCGTTGGAGCTGTTGCTGGTGCTGAGGACCCGGGCGTTGGAGCTGCCGTTGGTGCTGCAGACCCGGGCGTTGGAGCTGCTGCTGGTGCTGAGGACCCGGGCGCTGGAGCTGCCGCTGGTGCTGCGGACCCGGGCGTTGGAGCTGCTGCTGGTGCTGAGGACCCGGGCGTTGGAGCTGCCGCTGGTGCTGCGGACCCGGGCGTTGGAGCTGCTCCTGGTGCTGAGGACCTGGGCGTTGGAGCTGCCGCTGGTGCTGCGGACCCGGGCGTTGGAGCTGCTGCTGGTGCTGAGGACCTGGGCGCTGGAGCTGCCGCTGGTGCTGCGGACCCGGGCGTTGGAGCTGTTGCTAGTGCTGAGGACCCGGGCGTTGGAGCTACTGCTGGTACTGCGGACCCGGGCGTTGGAGCTGCAGCTCGTGCTGAGGACCCGTGTGGTGGAGTTGCCGCTGCTGCTGCGGACCCTAGGGCGAGTGTCTTTGCTGACTCTGGTGTCGCTGCTCGGTCCCGGCCGTACTTCGTTCCGCTCCTGCAGCAGGTTCTTGGTCAGCTCCCTCCTCCTTGTCCTCCTCTCTCCTTAGCGTGTCCTCCGTCTGTCCAGCTGCACTCGCAGCTACCGTCTGCCTCCTCTCTCCCTGGTCCTGCTCCTTACACTGATCCGACTGGAGGTCTTACTGAGCGTCGTGAGCCTGAGTCTCGCCCTGCGTTTCCTGTCCGCACTACTCTCTCGAGCGGTCGTGTCCAGCGTCAGAGTCTTCCAGTTGTCCCAAGCACTCACCGGATGGCGCTTCGTTCGTCCACTGCTCCACAGCGTGTCCAACTGCCGTCTCCTCCTGCTTCTTCTCTTCCTGCTCTTGCTGACCCTGGGTCAGACTCTCTTCGTGCTGCCAGCCCTACTGTCACGCGTCTCCTGGCTACTATTGAGTCTTCTGCTGCGTCTGCCTTAGTTGCTGAGCTTGTCGACTTTGCTGCTCGCTGTCGTCTAGACTACGCTGCTAGCCTAGTTGTTGAGTCTGAGTCTATCTGTCCTCTGTCCGTCGGGGGTGAGTGTGCTCTTGGCACTGACGTTCTTGAGGACAGGCAGGAGGAGTTTGAGTGCTTTGCTGCCGCTTTGCCCCATCTCGTGTCCATGCTTGTTGCCCCTGAGGGAGACCCGGATGCACCAGACATCCCGACCCCACGCTCTTACGCAAAAGGCGATGGCCGGTCCCTACTCCTCTCAGTGGCAGTCAGCCATGGACACAGAGATGGCTTCCTGGAAGTCCACAGGCACCTACGTCGACGAGGTTCCCCCGCCTTGGGCGAACATCGTCAGTGGCATGTGGATTTTCAGAGTGAAGCGGCCGCCGGGCTCTCCGCCTGTTTTCAAGGCGCGTTACGTTGCACGAGGCTTCAGTCAGCGAGAGGGAGTTGACTTCTTCCAGACCTTCTCCCCGACCCCGAAGATGACCACTCTTCGGGTTCTACTGCACGTCGCCGCTCAGCGTGACTACGAGCTCCACTCGCTTGACTTCAGCACTGCTTTCCTGCAGGGCAGCTTGCACGAGGAGATCTGGCTGCGCCGTCCACCAGGCTTCACTGGGTCGTTCCCTCCTGGTACCCAGTGGAGCCTCCGACGGCCAGCCTACGGTCTCCGTCAGGCGCCTCGTGAGTGGCACGACACACTGAGGACTACGCTTGCGGCTCTTGGGTTCGCGCCTTCTACTTCTTACCCGTCGCTGTTTCTACGCACCGACACCTCACTGCCGCCGTTCTACGTCCTTGTGTACGTCGACGTCTTGGTTTTTGCTACTGCTGACACTGTGCCACTCGCCCACGTGGAGTCGGAGCTGCAGAAGAGACACACGTGCACAGAGATGGGTGAACTGACAAGCTATCTTTGCTTGCGGATCACCCGGGACAGAGCACGCCGCACCATTACCCTGACTCGGTCACACATGGTGCAGCAGGTCCTTCAGCGCTTCCGCTTCAGGTACTCCTCGCCTCAGCCCACTCCTCTGCCTACCGATCACTCGTTTTCAGCTCTGCCTTCGGATGAGTCCGTAGAGCCGAGTGGCCCGTATCCAGAGCTTGTGGGTTGCCTCATGTATCTGATAGCCTGCACTCGACGAGACCTTGCATACCCTCTCAGCATTCTTGCACGCTATGTCGCTCCCGGCCGTCACGGGAAGGAGCACATGGATGCAGCTAAGAGGGTGTTGCGCTACTTGTGCAGTACGTCTGGCATGGGGCTAGTGCTTGGAGGGCGAGTCCCAGTTGTTCTCACTGGGCACTCAAACGCTTCTTGGGCAGACGACCAATCTATTCAACGGTCGTCCCAGGGTTACACCTTCAGTCTTGGCTCTGGTTCTGTTTCTTGGCGTTCTACTCGCTCTTCTTCTGTTGTCAGCTCCAGTTGTGAGGCTGAGATCTGCGCCACAGCCATGGCGGCCCAGGAGCTACGCTGGCTCACCTAATTGCTGACCGACCTTGGAGAGCAGCCTCGTTCTCCTCCAGTGCTGTACGTCGACAACAAGGCAGCCATTGCCTTGTGTGAGGAGCACAGACTGGAGTAGAGAACGAAGCACATTGCTCTGCGTTACTTCCTTGCTCGAGAGCTGCAGCAGCGTGGTCAGCTTCGCCTGTGTTTCGTGGCCTCTGAGGCCAACACTGCTGATGTGTTCACCAAGGCGCTTCAGCCTTGTGACCATCAGCGCTTTTGCACTCTTCTAGGCCTTGTGCCTACTAGACCTCATTTGCTTACTTCTTGAGTCTGTTTGTACTGTGATCTCTATATATATACCTGCATGTTTACTCTTGTTAGGTTGTGATCATTGTACCTTTTGCCTCTATTATAAACCTGCATGTGAACTGGTCTTGTGACCACTTGCTTGTGCTCGGAATTTGTGTGGTATCCTTGAGATCCACCCTGAGCTTGTTTTGTCTTGCTTTGCCTTGACTGGTCTTGTGACCCCTAGTTCTCCCCCACTTTGCCTATGGGGGTGTGTCAAACATTATATATGTTGTGTTAGTTTAGGCTACAGTGGGTTAGC
Source organism: Closterium sp. NIES-65 (assembly GCA_948144175.1). Classification (NCBI taxonomy): domain Eukaryota; kingdom Viridiplantae; phylum Streptophyta; class Zygnematophyceae; order Desmidiales; family Closteriaceae; genus Closterium; species Closterium sp. NIES-65. The sequence continues at coordinate 100,935 of CANXME010002657.1, forward strand.
CTATAAGAGGTACACAATTCTAGGGTTAAGTACTTGTACTCATTTCACTGCTAGTTCATTCATTCCTGTTCCGTGATTCCAACAGGATCCTCGATAAGGAGACGACTTTTGAGGCGCCTCAAGAGTCATAACCTGGATATTCGATAAGGAGACGACTTTTGAGGCGCCTCAAGAGTCATAACCTGGATATTCGATAAGGAGACGACTTTTGAGGCGCCTCAAGAGTCATAACCTGGATATTCGATAAGGAGACGACTTCTGAGGCGCCTCAAGAGTCATAACCTGGACATTCAATCAGGTTGTGGTGTAGTTGACTTATGAGACGTCTCATTAGTTGTGAGTCCTAAACTCGATCAGTCTGTGGCGTCGGTGCTTGTTCTGCTGCCTCTTGCTGCTTATATTCCTCCATCCAAACCTCTCGAACGTTTGCGTCTTGCTGCTTATATTGTACATACGTTCTGAACCTCTCTCTTTCGGACTGTTCCCCAACGTCTACACTCCTTAACGCCTTTGTCTCCCTGCCCTTCCCTTTCCCAGGCCACAGGAGCGAGCCATCCCGCCACTCGTCTTTTGAGGCGCCTAATAACTCTCTCTCTCTCGTCCTCAAAAGCCTTCACTCCTTCATGCCTTTGTCTCCCTGCCCTTCCCTTTCCCAGGCCACAGGAGCGCGTTTCACGAGCCGGCCCGCCACTCGTCGCTGTACCACCTGCATCAGAGCACTGGTGCATGGCATAGAAATATAACCGCTTTTACCGAATCAGCGAGTTCATACACTAACGAGGATGGTTTCAGATACGATACGGACAGTCCACGATCTGTTACAATACAGTCGCATTCAGAGTCGCCTTCAATACGGTCACACCGCGCACAGGCACAGCAACAGACACAGTCACAGCTTTTGAGATGGGCCGAGCCTCAGGAGTGGATGAATCCGTGGCTGACGCAGCAGGTTCGGTCCGAGCCTGCAACGATGGCTTGGTTGGAGGAGTCCCTGGCGCGGGACGCTCGTGCTGTACCTGCAGAGCTACTTTCTTCCGAGCCTCAATCTGCTGCTGAGCCTGACTCTGCTGGCTTTGCTTCAGTGTTTGCTGCTGATGCTAGCACTAAGCAAGGTGAGGTTAGGTCACTGTGCTAATGCAATGTTGACGTGGCACAACGCAGCGTCGCTGCCAATCTTTTCAGTTGCCACCTTGCCGACCATTATCATAGTTGCTATCCTATAGCAACACCCCACCCCATCCTATAGAATCCTCTCCTCAACTCTCCCCTCTTCCCATGCCTCCTCTCCTGTAGGAGGATCAGCATGCCCCCTCCTTGCCTCAGCCGTTCGTTCTAATCCGGGAGCACGGCTAAGGGGAGAAGGGGTGTGGTGTGATGCTCCCCCCTGGTCTCAGCTCAGCCGTGCAAATCCTCATCCCAGGACTTGCAAAGACACCTCGCATCACACCCCTTCTCTCCCCAGCCCCCCTCTCCCTCCCTCCCTCCCTCCCTCCCTCCCTCCCTCCCTCCCTCCCTCCCCTTTTCCTTCAGGATCAGCGTGCTCCCCCCTGGCCTCCGCTGTTCTAATCCGCGTCACCACAGAGGCCGATTTCAAGCAACGCCGGCTCTATCCCCCCTCCACCACCGTTATTCTCGAGCTTCAGAACCACGTCACTCTCAAGCGAGGGCTCCTGTTTGGGCCCAAATATGCGTGCACAATCCTGCGGTCGGGTGGAGGGGCCAAAGGGAGGGGGTATCGGCTGTACGTGCATCGAGTGGATGAGCCGATACTGCGTATATGGAACACCAGCAACGTTATTGTGTACCGTGTGCAGGTGGGTTGAGAGCGGTGCTGTGCGGTGCTGTGTGGTGGTTTCATGGTGCGGTATGCGGTGGTGTGCGGTGCTGCGTGCAGGTGAGAGCGGTGTTGTGCGGTGTTGCGCGGTGCTGTACCTTTTCCTTCTCGGGATTCTCTTCCTCTGACTAACATGGTCCCCCTCACAGATCTCACAGCCATTCCAAGCCTACTCGACCTTGTGCCCCAAGCTCCACACACCCTTCTCCCCGCTTCACCCGTCATTCTTCGCCTTTGCCTACGCCACAGCCCTTTCCCCCTCTCTCATATGTCGCAGCCATTCCGAGCCTACTCGCGCGCATGCCTCGGGGAGATCCTTGACGTGGGCCCTCTTATCACCTGAAAGGGCGTCATCTGCCCTTTCATCCACATCCCACCCTTTTCCCTCTTTTCCCTCTTTCCCCCCTCTTTTCTCTCCGTTCCCTCTTTTCCCTCTTTTACCCTCTTTTCCCTCTTTTATCCTCTTTTCCTTCCTTTTCCTTCCTTTCCCTCTTTTCCCTCCTTTCCCTCTTCTCCCTCTTTCCCCTCTTTTCCCTCTTTTCCCTCTTTACCCTCTTTTCCCTCTTTTCCCTCTTTTCCCTCTTTTTCCTCCTTTCCCTCTTTTCCCTCTTTTCCCTCATTTCCCTCTTTTCCTTCTTTTCCCTCTTTTCCCTCTTTTCCCTCTTTTTCCCTCTTTTCCCTCTTTTCCCTCTTTTCCCTCTTTTTCCCTCTTTTCCCTCTTTTCCCTCTTTTCCCTCTCGTCCCTCTTTCTCCCCCCACCCACATGCAGATGTCACAGCCGTTCTGAGCCTACTCACCCATATGCTCCAGGAAAATCCCTGAAGTGGGCACAGACGTCATCTGATTGAACAAGTGTTTTGACACGTCTCAAAACACTTCTTCAATCCCTGAAGTGGGCACAGACGTCATCTGATTGAACAAGTGTTTTGACACGTCTCAAAACACTTCTTGAATCCCTGAAGTGGGCACAGACGTCATCTGCCCTCTCATCCTCGCCCCTCTCCTCTCCCCTCAAATCTCCTCTCCGCTCCCCTCTATATTGCCCTCCCTCCTCCCCCTCACTCACAGATGTCACAGCCGTTCCGAGCCTACTCAAAGCCATGCCCCAGGGAGATCCCTGACGTGGGAACAGACATCATCTGCCCTCTCATCCACGTCTACCGCTCCTACGGCGTTCAGATCGTCAAGGTGAGTCTGCTAGTAACGAGTACACTGGTTGATAGTTCCCCAGGGCAATCAGCATGTGTACCCTCTTATCCACATCTACTGCTTCTCCGGCGTTTAAATTGTTTCAGTGGGTCTGCTAATCGCGAGTGCAAAGGCTGATAGTGCGTCAGGGAAATAAGCGTTTGAGCCCTCTCATCCACCCACATCTACTGCTCCTAAGGCGTTCAGATCGTCAAGTTGAGTCTGACATGACACACGTGTGTCTTGAGTGCATGCGCATGCGCATACACACACCTTCATGCCTTGTTAAATCCCCTCGACCCTCCACCCTTCTCTTGCCATATCCCCCCCCCCCCTCCTCCCCTCCCCTCCCCAACCAATCCCAGGGATACACGTTCGGCCGAGTGGATGTGATTCGAACAATGCACAGCCGCATTGACAGCATGAAGATGACTGCAGTGTCTGATTTCAAGAGGGGCAACGGGGTGATTCGAGTGATGCTGTCGGGGTATGGGCCGCTGCTGGTGCGCTGCTATGTCTACGTCACCAACAATGAGATCTATGGTAGGTGGATGGGGTGTGGTGTGGTGAGGCAAGGTGCAGTGTGGCATGATACGGTACATGCCCCTGTTGGTGCGCACATACATCTGCTTCACCAACAATGACATCTATGGTATGAGGAGATGATGGGGCGTGGTGTGGTGTGGTATGGTGTGGGGTGGGTTGGCAAGGTACTGTACATGCCCCTGTTGGTGCGCACATACATCTGCCATCACCAACAATGAAGTCAGCTCTGGGGTGGGAGGAGGGTTTGAATACATACCATGGTGCGGTGTGGTGTATGGTGTATGGTGTGGTGTGTGGTGTGGAGTGGTGTGAGGTGGTGTGCGGTGGTAAGGTGTGGTGCGGTGTGGTATGCTCTCGTACGGGTCCCTACATACATCCACATCACCAACAATGAAAAAAATTCAAACGACCACTTGCACAACTACGTCTGGGCTGCCATCCCTCTGTGCACTATACCTGCCCCTCTCCACCCCTGTCTATCCCTCTCCACTCTTCTCCACCCCTCTCCAACCCACCCTACCAGGTGCGTACCTGCCAGTGTTGTTTCAGTTCGGTGTGGTGGGAGCGGTATTCAAGAACAACCATGTGCATGACTATGTGTGGGCTGCCATCACATGTGGCAACATGGTTCACTTGCAGGTGAGAGATGGTGACTCAGGCGCCTCACAGTAGGGTGCACTTGCAGGTGAAAGGTGGTGATTCTTTTGAGTCGGCTCAAAACACACGTGGGCACGGTGGGGGCGGTGTTGAAGAGCAATCACGTGCATGACTACGTGTGGGACTGCCATCACATGTGGCAACATGGCATGGTCCACTTGCAGGTGAGAGCAGTTGCTACAAAGGCATTGGGGAAGTTGCAAGGAAAGTGTGCATGTTACGACGATTCGCGAGCATGTTACGCGCATGTGCGAAGCCTTAGTCACCAAACCCCCCCACTCCTTCCCGTTCCCTCCCTCCCGCCCTCGCCCATCCTCTCCCCTCCCTCCCAGGGCAACTGCATGCTTCACACCATCTCAGATCAGATCAGAGAACCTCGTTGTGGCAGCAGGAAGCAACCTCAACGTCTCCCATTCCATCCTGCCCTCGCCCATCCTCTCCCCTCCCTCCCAGGGCAACTGCATGCTCCACACCATCTCAGATCAGAGAACCTCGTTGAGCCTAAGGGTTGAATTGACCCACACTAACCATCTCAATCTCTCCAAACCCCATTCTATCCCTTCCCAGGGCGATTGCATGCTCACCTCCATTTCAAATAACCTCGTTGTTGCTAAGGGCCGGAATCTCACCGGCGGGGGTGATGCGACGGGGATATACTACGTAACGCACTGGAATAACCCGGGTAATCTGGCGGAGTGCAACTACATAATCGGGGGTGACCACTGCTATTACCTGGATTACGCCAGCTCGGGTGTGACTATACGCGGAGGGGCTTGTATCGGGACGGTGGATGGCATGAAGGTCAACAACGGGAAATGGTGAGTCAGCAAGGGAAATGGTGAGTCAGCAGGGGAAATGGTGAGTCAGCAAGGGAAATGGTTAGGTTAGCAAATTCAAGTAGACGATGGTTAGGTTAGCACATCACAACACACAGGTCGTTCGGTCGGTGCATGCTTCTTTTCTTACAAGCTTCTCTTCTTAGAGTGCCATGTTCCTCAATTACTACCATCCAAAGCGCTTTCCCATCCTTGCTCTGCCTGGCAGGAACCGCATTCAGCATGTGGTGATGAAGGGCACGGAGCTCACGCCAGGGTGGTGCGCATGCCTCACTGTCACTGTGTGCAACTGCCTTAAAGATCCGGGAAACTACTGGGACCGCATGCAAGCCAAGTACTACAGCAGTGCTCCCTTCCAGCAGGTGGGTCGTGTACCCCTTATAAGCCAACTCGGTAATCTTGTAGCACCGTGTGCAACTGCTTCAAGTACCCCGGCAACTACTGGGACCGCATGCGAGCCAAGTAATACAGTAGTGCCGCGTTTCAGCAGGTGGGCGGTGTCTCCCTCATAACAGAGGTCATTTTTCAAATATGTCAACTAGTATATACTCTAGCATAGCATGAAGCTTTGTCCATATAATCTCAATCTTGCTGAGCCGCTTTTATGCAATAATCTGTGAGCTCTCCAGCCCGTTACACAGTCCAACCTGTGCTACACCTCAAATATCAACGTGTATTCGCTATGCTTGTTGTTTCACCAATTTTGTCCCCCTTGTTGAATGCATCCTTTTCAGAGATGGCCCTGGATGAAGAACACTTGTTCCGAGACTTCTATTAACGGGGTTAACTGTAACACAAAAGCGCCGGGCACCTTAAAGGACACGCAGACAGGCAAGTGCAGCGGGCTGCCCACAAATAATTACATCGACCTGGTTCTGGTCGATGTGCAAGATGCGGACATGAATTACCGTTACTGTGAGCAGTTGCCGAATGTTCCAAAGCTAAACACCCATCGGCATATCAATGTTACTTCCACCTCGGCACGATTCATCGATTATGCCGACGACGACTTGGGTGTTAGAAAGGGATCAGATATTTTGAAGAAACGACCAATGTTCAAAAACTGCCCCAGGAAAATAGTCGGGCCCAAGAAGGTGAGGGATGCATTTTATGATAGGTATTTTGGTATCCAAATGCCGTGGCACTTTAGATTGGTGAAATGGATGAATGGGAGTCATTTTCATGATCCTAGTTTACTTGATTAATACGTGATGCTTTCGCATTCTCATTTTACAGTCCAATTCATCCATGCGCTTGCAATGTGTACGGTGTACCTCAACGTCGTTTGACACATTTCTGTTACGGTACCATGAGTTAACCAGCATAAAGAGTGAGGTACATGCAGTGTGAGAAATACCATAGATGCTTTCCTAGCAAGAGAACCACTATACGCTACATGTATTTTCAGAACCTTTGATTCTTAGAGAAAACCTGAACAACTCATGCATTAAGTATGGGCTAAGATTCTTCGAACAATGTGTCTTCCAGACAGCAGTTTTGCAAGAACTTAGTCTCTATCTAAAACACATGTCTAGGTCCATTGGCTTACCAAGGGGGCCTCTTGTGGTGGGTGCATTCTTGTGAGTGCTGCTGACAGCTAGAATCTGATGGCAGGCAAGATTTCGCTTCGTCGCGAATCCTGCTGACAGCATTTCTTCCAGGCCCAATCACGTTCTAGAATGCCACTTTCTCCAGCCTCAGATCGACGGTCAATTACGTTTGTCCGCCTGTGCGTAACCATCCTTGCCGGACAGTGAGTTTCGTTGACCGCGGAAGGAAGAAACCGAACAGCCGCCAAAAGAACGATCTTGGTTTCACCTTCGCCTCCACCAGCTCACCTCACCAACCATCGGCACCCGCCCGTAGCCCGTGCACTAGCGTTTCGGTCACCCATAAATATTTTCTTTGTCTCTGGCCAGCAATTGTGGCTGCGAACTGGAGTGTGGCATGCTGGGCATCTTCCAAACATTTGTGCGTCAACTGTACCACCTGAGTATGCACCTGATAAAACACCACGTGATTTGCCTTTGCTTGTGTTAACAGTAACAGAACGCCATCAATGACGAGGCAGCTGCTCGTGACAGGCTCGAGGCAGTTTCACTAACCCTCAGCATTCCCACCACAAGTTGGCCGAACGCAAGGGCAGCTGTGCAAACACATTTTTCCAGGGCAGCTCCGCAAGGTGCACGCGCGTTGTCACTGTACCGTTCCATCCACTCGAACGTTTTTTTTCGACCAGGACATCCGTCTCGTCCCTCAAACCCAATACAGTAGCCGAGCCTGGTTGTATAACCCCGTTCCCCCAACCTCCTCTCTCAGTGCCCAGGACCCAGGCATCTCCCGAACCACACATCCCCCTACGCCCCCTCGCCTCCCCTTACCTGCACCCTCCATCCGCGCCCCCACCAACCAACAAACCACCTCAAGCATGCGCGGCAAACACTAAGCTCCGCACCGCATCACAACCTCCCTGTCCCCGCGCCTGTTTGTGTGGTCTCCCTGCGCTGAATCATGGTGCAAGTAGCGCGCGGAGAATATCCCTCGCACCCGCCAACCGTTCCGCACCTCTCTCCTCCTCGTCTAGTGGGGGAGAAATCTCCCGAACCAACTGGTTGCCTTGCCGCCCTTCCCTCCTTCCTCTCCCCCTCTTCCTTTGGCTCGGTCCAACCACTTCTACCCTCCCCCTCCCAGTCTCTCCTCTCCCCTCCTCACCTCTCCTCTCGCCTGCCTCTTTCATCTCCTTCCTCTCTCCTTTCCTCTCCACCCGCCTGTCTCAGACTCTCACCTCAGCACAGCATCCTCTCTTCAGCATTCTGCCGTTTTCTTCTCTTCTCCGCTTCATCAGGTTTCCCTTTCCCGTCGACCTCAGCTTACAATTCCACCCACCTATCCAATCCACACATGTCTCCCCGAGATTGCCTGCCATTTTAGAACGAGCAACTTGCTTCTAGACGAGTGAAGAGACCTGCCAAGTCTATGCAGTTGAGATGCCCTGCCGACCATTCAAGGCCTAGGGTTTGATTATTGTTGCCCGTAACGTTAGTGAGCTTCACTGGAATCTCTAGCTGTGGTCAGCTTTCGTCTGAGTTTCATGCAGCAGTTCCCTTGATTCCTCCCACTTCGCTCCTGCTTCTGTTTCTCCAATTTATTTTATTATTTATCACCGCCTCTCGCGGTCTTACTTAAGACTCGTGACCCTTCCAGTCAGCCAGCATAGGTGAGGCGAAACTTTAGCTCTTTAATCTGACACTCAAGTCTACTAATATGGCGTGCATGAGCTTCATGGATGCGCTTAGAGTAGCCGCTAAGACGAAAGAAGCTCCATCGGAATGGTTCGGCTCCAACGGGTGGCCTGCAGAATGCCAAGAGCCGATTGCCATCCCGAATCTGAAAAAGAGAAAGCAGTGCGAATCCGAGCCACCTCGGCTCAAGCCAAGGACCCTTCCCGTCTCATCCGGAGCACCTACCGGCTCCACTTCTTCCACGAAGCTTCTCGTTCTCCCCGACCTGGCAACTCTCATGCCTCGGTCCGAGCATCGTTCCGAGCCTGCTTTGGTCCGTTGCAATACATCATCTGCACCGTCTCGTCAGCCGTCGGATGCTCCTCGTTTGGTCCGTGCGTGCACCACCACCAACCGTGGGATGCGCCGAGATTCTCAGAATGACTCGCTTCCTACTCCTCAGAATGCCACGCTTTCTTCTCGGCCTGCTCACTCTTCTGGGTGTGTCACCGCTTCTCAGCACCCACCGCCATCTTCGCGTTTCGCTCCCAACGGAGCTGTCAACTTCAATTTCCATGATGCCGCTTCGGATTGGGTGAGAGCCGTTGCATCGTCGTTACGAGGAGAGTACGTCGTCGCCGAGCCGCCGGCGCCGGGACGGAATCAGCCGACAGAAGCCGTTCCAGATAAGCCTGCTCAGGGGGAGCGGAGCAAGATGGCTCAGCAGCTTGACTTCCGCATTCAGATGCAGCAGCAAGAGGACGCCAAGCACGAAAAGAAGCTCAGCCTTTCCGAAATTCTCCAGTGGGAGGCGGAAATGGTTTCGTCGGTCTGTCCCAAAGCGCGTCCCGCTCCTCCAACGGTTAAAATTCCCGTTGGTTTCTCGGATCCTCTGGAGGTGAAGCCTGCAGTGGCTGCTCCAGGTGCTGATGTGGGAGCCGAGAAATTGGACGATAAGTTATTTATTGATGAGCTGCTGATGGAATTTGGTGTGGATGAGGAGGAAGCAGCGCAGCCGCAGCAGGAGCAGGAGCAGCAGCAACTGCCGCAGGTACAAGCCGTTGATAGGCAGCCGCTTCAACAGCAGGAGCAGCAGTATCAGGAACAACGTGAGCAGCAGCAGCAGAAGTATCAGCACGCGGAGCCGCAGCAGCTGCAGTCGCAGCAACACGAGCAGCCGCAACAATCGTCAGCTATCCAGAAACGAACAGCAGCTCCGCCTCTCGTCGACGTCGCGAACGTCGCCGCAACAGCTCCGTCAATGTTCGCAGACATGTACTCGATGGCAACTCCCGCCGCTGCTCCGTGTCCCACGCCCACCGGCTGGGGCTCCAACGCGTGGGAGCCTGCCGTCCCGCCGACCCCTTCTGGCATCCCCCCCACGCCGTCTGCTCCGGCCGGCGGATTTGCTTCGCTATGGTCGGAGGCGTGGACCGACGGCTTTAACGTGGACCTGTCGAGCCTGGCTGGTCACCCGGCGCTGTGGTGACCTACGGCTGACTTCTGTTCGTTTCGACAAAATTGGATTTATTTATAATTTCATGGTGTTTCGCGCATGAGCTGCGGGAGTGGTTCATGGCAACGTGGCTGTTGATCGGACGTTCAGACGCTGCAATCTCAGCCTGTCGCCTGCCGCCCTGGTTATCGGTGTTCATTGGATGGTGGTGATGGTGGTCATTTCCTGTTCATTCCCTTCGTGAGGAGCCGTTTCATGGCTGCCCACAGTGATGACAGTACGGAAGCCTTCAGGCTGCTTAGGTCACTCACTTTAGGGCCTGTATGGCCTTGGAGTGGGTTTCTGCTGGTCTTAAAGAGGCCGAATAAGTGGGGAATCACTTTTTGTTCCATGTGCGAGATGCATCATTAATAAGGTCTCTTTGTGGATGATTTGGTGTTATCTATTGTTATTTTTTGTTGGTGCGAATTCCTGGAGAGAGCACTTAATATATGGATATTCATTGTACATTTGACCGATCTTGGCATTTTGTAGGTGACTTGCCACGTCACCTGGTGGCTTGCAGTCATCCCATAATTCGGTGGGGTTGATTTTGTTGGAAACAATAAGTCCTAAGTGCGCTTCTGTCGTATCAAAATCCAAGGTACCAAGCGAAGCAGTCCCAATCGAAGCATCGAGTCAACCTCGGAGGTTAGGGTAACCGCCTGGAGGTTACGAGAAAGTCAAAGGTCGCTGACCTTTGACTCGACAATTACAGCGCGACAGTTAAGGACACACAACTGACTCGTTACAGAGCAGTTGCCCGAGTCGCGCTATATCGAACCGCAACAGCAATACAGTTATCTATCTATTCCTTGTACTCTTATATAAATCCTTGTATTTGCTTGTTTAATTCAATCAACTTTGCTCTCACACACCAGTGCAAGGTCGGTTCAAATTCTTCACTAAACGCTTCCGCTGTTACAACTACTTCACCTAGAGTTATCCCTTGCAAAGATCCTAAGGGGCTATCTCAGCCCAACATGGTATGAGAGCAGACAAGGGAAATTCTACTCTTTTTCAATATCATTACAAGACATGGCAACAAACAAGGAAAGGAGCTCCCCTAATGGCTCCTCGGGCACTACTCCTACTCCACCGTCAGCCTCTGGCCTGCAGACAGAAGAAGGCACGGCAACAAGACCAAGAGGAACGTCAACCGAGACCCCCATGAACCACCCTTCGGACTTTGACCAGAACATGATGGAGAAATTTTTCTCCTTCATGTCCTTCTACGAACAACACCAGCAGTCGGGACCTGCACAAACACACAACAGCAACAACGGAGCGACACCCATGAGTCTTGATGGGTCGTCATATGCGCGAGGAAACCAGCAGCAGCAACCTACCTTTGCTCCGTACGAGCGCGGGTCAATCAGCTTCGTGCCCCACCCGCAACCTTCACCTGGACAAGAAAGACCACTGGACGCACTTCAAGTTCAGTCGCAGTTTGCACACGTCTTAAAACTGCAAACGTCAAGACCCTTCGACGGCAAAGACTTCTTTACCTGGTCCTTTGAATTCGAGCTGATGATGGAGGGCGCGCAGATACTCGGCTTCTTCGACGGGTCCCTGCAGTATCCAGCCAACGGGACACAATATGAAAAGCAGCAGTATACGTATCAATCAATGATGGCGTATACAATCCTATTGAGGAATGTGACACCAACTCAGCAGCAGAACATTCGCTCTTACCGGACCTTCGGCAACTCGGCGGAGCTCCCGTACAGCCATCTGAAGAACCTGTATCAAGCAATAGACAGTGTAAACCAGAGCAGGTTAATGGCGCAGTTGACGACAGTCGAAATGAAACCAGGAGAAAAAGGACTGGCGTATATCAGCCGATGTCGCGAACTGCGCGACAAGCTGCTTCGATGCGGAGGGTCAATCTCTGAAGACGCCTTCGTGACAGTCATCATTGGTGGGCTTGGTCCTCAGTGGCGCGCCACCAAAGCCATTCTTCGAGCCCACGGAAGAATCTCTGAAGCTGCACTCTGCGCCGAAATACATGCCGAGCAGCAAGATATGGACCTGCAGGAAGAACGACACAGGAAGAAAACGACAGTATCAGAGTTCGCATTCCACACTCAACGACGACACAGCAATTATAACAACCGACAGCAGCAACCGAAGATAGTACCTCCCTTCTGCCACATCTGCAAGACTTCAGGGCACCCGCGCACACACTGCCCGAATCGTCAGCAATCAACGGCACCACAGCGACAACTTCGACCTTCAAGCTCCCAAATGGCTTCAACACAAGCAAGTGCGACGACCACTATTCAAGCTTCAACGACTTCACCCGGACAACCTGCACAAGGAGCAAGAAATATAATCAACTGCATGACGAAGATAACCGATTCATGTACAACCGAATCACCACCACACTACTCACCGGAAGAAGAGCTTGACAACAGAACGCCTCGCCGTGAGCTACTCCAGCCGAATCCAACGTACGCCGCCATCGCTCAAAGTGAACCGTCCGGCCAAGACACCTGGTTCTTGGACAGTTGCTGCGGGCAACACATGTGCTCGTCCGGGCGTTTCGTACAACGCGAACATCGACTCCAACGGGAAGTGATCATCACGGTTGCCAACAACCAAAACCTGCGCACACGAAGACAAGGAGTGGTACAGCTTCAGTCAAGAGAAACAAATGTCATACTGCACATGTCTAAGGTACTCATCGCTGAAGGACTCGGCTACAACTTACTGAGCGTTAGCCAGTTGATGGCGAAAGGAATTCATCTGGAAGCCGACAGCACGACCCAGGAGTTCAAACTTTACCACGGGAGAGGCGGTCTCTACATCGGGAAAGCAGTGCTGAAGAACAACGTCTTCGTCCTCGACTTCGTTCCTGACCTGGGCACTGCAGACAGCGACGCCATCGTGAATTTCACTGACTGGACACACCCTCCGGATCTCGACCCCGACTTCAGCCCAGGAGGCTTCTGGTACTCGCACACCATTCCTGAAGCAGAACGAACACGAGCATTAGCAACAATTCGACAATCGGCAGCAGTAACAACATCGGCAGCAGCAACAACATCAGCAGCAGTAACAACATCGGCAGCAGCAACAACATCAGCAGCAGTAACAACATCGGCAGCAGCAACAACATCAGCAGCAGCAGGAACAACGACACCAGTCACAGTCGACGAAGCACCACCAACACCCGCGAAACAGCTGAATCCGACTCAACGTGAAGTCCACCGAAGCGCCAACCTCGTCGCCAGCTTTTACTCCAACTCCGACGCATATCAGCGTTCACCTGGACACCGTGCCTCTGAAGAGATCTGGCACGCACGAACAGGACATCCAAGTAACACGGTTTTGAATAACACGATAAGAGCAGGAGTCCTTGACAAAGATTCTCTACTTCTACCCGATGGCAGAGAACTCCAGAAGGCACGAGGGACTTGCCTTATATGTCCCGAAGCTGACTTACCTCATCGACCGTTTGCTTCACATCACAACCCGAGCGCTACAGCGTACGCACCACTCGAAAAAGTCTACAGCGACATCCTCTACAATCGCGAGCCAGGACAAGTCAACTACAACTACACCATCACCTTCATCGACGCCGCCACTCGATACGTCTGGCATCGCAACCTACCCAGCCGCGACATGGCGCTCGCAGCATTCGCCGCCTGGCTACCGATAGCAGAGAGAGAGTCTGGAACACAACTGAAAAAAATTCCAGTCAGACGGAGGTGGCGAGTACACCTCTCACCGCTTCAAGCAGTTCTTGGCGGAAAGGGGGATCAAGCAACTCCTCTCCCTTCCTTACGCACATCAGCAGCAAGGTGTTGCAGAACGACTGAACAGGACCCTGCAGAACAGCATGCGCAAACTATTACGTGGCATGCGGCTACCCAACCACCAGTGGCCAGCAGCAATGGACCACGCTGTCATGCTACACAACTTGTTGTCGTCGTCGTCACTCCCGAACAACGCATCACCGCATCTGCTGTGGACAGGGAAGCAGGGCAGCACGAAAATGTTACGAGTTTTCGGGTGCATGGTACAGTACAGACCCCCAGAAGCACGAGCGGGAAGATTTTCGCAACGGGCACAGTGGGGACTACACCTCGGCATCGAGAAAAAATTACAACGCATGGAAAATCTTCGACGTCCACACAAAGGAAACAGTAGCAGCACGTGACGTGATCTTCTACGAAAGACTCACCCTTCAGACGTACCTCGCCAACTTGCACGAGAATCGGGACCTCACCAGTGGTTTTCGTGGTGACCGAGCCTTCGCGTCAGCAGCGGACGAAGCAGACTGGGATGAACAGAACGTCGACAACGCCTCAGAAGAAGCCGGACCTCTCCCATACTGCTCCGTCGACGTGCCCATGGATGAGGATAATCCTCGCGACAGTAACAACGCCGAAATCTTCTACCGTTTCGCCGACGATGGTTACGTAACACCTGTGACAGTCAACACCAACGAAGCAGAAAGGGTAGGGCCAAATTTCATGCCCGACCCAGAAACGGGAGACGAAGCAGCTTATCCCGAGGATCCAGAACTCCCTCGATACTCACAGACTGGGCTGCAAATCCTCGGCCTCGTCACCGCAGTCCACGGGAACACATGCAGCTCGCTTCCTAAGGAGCCTGCAACGGTTCAGCAGGCTCTGGGGGGGAAACACAGGGAGAAATGGCGTGAAGCCATGGATAGAGAACTGAAGGCATTAGAGGAACGCAACACTTGGAAGGTTGTTCCCGTAAGCGTGGCACGGAACAAAACCATCCTTACCGGGAAATGGGTCTTCCGCATCAAGACGAAAGCAGACGGCACGATCGAAAAATTCAAAGCACGCTGGGTCGTACGTGGATTCGACCAAGAGCAAGGACGAGACTTCACCGAGACCTTTGCTCCAGTCAGCCGCCACACGTCACTCCGAATTCTCCTCGCCATTGCCGCCATGAAGAAGAAGAAGTTACGGCAGATCGACGTCGCGAATGTCTTCCTCTACGCACCAGTGGATGCAGAAATCTACGTCGAGCTCCCGCACGGTTCCCACGGCGAACCCAACCGAATCTGTCAACTACTTAAGTCGCTCTACGGGATCAAGCAGGCACCGCGACTGTGGCAGCAGTACCTGCACGCCCGTCTCATCCGCATCGGCTTTAGTCAACTACCTCACGACCAAGGCATGTACCGCCTCACTAAGGGAAGCGACTACGTTCTCCTGATCGTCTACGTGGACGATCTCCTCTACATTGGGTCAACCGACGGCATCGCCACGTGGTTCGAAGGAGAGCTCCAGAAAGACCTCACGCTCACGGTCTCCTCCACCGTTACACAGTACCTCGGGCTCAACATCCGCGAAGAAGAAAACGCCATCTATCTAAGCGCCGAGAAATACGCCGACACCATCGCGAAACGCTTCAGCCTCACACCAAGCGCCATCTCCACGCCCTACCGCTACACATCAGGAACCGAGAAGGAACGAACTACTCTACTCAAGCCCGCCGGCATACGCGACTATCAGAAGAAGCTCGGATGCCTGCTATTCGCCGCCGTCACCTGCCGTCCTGACTTATCCTACTCCGCAAGTCAGCTCGCCACCTATCTCAAGAAGCCTGAAGCTGAACACCTGGCGGAACTTGATCGCGCTCTCCACTACTTCGTCAGCACCGCGACGATCGGGCTAACCTACCACAAGAGCGCAGCTACACCGACTAAGCTAATCGGCTACGTCGACGCCGATCACGCCGGCGACACCGACAACAGGCGCTCACGCACCGGCTATGTCTACCGCCTTGAGCCTATCGGTCCTATCTCCTGGCAGTCGAGCAAGCAGGAGTTAATCGCACTATCTTCAGCAGAAGCAGAATATATTGCACTCTGCTCAGCCACCAAGGAGGGACTTTACCTTCGCGAACTACTGGAAGAAGCGAAGCTAGCCGAGTTACCCAGCTTCACCGTGTTCTGCGACAACCAGTCAGCGATTCGCATCGCCAACAAAAACGGCTTCGCAAACAGGACGAAACACATCGCCCTGCGCTATTTCTTCGTGAAGGACGAGATAGAAAAAGGGAAACTCGATCTGTCATACTGTCCAACATCCGAGATGGCAGCCGATTACTTGACCAAGAAACTCGGCAAGCAGAAGTTCGAATACTGCATGATGCTGACTGGACAAGGCCACGTCACCAGCAGTAACACTCCAGAAGCGAAGGGGAGTGTTGGAAACAATAAGTCCTAAGTGCGCTTCTGTCGTATCAAAATCCAAGGTACCAAGCGAAGCAGTCCCAATCGAAGCATCGAGTCAACCTCGGAGGTTAGGGTAACCGCCTGGAGGTTACGAGAAAGTCAAAGGTCGCTGACCTTTGACTCGACAATTACAGCGCGACAGTTAAGGACACACAACTGACTCGTTACAGAGCAGTTGCCCGAGTCGCGCTATATCGAACCGCAACAGCAATACAGTTATCTATCTATTCCTTGTACTCTTATATAAATCCTTGTATTTGCTTGTTTAATTCAATCAACTTTGCTCTCACACACCAGTGCAAGGTCGGTTCAAATTCTTCACTAAACGCTTCCGCTGTTACAACTACTTCACCTAGAGTTATCCCTTGCAAAGATCCTAAGGGGCTATCTCAGCCCAACAGATTTGACCTCAGAAGAGTTAACATAATTGTTCTTGTAAATTGTTTTAGACCGTATATCACCTTACTGATCCGCATTGAAACGATTTTTTATATTTGGAGTGTCGTCTGTCGCACAGCAGGTGTCGCGCGCATCCCCTCCGCCCGAGCTATTCCAATAATTCACGCTCCACCGGAGGGGGGATGAGCCAATGTGAGCCGTACGATTTTAATCGGTCACCCCATGAAAAAAAAACATTGAGCAGCTGCAGGGCTCAGGTTTGCAGTGTAATTTACCCTTTTATATTGATTACAAGGGTGAATTTTTGGGTCTACACTGATGTGCTGGGGTAATTTTTTGGTGAGTTAGTGTTACACTGATCTGTAAGTGTAATGATTTAGGCCACACTGATGCTCTGGGGTAATTTTTCCCTTAGCGAAGATTACCCTGAAGAGCGTACAGGGACTCCCCCCCCCCCTCGGAAACTCTACTTATTGAGAAGAAGTTTCCTATAACTTTCGTAGCGATACACCCAATTTCGTAATGATGCACTACGACGCCAGCACACGTGAGTACTGACAACCGACACCGTGTCACTCCGTGTCTGCTTGCAACCTACCCGTTACTGTAGAGGTGATGCAACCTGATTGGTCGAAGCTGCACTCTCTACAAGAACGTCAACTTTCTTGACTCGGAAATTTGGGACTCGAGGTTTCCGAACACACTCGAAATTTGCTGACTTGGCGAAAAATACAAGTGTTGCAGCGAAACCAGACAAGCCACTGCGCTCGACTTTTGAGTTCACATCACAACTCCCACCCACCAGCGCCCAACTTACGATAGTAATCGTGCGCGATTTGGGCCTCGAGCTTGATTGCAGCCAGCACATATTGAGCAGCCTTAAGTACAATCAGGGTAAACAATATACATACACTGATGCCTCTGGGTAAAGTTTTCAAAACTTCAAGTTACACTGATCCATCAGTGTTTCCAAAAAGGGCACACTGCTCAGAAGGGTTTTGAAAATGTCTACACTGCTAATCGTGAGTAGGCAAAATCCAAACCTAAGCCCTGAGCAGCTGTGAGCCGTGAGATTGATTAGCGATTGTCAGCGCTTGCAATATTTCACTTGCGTGTTAGACCAGAACAAGGGCAAGATTGCTCGCAGTCCTGCTGTACGGAAATTCCCTTTTCCTTACTTCGCGTCCCTGCTCAACGCGTACATCACTGTAGCACCTCAGTCAGCACCGTTACCACTCGCGACCATCGCATCATTCATCATCCCGCCCTTTTCGCACATCGCATCCCGACCTCACGGCTCGGCTGGTAACCCGCGCTCCGGGCCTACGTTTCGACACTTTCCCAACCTCAGTCCCAGGCTCGTCGCGCGACCATTACCGTTACCACTGTAGTTTCGCTATATAATGTTCGCTCATGCCTTCGCTCAATTGTATTTTTGCTTCGATAGTGCAATTCTCGTTCGTTCACTCAATTGCACTCGTAACACTTGGTATTCAGAGCCTACGATCTCATCTCGGACCGCATCCACACCTTCGCTTCCCACTATCTCAATTTTTGGGGGGGGTAGACGTCTCTCAGCGACACAGCACCGCCGCTCGTAGTGCTCTCTCGAAAGCACGCACGGCCACGACCGAGGCTCTCGCTGAGCTTGCCCGACAGCCCCGCCATGGCCGATTTCAATCTTGCCACGTTGACGCAGGAGCAACTCGATCGTCTCGTGCGTCAATTGGAGGATTCGGCGCTCGAAATCGCGACCCTCACGGCGGAACGTGACTCCGCCCGTCAACAATCAACGGTGAACGTACCGACGACATCACACGCACCAACCAATGCATCTGCACATTCGGAGGAGCCCATCGTCATCTCATCCGGCACACCAACGCAACACAACAGCATGGGACAGCGCTCAGGCGCAGCCAGTGACGGCGCAGCCCGACCGATGCCCGGCATGGGAGGGAACAGGAGCGCATTAAGCCCACGGGAGCCCTGAGAAGCCCGTCGGCACGTGGAGTTTGCGGCGACAAGTGGCGAGAACGCCATGATGGCCCCAATGCCACTCAAGCCGCAACGCCCGCCCTGCTTCGACCCAAGCCAACGCGGCGGCCCGACAGTTCAATCATGGGTCTTCACGATGAATGTGTTTTTCGACGCCAACTACGTCGAGTCGGACGCCGCCAAGATCCGGTATGCGGTTTCACTACTCAGGGGCCCCGCCATGGACTGGTGGCGAGTCATTGTGACGTCGCCGCGCGCCTACGAGCCACCGTCGCACGAGGAAGGGCCCTCGGGTCCAGCTGTTACCTGGAGTTCGTTCTGCGAAACCGCCCAATACAGCACGTGGGATGCGTGGTGCGCAGGGCTTCGGGCGCGTTTTGAGCCGATCGCGGCTTCAATTTCGGCGCGTCAGAGATTGCGCACTTGGCGCCAGCTCGGGTCAGTTCAAGATTATACAAGCGGTTTTCTCGCACTTTGCGAGCAGGTCGGCTACATGCCCGAAGCGGAGCGGGTGGACCGTTATGTCGGAGGGCTGAAGCTGGATATCTCGCACGAAATAATGCTGCGCGGACTCTCTAATTTTAACGAGATTCTCGCGCTCGCCGAGAAGATCGACATTCTACGCCGACCGAGACCGGGGTCCTATTACGGACATCGCCCTCGGGGACCGACCGAGCACGCCACTGTACACGCCGTTGCAACAAATGCAGCTGTCGCACCGTTTAAAGGGCGCTGCTTTGCTTGCAACAGGCCGGGCCATCGCAAGAGCGAATGCCCAGAGGAGCTGAGGCGCCGAGGAGCAGAGCAGGGGAGGGAGTCTCAGAGGCAGGGAAACGCCAGCAGTCAGTAGAAGTTGGGCCAACTACTGACGAGACTGCCTGCTCGCCCAACCACACCGACCCTCACCGAGTCACAGTACCGATTCACGCCATCGATCGGGCTCGGATGAAAAAGGAGGGTACAGCGACGGATTGCCCGGTACTGATCCACGGGAAAATACAGGGAGCAGCAGTGAAGATCTTCATTGACGGAGGAGCAAGCCACAGCTTAGTTAATACCGCAACCGCACGAAAATTACAGTTAACGCTTAACCGATGTTTACCTGAGATAGATGCACGCTTAGTCGACGGCACGCCCCTGGCCATACGGGAAAAGGTGGAGCGCGTAAAAGTCCGCTGTGGGGGGAACTTCGGGTTTACACAGGAAATGCTCGTGACGACACTGGATGGGCACGGCATTTTATTGGGACGTGATTGGCTGCGACGGTACAACCCACGGATCGACTGGACGACGGGGAGTTGCACAGTGCGAAGTAGTGGTAACTGGGTCGTTCTACCTCGCTGGCAGCCACCCGAATCTTTGACGGTCCAGGTCAACGCCATCACGATGAAACGGGCTGTCGCTGCTGGAGCTGACGTGTACGCAGTGGATATCGCACTCGTAGAAAAAGATGAGCAGCCGAGTGATTTGGAGAAACTGCTGGCAGCTGTACCGACCGAACTACAGGCACTACTGAAACGGTTCCCGGGGATATTTCCGGATGATTTACCACAGGGACTGCCACCTCAGCGGGCGCACGACCATAGGATCGAGTTAGAACCGGGGGCACAGCCAACTGTACAGCGGCAATTTCGACTGACACAGCCCGAGCTCGACGAGTTAAGGAAGCAGTTAGATTACCTGTTAGAGAAGCAGTTTATCCGACCGAGCTCGTCACCGTTCGCCGCACCGATACTGTTCACACCGAAAAAAGACGGAGGGTTCCGCATGTGCATCGACTACCGAGCGCTTAACAGGGTAACAGTCAAATCGCGATACCCCATCCCCCGCGCCGACGAACTGATCGACCAACTGCGAACAGCACGAGTCTTTTCGAAAATAGATTTACGGGGAGGTTACCATCAGATTCGGGTCGAACCATCGGACTGCGCCAAAACAGCATTTAGGACTAGGTACGGGTCATTCGAGTATACAGTAATGCCATTCGGGCTGACGAACGCGCCTGCGACATTTCAGATGACCATGAACGAGGCGTTTAGACCACTTTTAGATAAATGCGTGATAGTTTACCTGGACGATATTCTAGTTTACAGCCGGGATAAGCAGCAGCACTTAGTGGATCTTGAAGCAGTTTTTAAGGTTTTGGAGGAACATCGGCTACTCACCAAGGGCTCCAAGTGCGAGTTTTTTCGGGACAGGCTAGAGTTTTTGGGTCACGTCATTTCGGAAGCTGGGGTTGAGATTGACCCAAAGAAGCTGGATACAGTAAAAGCGTGGCGCCCCCCGACGAACATCACGGAACTGCAGAGTTTTTTAGGTTTTGTTAATTACGTTCGACGGTTCGTGCCCGACATGGCACGTTTGTCAGAACTTATAGCTTACTTGTTTCTGTAGGCTATAGTGGGGTATCCCATAGGGGGTACAACCCAATTAGGGTTTCCTATTTGTACTCACTTCGTTCATAGTCATTTCATTCTCGTTCTTTGTTTCCACATGGAATCAGAGCAGGTTCCCTCCTAGGGACTGCTTCTAGGGCCCACCGAACCGCGCCCCGAGGCGCGTTTTTTTTTAGCGACCCGTCGTGTCGCCCCTAGCGGACCGTTGCGCCGCCCTTCCCCTCGCGGCTCCGCCGCCCTTCCCTAGCGGCCCCGCCGCCCTTCGATCGCGGCCCCGCCGCCCTCTGCTACGCGGCCCCGCCGCCGCCCTTCGATCGCGGCCCCGCAGCCCTCGGCTACGCGGCCCCGCCGCCCTCTGCCTCGCGGCCCCGCCGCCCTCTGCTACGCGGCCCCGCCGCCCTCTGCTACGCGGCCCCGCCGCCCTCTGCTACGCGGCCCCGCCGCCCTTCGATCGCGGCCCCGCCGCCCTTTGCCACGCGGCCCCGCCGCCCTCTACTACGCGGCCCCGCCGCCCTCTGCTACGCGGCCCCGCCGCCCTTCGATCGCGGCCCCGCCGCCCTCTGCTACGCGGCCTCGCCGCCGTCTGCTACGCGGCCCCGCCGCCCCCTGCTACGCGGCCCCGCCGCTCTCTTCGGTCACGGCCCCGCCGCCCTCTGCTACGCGGCCCCGCCGATCCGCCCAGCAGCAGCCGCCGCCGCCTGAGCCGCCGCCGAGCCGTCGCCGAGCCGCCGCCGAGCCGCCGCCCGAGCCGCCGCCGAGCCGCCAGAGCCGCCGCCGAGCCGCCCGTGACGCCCGAGCCGCCCGCGCCGCCCAGCAGCAGCCGAGCCGCCGCCGAGCCGCCGCCGCCTGAGCCGCCGCCGAGCCGCCGCCGAGCCGCCGCCGATCCGCCGCCGAGCCGCCGCCCGAGCCGCCGCCGAGCCGCCCGCGCCGCCCGAGCCGCCTGCGGAGCCGTGCTGCTGTTCCTCTGCTGCTGACCTACCCGCCTCTCCCAGCCCGGTGAGATTTTCAGCTGCTGTCATGGCCACCCCCAATGTTCTTACCTTTGACGCTGAGGGGAGGGCCATTGACTTTGCCGTCTGGATTGAAGACCTGCAGCTGTACTTACTGTGTGATGCGATAGATGAGGTCTCTCTCTTTGACTTTGTCTCTGGCGCTGTCCCTGCCCCACCTGCTGATGCTGACTCTGCCGTTCGCTCCAAGTGGGCGACCCGCGATGCTGCTGCACGTCTTGCTGTGCGTCGCCACCTCCCTTCCTCTGAGCGTGCCCACTTTAGTCAGTGCAAGACCGCTCAGGCCTTGTACGACGCTGTAGTTGCACGCTACTCCTCCCCTTCCTGCGCTACCCTTAGCCGCCTCATGCTACCGTTTCTCTTCCCTGACCTCGCTTCCTTTCCCACTGTCGCTGACCTCGTTACCCACCTCCGTGCTAGTGACACCCGCTACCGCGCTGCCCTTCCTGCTGAGTTCCGCGCTGCGAACCCTCCTCCCATGTACATCACTCTCTACTTTCTCGTCACCCGTCTCCCTGAGTCCCTTCGTGTCGTTAGGGACCAGTTTCTCTCTGTCTGTCCCACCACTCTCACTGTCGACCTCCTTGAGGAGTCCCTGCTAGCGGCTGAGAAGAGTATTGTCGCTGTAGGGGCCTCTCGGGGTGACCCTCGCACCCCTATCTTTGAGGGGTGTGGTCCTTCCCCCCTGCTGCCCTCTGTCGCCTCTGCCGCTGCGGCCGACCTCGCTGGTTTTGAGTCGGTCGGCGCGGCGTCTGCCCCCAGCGGCAGACGCCGCGCTGGCAAGGGCAAGGGGGGCAAGGGAGCGGGTGGAGCTAGAGGGGGCGGTGGAGGAGGCGGTGGGGGTGG
Organism: Closterium sp. NIES-65; assembly: GCA_948144175.1. NCBI lineage: Eukaryota > Viridiplantae > Streptophyta > Zygnematophyceae > Desmidiales > Closteriaceae > Closterium > Closterium sp. NIES-65. The sequence goes on from CANXME010002657.1 coordinate 123,584, forward strand.
CGGGGGGAGTGGGGGTGGCGGTGGGGGTGGTGGCGGAAGTGGAGGTACTGGTGGCGGCGGTGGAGGCGGAGGTGGCGGCGGAGGTGGTAGCGGAGGAGGCGGTGGGAGCGGTGGGAGCGACGGTCCTGGTGGGGGAGGTGGAGGTGGAGACGGGGGTGGCGGTGGAGGCGGGGGTGGCAGTGGAGGCGGGGGTCGGAGTGGCTCGTCCCAGCGGAGCAGCTCCGGGGGTGGTCAGCGCCAGCAGCAACAGCAGCAGCAGCCGCAGCAGCAGCCACAGCAGCAGCAGCGCTCTCGCACCGTCCCCGCCCCTCAGCAGCTCCGTGAGTGGTACTCGCAGCGTCAGCGTGGTGGTGCGCTTGGTCCGTGCCCCTACGTTCTCCGCACCGGTGACCGTGCAGGGGAGAGGTGTGGAGGCGCCCACACTGCCCGCCGCTGCTTTGGCCGCCTGACTGACGCCTGGCGTCAGCAGTTTCCGGAGGCAGCTGAGATCCCCCGCTGGGGAGAGCTGTCTAGGGCTGGTGTAGCTATTTATGATCTTGATTTTGATGCTATTCTCTCTGCTATGTATGCTGCGATTGGTAGTGATGAGGATGACTGTTACCGGTGTTTCCCGCCCGACCCGGGCATTGGTACTGCCGCGTCAGGTACTAGTGAGGCTGCTGCTCTAGGTGCCAGTGCGTCTGTGCTCTCAGGTACTGTGTCGGCTTCGGCCTCTCACACCTTCACCCTTGACTCTGGAGCGTCTCGCTCCTTCTTTCGGGACCGCACCACTCTCACGCCGCTGAGTCGGCCGGTTGCGGTGTCCCTGGCTGACCCCTCTGGGGGGCCTGTCCTGTCTCGCTTCTCCACTGTCCTCCCGTGTCCGGCGGCCCCCTCTGGCACCCTGACTGGTCTCTACCTCCCCTCGTTCTCGACGAACTTGGTGAGTGGTGCTGACCTCCAGGATGCGGGTGTCCACCAGTTCACCCCTGCTCGTCAGCGGGTGACCCACTGCACGGAGGCGGATACAGGTCGCCACCTGGCTACGTTTACACGTCGGCCAGGGTCGAGCCTGTACACTCTGACCACTGCTTCTCCTCCAGGTGCTGAGTCTGGTAGGGTCACTTCGTCTGGTCAGGTGTTTGCTGCAGCGTCCAGGTCTGGTCCTGAGTCTGCCCCCTGCTCGTGCCGTCGTTTGTCTCACGAGACCCTCCTCTGGCACCACCGCCTTGGCCACCCCTCTCTGCTTCGGCTCAGAGGCATGGCCTCGCGAGTCCTTGTGTCTGGTCTTCCCCGGTCTCTCCCTCCCCTTCCTCCGGGCCCTGGCCCCACCTGTGTCCCCTGTGTCGAGGGGCGCCAGCGTGCTGCCCCTCACTCCTCCCAGTTTCCTCCGACAGAGGCCCCGTTGCAGACGCTTCACATGGATGTGTGGGGCCCAGCCCGCGTCCGTGGACAGGGTCAGGAGCGCTACTTCCTGCTGGTGGTTGACGACTACTCGCGTTACACCACAGTCTTCCCCTTGCGCAGCAAGGGTGAGGTCACTGCGGTGTTGATCGACTGGATCCGCGCAGCTCGTCTCCAGCTTCGGAGGAGCTTTGGCTCTGACTTCCCTGTTTTGCGTCTGCACTCGGACAGAGGCGGAGAGTTCTCCTCTGGCCTCCTGAGTGCCTACTGTCGTGCGCGAGGCATCCGTCAGACCTTCACGCTTCCGGACTCACCGCAGCAGAATGGGATTGCTGAGCGCCGCATTGGCATGGTCATGGACGTCGCTCGTACGTCCATGATGCATGCGGCTGCTCCCCATTTTCTGTGGCCGTTTGCGGTCAGGTACGCTGCGCACCAGATCAACCTCCACCCCAGGGTCTCTCGACCGGAGACCTCCCCAGCCCTGCTGTGGACGGGGAAGGTTGGCGATGCGTCGGCGTTCCGGGTCTGGGGATCTCGGGCGTTTGTTCGCGACCTGTCTGCGGACAAGCTATCCCCTCGTGCTTCTCCCTGCGTCTTCCTGGGGTTCCCCCCCGACGCCCCTGGGTGGCAGTTTTACCACCCCACCTCTCGACGTGTTCTGTCCTCCCAGGACGTCACGTTCGACGAGTCGGTACCCTACTACCGCCTCTTCCCCTACCGCACTCCGTCCCTCCCCCCGCCCCCGCTCTTCTTGGTACCAGGTCCCCCCCCGGTAGTCCCCCTCCCCCCTCAGGGTCCTGCCCCTTCAGGTGTGTCCCAGGTAGACGCGGTCGAGCCTGTCGAGGTCACTGGTGACTCTGGTGCTGCTGCGGGAGCTGAGCCTGGGGGTGCGGAGTCTGGGGGTGCTGAGCCTGGAGGTGCCGAGTCTGGGGGTGCTGAGCCTGGGGGTGCTGAGCCTGGGGGTGCTGTGCCTGGAGGTGCCGAGTCTGGGGGTGCTGTGCCTGGGGGTGCTGAGCCTGGGGGTGCTGAGCCTGGGGTTGCTGAGCCTGGGGGTGCTGAGCCTGGGGGTGACGTGCCTGGGGGTGCTGTGTCTAGGGGTGCTGAGCCTGGAGGTGCTGTGCCTGGGGGTGCTTCGTCTCGCCGGGAGCCACTCTCCCCACAGGAGCTGCGTGAGTGGTTTGCCGGGCGCTGGAGGCGTGCTGCTGGTGCTGGTGGTTCTTCGGCTGCAGAGGGTACTGCTGCTGCGCGCCCCGCCGGCGCTCGTACTGTGGGTACTGGAGCTGCTGAGTCTGAGAGTTCTCCTGGAGCTGGTCCTGCTGAGGGTGTTGGCGCTGAGCCTGCCGTTGGCGGCCCGACTGACAGTGCTCCTGGTGCTGCGGCTGGAGGTTCTGGAGCTTCTGGTGGTGCTGCTGGAGGTGCTACTGGAGTGGGTGCTCCTGCCGGGGCTGCTGGTGCTGTTCCTGCTGTTTCTAGCGTCGCCGCGCGGCCCCGACCGTACTTCGTTCCGCTCCTGCAGCAGGTTCTTGGTCTTACACCTCCTCCTCCTCCCTCGGAGGGTCCGCAGCCTGTCCGGTCACAGCCACAGCTACAGCCTGCCTCCCCTTTGCCTGCTCCTTCTCCCTACGCTGGTCCGACTGGAGGTCTTACTGAGCGTCGTGAGCCTGCGTCTCGTCCTGTGTCGCCTGTTCGTACTGAGCGCGCTGGTGGTCGCGGGTCGCGTCAGCGTCCTCCTCCTGTCCCTGGCACGCACCGGATGTCCCTGCGTCCGTCCACTGCTCCTCTGCGTGCCCCTTTGCCTTCTCCTCCTGCTTCCTCTCTTCCTGCTCTTGCCGACCCGGAGTCGGACGCCCTTCGTGCTGCCAGTCCTACTGTCACGCGTCTCCTGGCTACTGCTGTCACTGACCCCTCCTTCGAGTCGTCTGCTGCGTCTGCCCTTGTCACTGAGCTTGTCGACTTTGCTGCGCGCTGTCGTCTAGACTACGCTGCTCGTCTTGTCACTGAGTCTGAGTCCGCCTGTCCTCCGTCCGTCGGGGGTGAGTGTGCCCTTGGCACGGACGTCCTTGAGGACAGGCAGGAGGAGTTCCAGTGTCTGGCCGCCGCTTCACCTCGTCTCGCGTCTGTACTGCTAGCCCCTGAGGGAGACCCGGATGCACCAGACATCCCGACTCCGCGTTCTTACGCGGAGGCGATAGAGGGTCCCTACTCCTCTCAGTGGCAGGCAGCTATGGATGCAGAGATGGCTTCCTGGAAGTCCACAGGCACCTACGTTGACGCTGTTCCCCCTCCTGGGGCGAACATCGTCAGTGGCATGTGGATTTTCAGGGTGAAGCGGCCGCCGGGTTCTCCGCCTGTCTTCAAGGCGCGTTACGTGGCTCGTGGCTTCAGTCAGCGGCAGGGGGTTGACTACTTTCAGACCTTCTCCCCCACCCCGAAGATGACCACTCTTCGGGTTCTGCTACACGTTGCTGCTCACCGTGACTACGAGCTGCACTCTCTCGACTTCAGCACAGCTTTCTTGCAGGGCAGCCTGCACGAGGAGATCTGGCTGCGTCGCCCACCTGGCTTCACTGGGTCTTTCCCTCCTGGTACCCAGTGGAGTCTCCGGCGTCCAGTCTACGGTCTCCGCCAGGCGCCACGTGAGTGGCACGACACACTGAGGACTACGCTCGCGGCACTTGGGTTTGCTCCTTCCACTGCCGACCCGTCGCTGTTTCTGCGCACCGACACCTCTCTGCCGCCGTTCTACATCCTCGTGTACGTCGACGACTTGGTCTTTGCCACAGCTGACATTGCTGGACTCGCCTACGTGAAGTCCGAGCTGCAGAAGAGACACACGTGCACTGACCTGGGTGAACTGCGCAGCTACCTTGGCTTGCAGATCAGCCGGGACAGAGCACGCCGCACCATTACCCTGACTCAGTCACACATGGTGCAGCAGGTCCTTCAGCGCTTCGGCTTCACGTACTCCTCGCCTCAGGCCACTCCTCTGCCTACTCGCCACTCGCTCTCAGCTCTGCCTTCGGATGAGTCCGTAGAGTCGAGTGGCCCGTTTGCAGAGCTTGTTGGCTGCCTCATGTACCTGATGACCTGCACACGACCTGACCTCGCATACCCTCTTAGCATTCTCGCACGCTATGTTGCTCCTGGGAGACACCGACCAGAGCACATGGCTGCAGCGAAGAGGGTGTTGCGCTACTTGTGCAGTACGTCGGGCATGGGGCTAGTGCTTGGAGGGCGCAGTCCAGTGGTCCTCACTGGGCACGCAGACGCTTCTTGGGCTGACGACCAGGCTACGCAGCGGTCGTCACAGGGTTACACCTTCAGCCTTGGTTCCGGCTCTGTCTCGTGGCGGGCTACCCGCTCGTCTTCTGTTCTCGGCTCCAGTTGTGAGGCTGAGATCTACGCTGGGGCTATGGCTGCACAGGAGTTACGCTGGCTCACCTACCTGCTGACCGACCTTGGAGAGCAGCCTCGTTCTCCTCCAGTCCTGTACGTAGACAACAAGGCCATGCTGGCCTTGTGTCGAGAGCAGCGACTGGAGCACAGAACGAAGCACATTGCTCTTCGTTACTTTCTTGCTCGTGAGCTACAGCAGCGTGGACAGCTGCGACTTGCGTACGAGGCCTCTGAGGCCAACACTGCTGATGTCTTCACCAAGGCACTTGCGCCTTGTGATCATCAGCGTTGCTGCACGCAGTTGGGTCTTGTGCCTGTCTTGCCTCACTTGCTCTCCTCTTGACCTTGCTTGTACTTTCGCATATATATACTCTTGTTTTTTGTATATCTCTATATATGATCTTGCATGTGAACTGGCCTTGTGGCCTTTGAACTTGTGCTCGGAATGCGTGGTGACTTTGTGATCCACCCTGAGCTTTGCTTTGCTTTGCTTGACTGGTCTTGTGACCCCTTGTTCTCCCCCACTTTGCCTATGGGGGTGTGTCAGAACTTATAGCTTACTTGTTTCTGTAGGCTATAGTGGGGTATCCCATAGGGGGTACAACCCAATTAGGGTTTCCTATTTGTACTCACTTCGTTCATAGTCATTTCATTCTCGTTCTTTGTTTCCACAACGTTTAACAGCCCCACTCACTGATTTACTGCGTAAGGGGGTCGCTTTTACGTGGGGGGAGAAAGAGCATGCTGCCTTCTCTGCCCTGAAAAACGTTCTCTGTTCACCACCCGTTCTACGCATCGCTGATCCCCACCGCCCTTTCGAAGTGGTTACCGACGCAAGTGACATCGCCATCGGAGCTGTACTGTTACAGGACTTCGGCGACGGCCTCCAACCCATCGCCTACGAATCACGCAAACTACATCCGCCTGAGCGAAATTACCCGATACACGACCGCGAAATGCTCGCGATCGTGCACGCATTCAAAGTGTGGGGCTGCTACTTGACCGGCGCAGACGTGACAGTACGGACGCATTCAGAACCGACCGCATCTGGGTACCGGGATACACGCTACTGCGGGAACTACTGTTACAGGAAGCACACGACGGAGTTACCTCGGGACATTTCGGGGTAGAGAAAACACGGCAGCAGCTGCAGCGGTACTACTACTGGCCAGAAATGTTGACCGATGTGCAACGACACGTGGCATCGTGTCCCACTTGCCAGCTCATGAAGTCAAGCAGGAAGCGACCAGCGGGGCAATTACAACCCATCCCGCCTCCAGAGCGTGCTTGGCAGCAGGTGACGATGGACTTCGTCACGGGGTTACCAGCTGGGGCGAGTGGGAATGACGCGATCCTGGTCGTCGTCGATCGACTAACGAAAATGACTCATTTCGCAGCATGCAGGAAATCCATCACAGCCGAAGAAACCGCCCGACTCTTCATCTCCACCGTCGTACGACTGCACGGGATACCCGCGTCGATCATCAGCGACAGGGACACGAAATTTACCAGCAACTTCTGGCGGAACCTGTGGCAGCAGTTCGGCACGCGCTTACAGTTCAGTTCATCCTATCACCCCGAAACCGACGGACAGACGGAACGGACAAATCAGACCATGGAGCAGCTGATTCGAGCCACGTGCGACGATCCGAATACGTGGGAACAGCAGCTGCCACTCATCGAGTTCGCATACAATAACGCGCCATTGGCCACGACGCAACAGTCGCCGTTTTACTTGAATTACGGACATGACCCAACAGTACCCATGACACCGAATCCCGACAACCCCGTCCCACGAGCACAACAGTTCGCCGAGATTCTGCAAGCAGCACGGACCAGGGCAGCAGAAGCAATAAAAAAATCAAACATCATCGCTAAACGCAACGCCGATCGCCATCGCAGACCCGTCACTTATCAGCCCGACGACCTCGTTTTACTCGACACTCAGAACCTCCGCCTGCCCATCACTCCAAAACTCCGCCCTCGATACTGTGGGCCATTTCGAATCAGTCACATGGTTACGCCAGTCACCGCGCACCTCCTCTTCCCTGCTGACTAGTACGTCAGCCCCTCGTTCCACGTCAGCCTACTTCGCCCTTACGTGCCATCCACTAGCCAACTCCCACGACATCGACCCACCAGCATGACACGACCACCAACCGAACCAGTCATCACCCCCGACAAGATCCTGAGCCACAGAGTTCGCGACCCTCGAGGAGCTCGAAAAGTGGAGTTTCTGATCCGCTGGAAAGATCGTACCCCCACCGAGGACAATTGGGTTCCCCTGGAGAAAGTTGAAAATCACCCCGTCGTCAGAGACTACCTGCGTAGCCGCAATTTCCGAGACATCCACGCGCTTTCATAAGACGGACCTCCTTAGGAGGGGGGGTAGTGTAAGGAAATTCCCCTTTCCTTACTTCGCGTCCCTGCTCAACGCGTACATCACTGTAGCACCTCAGTCAGCATCGTTACCACTCGCGACCATCGCATCATTCATCATCCCGCCCTTTTCGCACATCGCATCCCGACCTCACGGCTCGGCTGGTAACCCGCGCTCCGGGCCTACGCTTCGACACTTTCCCAACCTCAGTCCCAGGCTCGTCGCGCGACCATTACCGTTACCACTGTAGTTTCGCTATATAATGTTCGCTCATGCCTTCGCTCAATTGTATTTTTGTTTCGATAGTGCAATTCTCGTTCGTTCACTCAATTGCACTCGTAACACCTGCACATTACAGATGTTCTCAATTAGATTCTACGTGAAAAACACGCGCGCTGCGGGCCTTTGTGGAAAACTCACAAACCCCGGGCAAAAGGGAACTTATAGTCCCATATAAGAATAATTGCATGAAGAGAGATTTTCCTTCGCTACTATTCATGTTTTTCTGTCACATACGTACATTCGGACTACGCTGTCTTCAACTTCTCGTCGCACTGTTCGCCGCGTTGATCAGTGTCGCAGGACAAACAGGCAGAAAAATACAAAAACAAAATATTTTTAAGGCCGAAATGAAAGACAACATTTTTGTTTTACACTGTAAGCGAGATTAATGAGATGGCATCGTCGGAGCTCGCGGGGAACCGCGCAGCAGGATTTCGACACAAGAGCGGTCAAGATAAACAGACAAACACAACTGCAAAAAGTAAATAGCGAATCAAAACTTCCTTTCGTTTTATTTCCTCTAAATGTTCTGACAGGTTCGATTTGCGTCCTCTGATTGGCTGCGGAACTGATTCATGCAATGATTCAGTCAAGATGCAAGATTTCCCGCCAAAAACGGGACCGTAGAGGAGGGGATACGCCTAGGAAATGGGACTCTCTTTTTGGAAGGGCCTCTAAGCCAGAACATCTGTATTCAAACATGCTCCAACCCTGTTGCTTCGTTCAACCTCCCACCGTCATTCACCAGCCAGAGCGAGTTTAGCTCTGCGACTGCTGAGCCGGTCGCCCTGTTTCCGGCCTGCGTGGGCCTTCGCAATGCAGCACGCCACAGGGTTGCGATTCGAAGCTAAACTCGCTTTTCAGCTCGCAACCCACGAATGCATCAATAACTCCATATTCCCGCCACCCGATCGCGTTCCTAGCGCCTCGTACTGGACTATCAGCCGAATGGGGAAGCGTCGGCGGAACTGCTCGCGGAACGCGCAGATGTTCCGCGCAGATGTTCCGCCCCGGACGGTTGGGGAGCCGAACTTTGTGTATAAACCACCCGCGAGAGCAGCCATGGAAGCATCCTATCCTCAAAATCTGTGGCAACGCCAGCAACTACTAGTATACAACTCCTTCACCTCCAGCTATACCACAAGCTATAGCACCCGTTTGTATCAGCTGTACCACTGGCAGCATCGAGCATAGAGCATCGAGCTGTACCTTTGCAACGCCGCGTTTTGCCATCAACTTCAGAGCTTTCAAGAAAGTTTCTTTCCTGACATTGTGCCACTCTCTTTGCGCGTGACTCGCCTGACGTGGCAGCGGCGCGCTGCACAAGCGTTACCCCACCTGACGTATTGGAGTCGTCTGACGTGGCAGTTTGACCTCACCTGACGTGGCAGCTTGACCGCCATGGCCGCCTACCCTGCCGCGCTGCTTCCGCTTCTCGTCCTCGCCATCATCTGCGGTGAGTCGCTTCTCTCTCCTTGTCGTTCCCAAGGAGTTCTTCGTTCTGTGTGTTTGATTTCACAAGGTCTGATACAGCTCCCCGCTAGACTGTGGGGTTAAAAATCGGGGGTTCTTGACAGGCGCAGCGCAGCACATGCCTTTCGACCCTTCGTGAAAGCCAGCAGGTGAGTGAGGATACCTTTAAGGTGCTTCAACAGTCGTTACAACTACGTTTGAGAAGCACGCCATTCTTGCACCTTCCTCTCACCCCTCTGCTCCCTCTCACTCCTCTGCTCCCTCTCACCCCTCTGCTCCCTCTCACTCCTCTGCTCCCTCTCACCCCTCTGCTCCCTCTCACTCCTCTGCTCCCTCTCACTCCTCTGCTCCCTCTCACCCCTCTGCTCCCTCTCACCCCTCTGCTCCCTCTCACTCCTCTGCTCCCTCTCACCCCTCTGCTCCCTCTCACTCCTCTGCTCCCTCTCACCCCTCTGCTCCCTCTCACTCCTCTGCTCCCTCTCACCCCTCTGCTCCCTCTCACTCCTCTGCTCCCTCTCTATGATGCGAAAGACGCTCAGAGGACACTGCGTCCTGCGTCTGGACGCAGCGTCTGGACGCTAGGACGCAAGACGCGCGTCCAGACGCAGGACGCAGATCGAAATTTTTTCGGGCTGTCCCGGATTTTTTTTTTTTCGAGATTACGAATTTCAATCTCGCGATTTCGACGCGAGTGTCGAAATCGCGAAATTTTGACCCCCCATTGCCCAATTCGACATTGAAAAACAGCCCCCCCCCCAACATTTCATAAGCCCCCATGCAACAATTGAATTCCAAATACCTCTCAACCACTTCACATCTAGAAAACCCAACCAAGGTGCCTACCACCAAGCCCATTTAGCAATCCAACCAAGTCATTTCTCATTTCACCCACCCAACCAATTCTCTTTCGAAAACCCTAGAGGTTTTAGCCTACAAGCATAGCTTAGCTCCATTATGGCTTCCTCAAGCAACCCTACGTCATCTAACGCATCTAGGGATGTTCATGCCGAGGACGAGTCTCCCCTGCAGCGTTTCACTAGTGATGGGGTGGAGAAGAAACCGCAAAAGCCCAATCACCATATTTATAGGCATTTTTGGACATTCGAGGATCCGACGAAAAAGGGATTGCAGTGCAAGTGCCTTTGGTGCGAGAAATCGTTCGCCTTCAGTAGTAGCCAGTGCACTCAGCATCTCGCCGAATGGAACGACGCGAACGTGCGGCGCGATGGCGGTGTTGTTTGCGCGAAGGTTCCTAAGAGCATTTCAGACGCCATTCGCGGCGGGAAGGAGACAAAGATTACGGCGCGCAAGGATAAGGAGAGGGCTTTCGAGGCGGCGCTTACTGCGGTGAGCGGCCATGGCGGAGCGGAACCGAAGGCAAAGAAGGGGCGGATGGAGGATTGGTATGGCGAGGGGGGGGAGGCGGCGAAGCGTGCTGCCGACGATTCGATTTGCCTCTTCATCACGGGGACGCGCTTGGGGGAGACTATATGCCAGCACCTCCTCTTCCTCAACATGCTGCGCGCCGTGAACGCCGCCGGAACCGGCTATGTCCCCCCCAAGCGTGGTTACGTTGGAGGCGCCGGGCTGCTGGCGTGCAAGCAGCAGATTGAGAAGGCGTTGACGCCCATTACGAAGACGTGGAAGGAGACTGGCATGACGATCGCAAGCGATATGATGAGGGACAAGAGCGGGCGTGCGCAGATGAACATCCTCTGCATCAACGCCAGTGGAGCGGTTTTCCAGGAGGCGGTCGACTGCAAGGCGGAGACTAAAAGCGGGGAGTTTATCGTGAGCGTCCTGCAGCCGGTCATCGAGAAGGTTGGACCGGAGCACGTCGTCGCGATTTGCACGGACGGCGGCAGCAACTATGTGTCCGCTGCCAAGCTGTTGCAGAAGAAGTACCCGCACATTGAGTTCGTTCCCTGCGCCACTCATGTGCTCGATCTGCTGTTGGAGGACTTCGGCAGCATGGCTTGGGCGCAGGAGGTCGTGCCTGCGGCGACCGACATGATTTCGTTCATTCGCAGCCACACGTGGACGCGTGCCTTCCTGCGCTGTCCCGAGCTGCACGGGGAGGAGAAGTCGCTTCAGCCGCTGCGACCGGCGGGCACGCGCTTTGGGACGCAGTACATAACGGTGTCTCGTCTGCGTGAGATTCGCCCTCAGCTGACGGCGATGGTGACGCACAAGAATTGGGAGGAGAAGGGGAGGAAGCAGCTGACTGGGAAAGACTTTGAGGCGTCGGTGTTGGATGTGGAGTGGTGGGCAAAGGTGGATAGAGGGGCGTGCGCAGCTGAAGGCAGGGAAGGGGGACATGGCGACGTGGTGGAAGATGAATGGCTCGGAGTATGCCGATCTGACAGGCCTTGCAATCCGTGCGGTGTCACAGGCCGTTTCCGCTTCTCCGTGCGAGCGGGGATGGGCTACGTGGGATGGGGTGCACACGGCGCGCAATAACAGGTTGGGGTCGGAGAAGGTGCGCGACCTGGTGTTCGTGGCGCACAACTGGAAGGCTGTGCTCGGCCACCACGAGGGTGCAGTTGTTGCAGGGCCAAGTGGGGAAGTGAGGAAGGCGGGGGTAGTGGAGGGGAACATTCCCACCCCTCCCCTCCCCGAGGGGTACATGTTGGAGGAGGATGGGGAGAGGGAGGTGGACGAGGACGACATGATGGTCGATGAGTACAAGGACCAGGATGAGAAGGATAGCGAGGAGGACGGGGATGAGTGACTGGTTGCTTGCATGCAGTGCTGTGGTGGTAGTTTAATAGTATGTGTGTTCTTCAGTGATACGATAAACTGTGCATGTGACCTTGGGACATGTGTGTGACAATACGTGACTCACCTTAATCTTGAGATTTGGGGGAAAATTTGATGTTGGGGCCAAGTTTGCCTTGAAAGTGTGGAACGTTCCCCCCCCCCCCCCCCCCCCCCCCCCCCTCATCCCATGCCCTATAACAAGTTTTTTTGCCTGCCCGGGGGTTTTTTTTGCCTGCCCGGGACTGCGTCTTTTGGTGCGTCTTTCTGGTCCTGGTGAAGCGTCCTGCGTCCGGACGCATGCGTCTGGACGCATGCGTCCAGGACGCAGGACGCGTCTTTCGCATCATAGCTCCCTCTCACCCCTCTGCTCCCTCTCACTCCTCTGCTCCCTCTCACCCCTCTGCTCCCTCTCACTCCTCTGCTCCCTCTCACCACCTCTGCTCCCTCTCACCACCTCTGCTCCCTCTTTTCCCTCTCACCGCTCTACCTCCTCCCCCTTCAGCGGTCGCCACGGCTCACATGGCAGCAGGCGAGCGTGCGGATCATCGAAACGCGCGCGTGCGACTCGATGATGATTGAGGCTGGCTCGGAGTGAGGCTGGGCTCGGAGTGAGGCTGGGCTCGGAGTGAGGCTGGGCTCGGAGTGAGGGCTGGGCTCGGAGTGAGGGCTGGGCTCGGAGTGAGGCTGGGCTCGGAGTGAGGCTGGGCTCGGAGTGAGGCTGGGCTCGGAGTGAGGCTGGGCTCGGAGTGAGGCTGGGCTCGGAGTGAGGCTGGCTCGAGTGAGGCTGGGCTCGGAGTGAGGCTGGGCTCGGAGTGAGGCTGGGCTCGGAGTGAGGCTGGGCTCGGAGTGAGGCTGTGGTCGGAGTGAGGCTGGGCTCGGAGTGAGGCTGGGCTCGGAGTGAGGCTGGGCTCGGAGTGAGGCTGGGCTCGGAGTGAGGCTGGGCTCGGAGTGAGGCTGGGCTCGGAGTGAGGCTGGGCTCGGAGTGAGGCTGGGCTCGGAGTGAGGCTGGGCTCGGAGTGAGGCTGGGCTCGGAGTGAGGCTGGGCTCGGAGTGAGGCTGGGCTCGGAGTGAGGCTGGGCTCGGAGTGAGGCTGGGCTCGGAGTGAGGCTGGGCTCGGAGTGAGGCTGGGCTCGGAGTGAGGCTGGGCTCGGGAGTGAGGCTGGGCTCGGAGTGAGGCTGGGCTCGGAGTGAGGCTGGGCTCGGAGTGAGGCTGGGCTCGGAGTGAGGCTGGGCTCGGAGTGAGGCTGGGCTCGGAGTGAGGCTGGGCTCGGAGTGAGGCTGGGCTCGGAGTGAGGCTGGGCTCGGAGTGAGGCTGGGCTCGGAGTGAGGCTGGGCTCGGAGTGAGGCTGGGCTCGGAGTGAGGCTGGGCTCGGAGTGAGGCTGGGCTCGGAGTGAGGCTGGGCTCGGAGTGAGGCTGGGCTCGGAGTGAGGCTGGGCTCGGAGTGAGGCTGGGCTCGGAGTGAGGCTGGGCTCGGAGTGAGGCTGGGCTCGGAGTGAGGCTGGGCTCGGAGTGAGGCTGGGCTCGGAGTGAGGCTGGGCTCGGAGTGAGGCTGGGCTCGGAGTGAGGCTGGGCTCGGAGTGAGGCTGGGCTCGGAGTGAGGCTGGGCTCGGAGTGAGGCTGGGCTCGGAGTGAGGCTGGGCTCGGAGTGAGGCTGGGGCTCGGAGTGAGGCTGGGCTCGGAGTGAGGCTGGGCTCGGAGTGAGGCTGGGCTCGGAGTGAGGCTGGGCTCGGAGTGAGGCTGGGCTCGGAGTGAGGCTGGGCTCGGAGTGAGGCTGGGCTCGGAGTGAGGCTGGGCTCGGAGTGAGGCTGGGCTCGGAGTGAGGCTGGGCTCGGAGTGAGGCTGGGCTCGGAGTGAGGCTGGGCTCGGAGTGAGGCTGGGCTCGGAGTGAGGCTGGGCTCGGAGTGAGGCTGGGCTCGGAGTGAGGCTGGGCTCGGAGTGAGGCTGGGCTCGGAGTGAGGCTGGGCTCGGAGTGAGGCTGGGCTCGGAGTGAGGCTGGGCTCGGAGTGAGGCTGGGCTCACACGGCAGCAAGCGAGGATGCGGCTGCGGCGGCCAGAAGCCTCAAAAAGCGAAATTACTGCTTTCTCTCACCCGTCTCACCCGTCTCCCCCGTCTCACCCCTCTGCTTCTTCCAGCAATCGCCTCGGCTCACATGGAGGCAGGTGCTAGCGAGGCTGCGACTGCCTCGGCCAGAACCCTCAAAAGCGGAATTACTTCGGGAATCGGGAATGCGAGCATAGGGGTGGGGGTGGGGGTGGGGGATGGCAGCAGCACAGGCGGCGCAGTGGAGGCTCGGGTGCACGTGGCAACGGTGATCGCGGTGCCGGGCGTGAGCGTCCCCGTCAGCTTCGACGCCCTCCGCTGCTTCAGCCTTCCCCAGGCGGCGCGCAAGGCGGCGGGTGACGTGCAGGTGTGGTGGCACGGGCTCACGGGCGGCGGCACGGGCGGCAGCAGGAGCGGCAACGGTGGGGGTGCGGCGTGCAAGCAACTTAAGTTCTTCGCGAACCCGGCCTGCAAGGGCAAGGCGCTGGATGAGGTGCTGCAGCTGCAGTCTGCCGGCCTGCGCAAGTTTTTCCATGTTCCCAGGTGGGTTCTGGGAGCAGTTGAGCGAGTTCCAAACATAACATTTGAATGCGTTCGTGCCTTCTAATCCGATGTGTTTCTGAAGTCCCTGTTTGCAGCTCCCGATGGGCTTCCGTTTCCTTCTGAGTAAACTCGGGTTGTGCCGTGCTAACACAACTGTCTCATTTAAACGTGTTTCTGCCGTCCATGCGTGCAGCGCAAAGAAGATTTCCCGATGGGCTTCCGTTTCCTGCAAGTGTGGTGCGTCCCTTGCCTCCTCGTCTTCTTGCCTCTCTGCCTCCTTTCCTCCTTGCCGCCTTGCCTCATTGCCTCCTTGCCTCCCTGCAGCACACATCTCATTCCTTCCATGGGAAGGAGTTTTTCTCTGGCTGATGGTTTCGCCAGCCATGCCGTATCTCCGTGCTGCCCACGTGTCTCTCTTACCCCATGCTCGCACAAATCACCTGCCAGCACACCACACATTGCCTGAACCTCCTCGCTGCATGTGGTCTTACCCCCGTGCTGGTCTTACCTGCCTCGCTGCACACATCTCACGCCACGTGTCTCTGTGCTACCCACACGCCTCTCTTCTCATCCCATGCTGCCAGAAATCACCTGCCAGCACACCACGCGTCCCGCCAACTCCACGTGCATGCCAACAAGTGACAGCAAGGCCGTCACCTGCCCATGCAACCCAGGCTTTGCTGCAATCAATGGCACTTGCCACGCTGCTCCTAATCCTGCCGTTGATGGCACTGGCCTTGGTAAGACTTCTGATAGCATACCTATGTTTAATCAGGGGAGTGAGAGTCCAGTACTGATTGCCCTTCTCTATGTTTACAATTCGACCCATGTTTCGTACGCTGCATAGACTTGTGTCCAATCCAGTAATATGATCCATTTATTATACACCCTTGGTTGCCAAACCTTCACTAACATTCTGGATCCTTTTGCCTTGCAGACTTGTGTGATGCGGTGAATTGTGGATCTGGCGGCAATTGCACGAAGGATGCGAATGGGAAGCCATCGTGTAGTTGCAACACGGGCTTTAAGCCGTCAAATGACTCGCTCTCTTGCATTGGTGAGTTGGGACGTTCAAAACAGAGCGCGTTTATTGCATTTCAAACCTAATCCTTAAAACTTAGCCTTCCATAGACTCTATTTGCAATAATGACTGAAGTGCGTGCATAGTCAACTCCATGACCCTTGAGTGCCAACATTCCCAATATTCTTGTTTCCTTCTACTTGCTTGGTTCCCTTTTTTCGCAGACAACTGTGCTGCGGTGAATTGTGGGCCTGGTGGCAACTGTACAAAAGATGCCAATGGGAATCCATTCTGTAGTTGCGACGCGGGTTTTAAACTATCTTCTGATGCGCTCTCTTGCATTGGTGAGTAGAAAGAAAGCAACACAGTGCGCGTGCCTTCGAAAACACAAAGTTCAGCCTCCCCTCATCTCCCCTGAACTCAATACTCTAGCGCAAGTAGACAAACTCGTGCATATCCGACTTTGTTACCCTTGATTGTTAAGGTCCGATAATTATTGTTTTTTTTATGTGATAATTTTCTTCCACTTGTGTGGGTTTTGTTTTCCGCAGACAATTGTGGTGCGGTGAATTGTGGGCCTGGCGGCAACTGCACGAGGGATGCGGTCGGAAATCCATCTTGTAGTTGCAACACGGGCTTTAAGGCATCTGTTGATGGGCTCTCTTGCATTGGTGAGTTCAAGGAGAGCAACACAGGGCGTGTGCTTTGAGCTCCAAACCCAAGTTTTTACATTTGGCCTCCCTTCAAGTCTCTTTGCACGAGCTATTAATGTGCGTGCATATTCAGCTCCATGACCCTTGATTGTTGATATCTTAGCGTTCTTATCTCATAATGTGATCATTTTCTTCCATTTGCTTGCGCCCCATTTTCTACAGATAACTGTGCTTCGGTGAAGTGTGGGCCTGGTGGCAACTGCACGAGGGATGCGAATGGGAATCCATCCTGTAGTTGCAATACGGGCTTTAAGCCGTCAAATGATTCGCTCTCTTGCATTGGTGAGTTGGAGGAGAGCAAGACAAAACGCATGCCTTGCATTCCAAACCCAGCGCTTACAACCTTGTCTCTCTTCCATTCTCTTTGCACGAGCTGCTGATGTGCGTGCATATTCAACTCCCTGACCCTTGATTGTCAATATCTCAACATTTTTTCCTGAGGTGAAACTTTCCTTCCTCTTGCCTGGGTCTCTATTTTTTGCAGACTTGTGTAACACGGTGAATTGTGGGCCTGGCGGAAACTGCACGAAGGATGTGAGCGGGAATCCTTTTTGCAATTGCAACACGGGCTTTAAGCCGTCAAATGACTCGCGCTCTTGCGTTGGTAAGTTGGAGGAGAGCAACACATAGCGTGCCTTGCGTTCCGAACCCAATCTTTTTGAACTTGGGCCTTTCTTCAACTCTCTTTGCACGATTTGCTTTGCATATTCAACACCGTGACCTTGATTGGCAATGTCCCAACATTCCAGTTTCTTGAGGTGATGTTTCTTTCCTCTTTCCTGAGTCCCTTTTCCTTGCAGACTTGTGTGATGTGGTGAATTGTGGGCCTGGTGGAAACTGCACGAGGGATGCGAACAGGAATCCATTTTGTAGTTGCAACACGGGCTTTAAGCCATCAAATGACTCGCTCTCTTGCATTGGTGAGTTGGATCAACACGAAACGTGTGCCTTGAGTTTCAAACACATTCCTCAAATCTTGGCCTCTCCTCAACACAAATTCCTTGCTAGTTCTAGTTTTGAGGCGCCTCAAAACCAGGCCTAAAAACTTGGACTCCCCTCAACTCAAATTTCTTGCAGATTGTGCGCATCCGACTCTGGGGCCTTTTTTTGAGTTGACTCAAAACCTGATTTTGACTCCAATCCTGTTTTTGACTCAAGTTGTTCTTGACTCAAAACCTGTTTTTTCAGTCGACTCAGAAACAGATTGCGTGCATTCGACCTTTAAGGCGATTTATGTCCTTATTTCCTTTTCCCCTTCTTCTATCTTATCCTCCCATGCACTCACATCAGACATTGCTTGCGCCGAATTGGTTTGTGAACCGGATGGGGTTTGCGTGATCAACACCGATGGCGTTCACTCTTGCGATGGTCTCTACACCCACCCAACCCCACCCATCTGCACTCATTCTCCTCTAGCTCTACTTTTTGTTGCAACTGCCCTCTTTGTTGCTGGCTCCAGTCATCATTTCTCTACACAGCTGGCTCCAGTCATCATTTCTCTACACAGCTGGCTCTAGTCATCATTTCTCTACACAGCTGGCTCCAGTCATCATTTCTCTACATAGCTGGCTCCAGTCATCATTTCTCTACACAGCTGGCTCCAGTCATCATTTCTCTACACAGCTGGCTCCAGTCATCATTTCTCTACACAGCTGGCTCCAGTCATCATTTCTCTACACAGCTGGCTCCAGTCATCATTTCTCTACACAGCTGGCTCCAGTCATCATTTCTCTACATAGCTGGCTCCAGTCATCATTTCTCTACACAGCTGGCCCATAGTCTGTGCTCAGCTCACCATCTCTTTGCCATGCCCTGTATGCCCCTCTGCTTGCTGTGTTGCTCAGAATCACCCTGTGGTACATGCCTCTCTTTAGCCACCTGCAACACCGTCTATACAAATATCTGGGAAGAGGCGGAGGTGCCATACTGCCAGTGCCCCCCGGGCTTTGGGATGACAAAGGCAGGATGCAAGAAGGTTAAGTTTTAATATCGCCCCATCTGCTTCCCACCCTTCTATCACAAGGTGCATTCCCCCACCTTTGTGTTTCATGAGGGCTGAGGAGATGGTGTACTACGGTGACGGATACTGAAGCTGAGAGGTGCATGACGGATCATGAAGCTGAGAGCCTCTCAACCTGAAGCTGTGACCCCATGCTGCAAACGATTTAGCTTTTGAGTTTGATGTTGAGTCAACTCAAAATCAACTTGTAGCCGTGACCCGATGCTGCAAACGACTAATTTCTTCAAAAGAGGCCAACTCATATGTGTGTCAGCTTTTTGCCTAATCCGTCCTTTCCTATCCCAATGGACAGTATCATGACATGGCCATTCTTTCTTGTTTGCTCCAATACTTGCTCCACATTTCCCGTGCTGCTTGTGCCATCCATTCTCAGGTTCACCTAATGAACTATCTACCGTTAGTATTACACTCATCCAGGACCGTAATGCCAAGGGAAGGGCATCCAAGCCCTACGCTTTTTGGTTGAATCAAGGCTGCACTAATTTCCCAAAGGAGGTGGTTGGGAACTTCAAAACTATCTACGCAACGAGGGGTATTGGTGGTGTTGTTGGTTGTAAATACTATCTAAACATTTTCTAATGTGGATGACTGCGGCAAGGTCGGTTGGACTGGAGTATTTGATCGGTGGTGGACAGCAAAAACGTGAGTTGCCAATGACATACAATTTGCAGTCTGCATTTTGTCGTACACGAATCATTCCTCACTTGCACTGCACTATATTATGTCAATGGTGCACACCATCATACCATGCAGCCCACTCATCTCATTCATTGTTTCTTCTGCTGCATGTCTTTATTCTGTCATCATCAACCAGTTACCCCGAGCTCGTGGCTATCAGATCTGTCGTTTGCGGTCCGTCGTAGAATTCTCAGCCCATGCATGCAGCCCCTTGGTCGTTTTTTTCGTGATAAATGTTACGAATAGTGAAATACTACTGTCCACTCCTAACCGCAGCTAAGGGAAGCACGCAATATCGAGAATGAGTGCGAGGAGTCAGAGTTGACTCGAAGCGACTCAGACGGTTAGAATGGTTCTGGACCGTCGGAGCAGACGGCATCGGGCAGCTGCAGGCAAGAGGAATTTGGCGGGAACAGTTTCGTAACTGCACGCACCGCACGGTTGGGAATGAATTTGAATAAGGGAATGTACCCCTTAGAGTACATGGCTAGTTAGGTCGATTCAAATTCCCTTGTACTACTATTTATATTTGTTGTATTTGCATGTGTGCGAACCTTCCAGAGGACATCCTAGGGTCGATCACCTTTCGATCGCAGCATGGTATGAGAGCGACTTGGGAATCCTTCGCACTGCCACCTCTTAAATCTTTGACATTCGGAAAGTGGCGTCCGACACACGATCGCGTGTGAGAAAGGCCAGAGGATCTGGTGGTCAAACAAATCTGACGGCTGAAGCGCAACCCAACCCAGCTGCGACAAGCGAGGAATCGACGACGATCGGGACCGACGTTCTCGCACAACTACTTCAGCAACTCACAAGCTTGGAGCAAGGGCTCCAAACATTGCTGAATGGCGACGCGGGGACCTCCTCGCAACCTTCTCAACCGGCCCCGAACGGCCAGAACGCTGCGCCGCACACCTTCTTCCTCGACTCGAATGGCTCTACACCCAAGACTCCCCGTCCCAGTAAAGAGGCAATTCTCTCTGCGCAATCAAGGTTTCTCAGCATATAAAAAATAAAGACAAGCGTGTGTTTTGACGGCAGAGACTTCTATACCTGGAGCTTCGAGCTGGAACTCTTGCTGCATAGCGCTAAGTTTTTTCATTACTTCGACAGGAGTTATGCGGAGCCTGCTGAAGATACCGACGACGCCAGGGCAAGATACTACAACGAGTCCCTGATGGCGTACGGTGTTCTTCTGTGCAATATGTCGCCGGCGGTACAGGTGAGCATTCGCTCATACAAAACCTTGTCTGCTCCAGCCCTCGACGTTTGGTGCCACCTGAACGGGGTATAGCAACCGAAGGACTCCGTTTCCTCGAGCCGGCTGCTCCAGCAGCTACTGGGGACCAAAATGGCCCTAGGGGAGAAGGCCAACAGCATGTGGAAATGCGACGGCGTGCTGTGTGCCCCGAAAATCGTTTTGGCGAGATTCAGAAATTTTCACAGAGGCGTGAGCCAATCAAATTAGTTCCCTCTTCCTACTCGTTTTGTTTGGAACTGTGTTGTATCCACCGAACTCATCGCAGCGATTTCAAGCTGGGACGGCCTTCACAATTATATATTTTGGTTTTAATCGCTGCCGGAGCCTTCGCGATCAAATCGTGAAGTTGGGAAGCTCGATATCAGAAGAAATTTTTGTCAACATCGTGCTTCAAGGGCTCGGCCCAGAGTGGTGGCCCTGCAAGGCGCTTCTCCGACAGCAGGGGGTCATCTCGGAGGCCGCCCTTTGCGCCGCCCTTCTCGTCAAACAACGGGATTTGGATCAGCAGCGACCAGCGCCACGACGAGAACGTGAGCAACTCGCCTTCTACGCCGAAAACACCGAAGAGCGACGGCCGCGGCGCCTCTACTGCAAGACTTGCAGAACCTTCGAGCACTTGGCAGATCGATGCAAAATCCGAGCAACTGGTCCGGCCGACAAGACGCACGAGGCGACATGCGTCCAACCCAGGGGTATCACCCCCCCGCGCGCAACTTGAACCCAGCGGTTCAGCATCAGCAGCAGCAGCCGTCACCCGCCTGCCCCAGTACACAATGTTATGAGCAACATGGCCATGACAGGCGAGTCGCGTCATCGCCGCATGCGCTCACCATCACCTGAGCCAGCACCGCACCCCATCGGCGCGTTCTCCAACAACAACCCATTCAGTCCACGCCACGACTTCACTGGCGACGACGACAAGGACTGGAACCTTCCAGTCCCGCTGCTTGAAAGTCCTCCGCACGTACCTGATATGCGGGTGGCGCCACTCGATTGGCTCTTGCGCGAGCAGTTTCTCAAATTTGACACACCTCACATCTGGGATAAAAAGGCTTGTTTGTGTAGCGGGTAAGTGCGCCCATAACCCCCCAGGCCAACGTGCCTGTAACCCTTCCCTAGGATCAATCGGGGATCACCAGTGGACCTCTGACACCCCCCCGCACTGGGATGCCCGAAGTGCACACACCGGGATTCGAACCCGAGACCTTCGCTCTGATACCATGTCAGAATCCCAACCACTAGACCATTGGGATAAAAGGGCTTATTAAGTAGCGGGTCAGTGCGCCCATAACCCCCCAGGACAACGAGCCTGTAGCCCTTCCCTAGGATCGATCGGGGATCACTAGTGGACCTCTGACAACATCGTCACGCCGCGACTGGTGCTGCTCGCACGTGACGATAGGAAGCGCTACAACACCTGGTACTTGGACAAATGCTGCGGCCAGCACATTGTGGGCTCCGAGTGTTACATATCCAACGCCGTCTCCACGCCCACGGTCACCTATGTCACAGTGGCCAACGACACGCACTTGCCCGCAAGCGCGCAAGGCATCGTTGTGCTCAAAGTACCGGGAAGCCGTATGCATATCACACTCAAGGATGTGCTCATCGTCCAAAACCTGCGCTTCAACCTGCTTTCCGCCGCCCAACTCATGGATTGCGGCGTTGACCTCAGCACGGACCGCGAGACACGCAACATCCTGCTGCACTACGAATCGAAGACCTTCCTCCGCAGGCAGATCAGAAGAACACACTCCGAAAACGGAGTCTACATCTTGGATTTCGACATTCCCGACTGCAGCGGCGACTCGAACGAGCTAATCGATCTCGTTCCACTGCGCTTCGAACATATCCACCGCAGGGATTGGAAACACCGTAATGGAAGACCGTGGGTGCCGCATCACCCCCACCCACGCGAGGTGGCGCTGCACGACCCTGACCCAGACGGCATCTACAGGGATTGCCACACACCTACCGCGTCAACTAGCGCGATTGCCGGTCGTAGGCTTGCCGCCATCGCCAAAGCTGAGCGACATGCACCACCAGAAGAAGTGATGTCGGAGCTCGAAATCACCACGCGCGGCGTGTTCGGCACGCTAGAACATCCTCTCATCGGACCCCCCTCACAGCATCTCCAAGGCATGCTGCGCGGCACTGGCATCGGCACCTTCGATGCGCACGGCGTGCCGCGACCTTACACACGAGAAAAATTCCTGGAAATTTATTCTCATCCGAGCGACTCCACGAAGAAGCTTGCCGTGGAACAAGAAGAAGAATTGGCGCGCCGCGAAGCCGAGGAGCTTCTCCAACAAAGCCTCGCCGAAGCGCGCGAAACATTCGGCTGCGGCACGTGGGGCGCCGAAGAGGAGGAAAGCGCCTCCAATGAAGGGGGGTGGGGAAGCGTCGGCGGATGGGGAACGAGTGACACTGGCGGATGCGGCAACAGCGGCAGAACCTGGGCCAACGCAAGCAGCGGCTGGGGCGTTGCAACTGGCAACGAAGGCAGCGGCTGGGGGACTTCCCGCGAAGAACAAAAGGGGGGAGAAGAAGCAGAGGCAACACCTGCAGTTGTTCCCCTTGGTCGCCCCCCGCGCCATGCTACACCCGCACTACCTCCTCCTGATATCCTGCCGCACCGCGATCCCTGGGACACCATCGATTGGGGCAACGAACCGTCAACCCCGCGCCACACTGTTTACGGACATGCTCCCGAGCCACGTGAACCCACCTTCGTCCCCACAACTATCCTTGGGACCAAAATCTCCCTCTCTGAAATCCGCGACAGAGAGTTCCTTGCACTAATGCTAACTACTGCCAGCGACGAAGATGAAGCAGCAGAAGAAGCAACAGTAGAACCTACCCCTATACCTGACGAAGACCCCGAAGAAGCTCGCGCGCGCTACATGCGCACCTCCGGTTTTTGTGCTGACGACGCGCTCTGGCACCAGCGCTTCAGACATCCTTCATGCGCGACGCTTTTTTCGCTCCTGGCGCACTCCTGCGCCTAGACGACACCGAAGTGAGAGGCGCGACACATCCGCGAAATTGCACCGTCTTCCCCGAAGCCACGCTAAGCCATCAGCCGTTCCTGCTGCTCGAGCTAGGGACTAATCGCTACCCCAAGCTACACAAGGTCTACAGTGATTTCCTGAATGTGGGGCATTGCAAAGGCAATGACGAGCTGTACACGCTCACCTTCATCGATGCTGGAACGCGCTATGTGTGGGTCGTGAACGTGGATGCGTGGCAGAGCATATGAGGTATTCCGCCTCTGGCTAGCACACGCGCAGCGATAGTCTGGAGAGAAGCTGAAGATCTAGCAATCTGATGGCGCAGCAGAGTTCAGGAGCAAGGAGATGCAGGACTACCTGGCGCAAAAGGGGATCGAGCATCACATCTCTCTCCCTTATGCACACCAGCAGCAGGGTGTGGCGGAGCAGACAAACCGCATGCTTATGACAAAGGTGCGGGCGCTGATGAAGCAATCGAAGCTGCCGCCAATCTACTGGACCTACGCGATGCACCACGACGTGCAGGTGCACAACCTACTGTCAACCACCGCCATCACGGGCAACCTGCCCCCTCATGTGAAATGGATCGGAACCAAGGGCGACACGTCCATGCTCCACGTGTGGGGGTGCATGGTGCAATACCGCCCGTCGACATCAACCATCGGCAAATTCGCTAGCCGCGCGCGATGGGGGATTCACCTCGGCATCAGGCACGAGCATAAGGCATGGATCATCCTAGACCTTCTCAGTCAGAAGACCGCCCACGCACGCGATGTCATCTTCTACGAACGTCTCTTCCTCGAGCAGTTCCGCCATGACGAGCAAACAAACACGAATCGCGTTTACGCAAATGATGGACAAAGCCATGCAACATTCGAGGACGACGCCGCTGCAGCAATTCTGGAACATGACACCAGGGGCGAGTTCACGAGGGGAGATCGCCACAGCAGTGACGACGATTCCTTTGGAGGAGGAATCGGTGGAATGGGCAAAAGCGGGAGAGGCGCAGCGCCACTAGCACCACCTGAGCCAGAAAGCGATGACGACGACGTGCTGGAAGTCGTCCCGCAGCATCGCCATGACAATATGGTCTCTGGGCTGCAGCTGCTCAGACTCCATACTGCAACTTCAAAGGTGCCACGTGTCATCGAGCCGCGAAACCTGCGCCAAGCTCTCACTGGACCACACAGCAAGGAGTGGCGCAAAGCAATGAACGTGGAAATTAAGGCGCTCGAATCCCGAGATACCTAGGTATTGGTCGACCGCGCAGCGATTAAAGGCGCGAGGGTCCTCTTGGGGAAATGGGTCTTTCGCATGAAGACCGCAGCGGATGGAACGATCGAGCGCTTCAAGGCGCGTTGGGTGGTGCGCGGCTACGACTAGAGGCACGGCATTGACTTCGACCAGACATTTGCGCCGGTTAGCCGCCATACCTCCGTCGAAATCCTGCTCACCATCGCAGCCGCTAGACACCTGCCTCTACGCCAGATTGACGCGAAGAGCGTGTTCTTGTACGTGTTAGTAGATGCCATGATCTACGTGGAGCAGCCGCACACGTACGGCGAAGGGGATTTGCGCGTCTGCCAGCTGCGCAAGTCCCTTTACGGGATCAAGCAAGCGCTAAGGCTCTGGCAGCAGTACCTGCACAACATCCTGCTTGAAATTGGGTTCAAGCAGCTGCCTCACGACCCAAGGATGTAACGCCGTGTTTTCCGCGGCAAATACATCCTGCTCACGGTCTACGTCGACGACCTCCTTTACACAGGGTCAAGCAACGAACTATTGGAGCAGTTCAAGAAGAGCTTGGCGGGGCGCGTCGACAATACCTGCAACTACGAGGTGAAGCAGTTTCTAGGACTTAATATCTCCTACGCGCCAGAAGCTATTCACCTCTCAGCGGCTAAGTATGCAGAGGAGCTTGGGAAACGCTTCAACATTTCGCCTGCACCACTCTCCACTCCCTACCGAACTCCCAGACCGAACCACAAACCTGACAACAAAGCCCTATCCCTTGCTGGCACTTAGACTAATCATCAGCAGTTGGGATGTCTGCTCTTCGCCTCAGTTACATGCAGGCCCGACCTTTCCTACATTACGAGCCAACTGGCTCAGTACTCTCGAAAACCAACGGTTGAGAACCTTCTGGATCTGCAGTGCGCCTTACAGTTCTTCATTTCAACGCCCAATATTGGGCTCTGCTATTCAACAGTACCAACACCATCCTTCAACCTCATCGGCTATGTGGACGCCGATCACGCAGCAGACCCCAACAATCGACGGTCCACGACTGGCTTCTTGTTCCGCCTCGAGCCGACTGGACCTATTTCATGGAACTCGCAGAAATAGGACCTGGTTGCCCTGTCATCAGCCGAAGCAGGATTCATCACAGCTACAGCAGTAGTTCGCGAAGGCCTCTACCTCCAAGAACTCCTGCAGGAGGCGAAGATTCCAACTTCGCTCACCTTCCACCTGCACTGCGACAATCAAAGTACGACCCGCATCGCGAACAAACCCGGCTTTCTCAACCGCACCAAACACATTGCGCTGCGGTATTTCTTCTTAAGGACGAAGTAGACAGGGCCAAAGTCGACTTGACCTACTGCCTAACAGGTGACAAGGCAGCAGACTTCCTGACGAAGCGACTGCCACGTCAGCAGTACCAGCACTGCTCCGAACTCAGCGGAGTGGTCAAGCAGGTCAAGTCGAGCTACGGTCATGAGTGAAGGGGGGTGTTACGAATAGTGAAATACTACTGTACACTCCTAACCGCAACTAAGGGAAGCACGCAATATCGAGAATGAGTGAGAGGAGTCAGAGTTGACTCGAAGCGACACAGATGGTTAGAATGGATCCGGACCGGCAGACGACATCGGGCAGCTGCAGGCACGAGAGTACATGGCTAGTTAGGTCGACTCAAATTCCCCTGTACTACTATTTATATTTGCTGTATTTGCATGTTTTATCATCTCCAGCATTTTACATTCACTCTGCTATTGAGGTCAAGGGCCCACCACCACTACCTAGCTGTGTGCGAACCTTGATGAGGAGATCCTAGGGTCGATCATCTTCTGATCGCAATAATAAATCACTCGGTTTATGAAATCTTTCTAAGAAGCATCAAACAAATATGCTATTTTTGAATCATCTTATATTGAAATTCTGGACGTATGTGTTTGTGAAAGAAACTAGAACGAGAATGAATGAACTATGAATGAAGTGAGTACATATAGGAAACCCTGATTGGGTTGTACCCCCTATGGGATACCCCACTATAGCCTACACAAATATATAAGCTATAATGTTCTGACACACCCCCATAGGCAAAGTGGGGGAGAACAAGGGGTCACAAGACCAGTCAAGCAAAGCAAAGCAAAGCTCAGGGTGGATCACAAAGTCACCACACATTCCGAGCACAAGTTCAAAGGCCAGAAGGCCAGTTCACATGCAAGATCACATATATAAATATATATATATACAAGAGGCTAAGCAAGCAAGAGCAAGAGTATATATCTGTGACAGTACAAGCAAGGTCAAGAAGTGAGCAAGTGAGGCAAGACAGGCACAAGACCCAGCTGAGTGCAGAAGCGCTGATGATCACAAGGCGCAAGTGCCTTGGTGAAGACATCAGCAGTGTTGGCCTCAGAGGCCACGTACGCAAGCCGCAACTGTCCACGCTGTTGTAGCTCACGAGCAAGAAAGTAGCGGAGAGCAATGTGCTTTGTTCTGTGCTCCAGTCGCTGCTCTCGACACAAGGCCAGCATGGCCTTGTTGTCTACGTACAGGACTGGAGGAGAACGAGGCGGCTCTCCAAGGTCGGTCAGCAGGTAGGTGAGCCAGCGAAGCTCCTGGGCAGCCATAGCCCCGCCGTAGATCTCAGCCTCACAACTAGAGGCGAGAACAGAAGACGAGCGGGTAGCCCGCCACGAAACAGAGCCGGAACCAAGACTGAAAGTGTAACCCTGTGACGACCGCTGCGTAGCCTGGTCGTCAGCCCAAGAGGCGTCCGCGTGCCCAGTGAGGACCACTGGACTCCGCCCTCCAAGCACTAGCCCCATGCCCGACGTACTGCACAAGTAGCGCAACACCCTCTTCGCTGCAGCCATGTGCTCTGGTCGGTGTCTCCCAGGAGCAACATAGCGTGCGAGAATGCTAAGAGGGTATGCAAGGTCAGGTCGTGTGCAGGTCATCAGGTACATGAGGCAGCCAACAAGCTCTGCATACGGGCCACTCGACTCTACGGACTCATCCGAAGGTAGAGCTGAGAGCGAGTGGCGATTAGGCAGAGGAGTGGCCTGAGGCGAGGAGTACGTGAAGCCGAAGCGCTGAAGGACCTGCTGCACCATGTGTGACTGAGTCAGGGTAATGGTGCGGCGTGCTCTGTCCCGGCTGATCTGCAAGCCAAGGTAGCTGCGCAGTTCACCCAGGTCAGTGCACGTGTGTCTCTTCTGCAGCTCGGACTTCACGTAGGCGAGTCCAGTAGTGTCAGCTGTGGCAAAGACCAAGTCGTCGACGTACACGAGGATGTAGAACAGCGGCAGAGAGGTGTCGGTGCGCAGAAACAGCGACGGGTTGGCAGTAGAAGGAGCAAACCCAAGTGCCGCCAGTGTAGTCCTCAGTGTGTCGTGCCACTCACGTGGCGCCTGGCGGAGACCGTAGACTGGACGCCGGAGACTCCACTGGGTACCAGAAGGGAACGACCCAGTGAAGCCAGGTGGGCGGCGCAGCCAGATCTCCTCGTGCAGGCTGCCCTGCAAGAAAGCAGTGCTGAAGTCGAGAGAGTGCAGCTCGTAGTCACGCTGAGCAGCAATATGCAGCAGTACCCGAAGAGTGGTCATCTTCGGGGTAGGGGAGAAGGTCTGAAAGTAGTCAACTCCCTGCCGCTGACTGAAGCCACGAGCCACGTAACGCGCCTTGAAGACAGGCGGAGAACCCGGCGGCCGCTTCACCCTGAAGATCCACATGCCACTGACAATGTTCGCCCCACGAGGGGGGACAGCGTCAACGTAGGTGCGTGTGGACTTCCAGGAAGCCATCTCTGCATCCATAGCTGCCTGCCACTGAGAGGAGTAGGGACCCTCTATCGCCTCCGCGTAAGAGCGCGGAGTCGGGATGTCAAGTGCATCCGGGTCTCCCTCAGGGGTAAGCAATAAGACACGAGATGAGGTGAAGCAGCGGCCAGACACTGGAACTCCTCCTGCCTATCCTCAAGGACGTCCGTGCTAAGGGCACACTCACCCCCGACGGACGGAGGACAGACAGACTCAGACTCAGCGACAAGACTCGCAGCGTAGTCTAGGGGACAACGAGCAGCAAAGTCGACGAGCTCAGCAACAAGGGCAGACGCAGCAGTAGACTCGAAAGAAGGGTCAGTGATGGCAGTAGCAAGGAGACGCGTGACAGTAGGACTGGCAGCACGAAGAGAGTCCGACTTCGGGTCGGCAAGAGCAGGAAGAGAGGACGCAGGAGGAGAAGGCAAAGGGGCACGCAGAGGAGCAGTGGACGGACGCAGAGACATCCGGTGCGTGCCAGGGACAGGAGGAGGACGCTGACGCGAACCGCGACCACTAGCGCGCGCAGCACGAACAGGCGACGCAGGACGAGATGCAGGCTCACGACGCTCAGTAAGACCTCCAGTAGGACCAGCGTAGGGAGAAGGCGTAGGCAAAGGGGAGGCAGGCTGTAGCTGTGACTGTGACTGGACAGGCTGTGGACCCTCTAAGGGAGGAGGAGGAGGACCAGTAGAAGGTGTAAGACCAAGAACCTGCTGCAGGAGTGGAACGAAGTACGGTCGAGGCCGCGTGGCGACGCTAGAAACAGCAGGGACAGCACCAGGACCCTCAGCAGGAGTACCCGCTCCAGCAGCACCTCCAGTAGCTCCAGCACCTCCAGCAGCACCTCCAGCAGCTCTAGAATCCCCAGCAGCACCTCCAGCAGCTCCAGAACCTCCAGCAGCACCAGGAGCACCCCCAGCAGGACCGCCAGTGGTAGTCTCAGTGCCAACACCCTCAGCAGCACCAGCTCCAGTCGAACCTGCAGGCCCAGCAGCTCCAGTACTCCCAGGACGAGCACCTCCGGGACCCGCGACAGCAGCACCCTCAGTAGCCGACGAACCTCCAGCACCAGCAGCACGGCTCCAGCGCCGGGCAAACCACTCGCGCAGCTCCTGTGGAGAGAGTGGCTCCCGGCGAGAGGAAGCACCCGGAGAACCTCCAGGCGGAGCACCTCCAGGCACAGCACCCCCAGGTCCAGCACCCCCAGGCAAAGCACCCCCAGGCGCAGCACCCCCAGGCTCAGCACCCCTAGGGCCAGCACCCCCAGGCCCAGAACCCCCAGGCGTAGCACCCCCAGGCTCAACACCCCCAGGCTCAGCACCCCTAGGCTCAGCACCCCCAGTAGCCGAAGAACCTCCAGCACCAGCAGCACGGCTCCAGTGCCGGGCAAACCACTCGCGCAGCTCCTGTGGAGAGAGTGGCTCCCTGCGAGACGAAGCACCCGGAGAACCTCCAGGCGGAGCACCTCCAGGCTCAGCACCCCCAGGCCCGGCACCCCCAGGCAAAGCACCCCCAGGCGTAGCACCCCCAGGCTCAGCACCCCCAGGCTCAGTACCCTTAGGCTCAGCACCCTCAGCAGCACCACAGTCACCAGTGACCTCGACAGGCTCGACTGCGTCTACCTGGGACACACCTGAAGGGGCAGGACCCTGAGGGGGGAGGGGGTCTACCTGGGGGGGACCTGGTACAAGGAAGAGCGGGGGCGGGGGCAGGGACGGAGTGCGGTAGGGGAAGAGGCAGTAGTAGGGGACCGACTCGTCAAACGTGACGTCCTGGGAGGACACAACACGGCGAGAGGTGGGGTGGTAGAAATGCCACCCAGGCGCGTCAGGGGGGAACCCCAGGAAGACGCAAGGAGCAGCACGAGGGGACAGTTTGTCCGCAGACAAGTCGCGGACAAACGCCCGAGATCCCCAGACCCGGAACGCCGACGCATCGCCAACCTTCCCCGTCCACAGCAAGGCTGGGGAGGTCTCCGGCCTGGAGACCCTGGGGTGAAGGTTGATCTGATGCGCCGCGTACCTCACCGCAAACGGCCACAGAAAATGGGGGGCAGCTGCATGCATCATAGACGTACGAGCGACGTCCATGACCATGCCAATGCGGCGCTCAGCAATCCCATTTTGCTGCGGAGAGTCCGGAAGCGTGAAGGTCTGACGGATGCCCCGTGCGCGACAGTAGGCTCTCAGAAGGCCAGAGGAAAACTCTCCGCCTCTGTCCGAGTGTAGACGCAGAACAGGAAAGTCCGAGCCAAAGCTCTGCCTGAGCTGGAGACAAGCTGCGCGGATCCAGTCGATCAGCACCTCAGTGACATCACCCTTGCTGCGCAAGGGGAAGACTGCGGTGTAACGCGAGTAGTCGTCAACAACTAGCAGGAAGTAGCGCTCGTGACCCTGTCCACGAACGCGGGCTGGGCCCCACACGTCCATGTGAATCGTCTGCAACGGGGCCTCTGTCGGAGGAAACTGGGAGGAGTGAGGGGCAGCACGCTGGCGCCCCTCGACACAGGGGACACAGGTAGGGCCAGGGCCCTGAGGAAGGGGAGGGAGGGACCGGGGGAGACTAGAAACAAGAAGACGAGAGGCCATGCCTCTAAGCCGAAGCAGAGAGGGGTGACCAAGGCGGTGGTGCCAGAGGAGAGTCTCGTGAGACAGGAGACGACACGAACAGGGGGCAGACTCAGGACCAGACCTGGACGCTGCAGCAAACACTTGACTCGACGCAGCTACCCTACCAGACTCAGTAACTGGAGGAGACGCAGTGGTCAGTGTGTACAGGCTCGACCCCGGCCGACGAGTAAACGTGGCCAGGTGTCGGCCTGTCCGAGCGTCTGTGCAGTGGGTCACCCGCTGACTCGCAGGAGTGAACTTGTGAACCCCCGCATCCTGCAGGTCAGCACCACTCACCAAATTCGTAGAGAACGAGGGGAGGTAAAGACCAGACAGGGTGCCAGAGGGGGCCGCCGGACACGGGAGGACAGTGGAGAAGTGAGCAAGGACAGGGCCCCCAGAGGGGTCTGCCAGAGAGACTGCAACTGGCCAACCAAGCGGCGTGAGTGTGGTGCGGTCTCGAAAGAAGGAGCGGAAAGCCCCCGAGTCAAGGGTGAAGGTGTGAGAGGCCGGAGCCGACGCGGTACCTGAGAGAGCAGACTCACCCGCACCTGAGGAAGCAGAATCACTAGCACCTAGAGCAGCAGCCGCACCTGTACCTGGAGCAGGAGACACACTAGCACCCAGAGCAGCAGCCGCACCAGCAGCTAGAGCAGCAGGCTCTATACCCGGGTCAGGCGGTACGGACAGGTGACCGGCACGGTCAGCACTAGTAGGCAATGCATACATGGCAGTGAGAAGAGCATCATAGTCAAGAGCAAATATATCTACCCTCTGCCTAAGCAACTCCACCTAGTCGGGGAGCTCAGCCTCGTCGCCAAACTCGGTACGCCAGGCGTCGTTCAGACGGGCGAAGCAGCGGGACGGTGTATGACTAGGCGTCCCACAAGGCTGACCAGTCCGAGCACCAGTGCGAATCACGTAAGAGCAGCGAACAGAACTGAGAGACCCTCTACTCTGAGCGTACCACTCACGAAGCTGCTGGGGCGTGAGAGACGCGCGTGGGCGTCGCTGGAGCTGCATCTGGCCGCCGCCAGTAGAAGCAGGAGCAGGAGTAGCAGCAGTAAGGAAGGCAGGGGCTCACTAGTGGTGGGAAGAGCAGGCTCGACGACTCGGCGACTCGCAACTCGGCGGCACGGCGGCACTGCAGTAACTGCGGCTCGGCGGCTCGGGCGACTCGGGCGGCTCGGCTGCTCGGGCGACTCGGGCGGCTTGGCGGCTCGGCGGCTCGGGTGGCTCGGGCGGCTCGGCCGGCTCGGGCGGCTCGGGCGGCTCGGGCGGCTCGGGCGGCTCGGCTGCTCTGCGGTTCGGCTGCTGGGCTGCTCAGCGGCTCGGCTACGGCCCGGCTGCTGGGCTGCTCGACGGCTCGGTGGGGGGGGGCGGCTCGGCAATGCAGCAGGCGACGGGCCGGGGCAGCTGCGCGGGGCCGGGACGGGCGGTGCACGGGCGGCGTGGGGCCGGGACGTGCGGTGCACGTGCGGCGTGGGGCCGGGACGGCGGCGCGCTGCCAGAACGGGCGGCGCACGGGCGGCGTGGGGCCAGGACGGGCGGCGCACGGGCGGAGTGGGGGCCGGGACGACGGCGCGGGGCCGGGACGGGCGGCGCACGGGCGGCGTGGGGCCGGGACGGGCGGCTCACGGGCGTCGTCGGGCTGGAGCAGCGGCGCGCGGTCGGGACGGGCGGCGCGCGGGCGGCTAAGGGCCGGGACAGGCGGCGCGCGGGCGGCTAGGGGCCAGGACGGGCGGCGCGCGGGCGGCTAGGGGCCAGGACGGGCGGCTAAGGGCCGGGACAGGCGGCGCGCGGGCGTCTAAGGGCCGGGACGGGCGGCGCGCGGGCGTCTAAGGGCGGCTCGGCTGCTCTGCGGTTCGGCTGCTGGGCTGCTCAGCGGCTCGGCTACGGCTCGGCTGCTTGGCTGCTCGGCGGCTCGGTGGGGGGGGCGGCTCGGCAATGCAGCAGGCGACGGGCCGGGGCAGCTGCGCGGGGCCGGGACGGGCGGTGCACGGGCGGCGTGGGGCCGGGGACGTGCGGTGCACGTGCGGCGTGGGGCCGGGACGGCGGCGCGCTGCCGGAACGGGCGGCGCACGGGCGGCGTGGGGCCAGGACGGGCGGCGCACGGGCGGAGTGGGGGCCGGGACGACGGCGCGGGGCCGGGACGGGCGGCGCACGGGCGGCGTGGGGCCGGGACGGGCGGCTCACGGGCGTCGACGGGCTGGAGCAGCGGCGCGCGGTCGGGACAGGCGGCGCGCGGGCGGCTAAGGGCCGGGACAGGCGGCGCGCGGGCGGCTAGGGGCCAGGACGGGCGGCGCGCGGGCGGCTAGGGGCCAGGACGGGCGGCTAAGGGCCGGGACAGGCGGCGCGCGGGCGTCTAAGGGCCGGGACGGGCGGCGCGCGGGCGTCTAAGGGCCGGGACGGGCGGCGCACGTACGGTTAGGGGCCAGGACGGGCGGCGCACGGGCGGCTAGGGGCCGGGACGGGCGGCGCGCCAGAAAAGAAAGAGGCCGCGCGCCCCGAGGCGCGCGCCAAAGAGCAAATCGCCGCGCGCCTAATGCGTCGCACGCCACGGGGCGTGCGACAGAGCATGTAGCAGCGGAAGCAGTAGTACCCACAGGCCGAGAGCGTAACCGCTCTGAAACCATGTGAAAGAAACTAGAACGAGAATGAATGAACTATGAATGAAGTGAGTACATATAGGAAACCCTGATTGGGTTGTACCCCCTATGGGATATCCCACTATAGCCTACACAAATATATAAGCTATAATGTTCTGACAGTGTTTTATTATGACTACCATAGGTTCAAGTTGGTGATAAAAGTATAAATGACAGATGTACAAACAACAGGCCCAATTTATCATCACACGAAATTTCAGCATTAGACCAGGGGTATAGCAATTCAGCTCTAGTTCAATTCATAACACAGATTTTTCAGTATTTTGTTGCATATGCACACAAATATATTATGATCCATGTGTCCAAGTAACACTAATCCCTATCATGCTAGTCCAGGTGTCACCTTCGAGCCTTTGGCTTCGCCGTTGAGGTGAAGTGGCTGCATTCAATGATGGAAACTTTGCCAACAACAATGATTCAACCACTGAGTTTGCTGATCATAACCCATGGGCACTACCAGATGTTGAAGTTTCGTCGTTCACGCGAGCTTCTGGGCCAATGGAAGACGAATCTGACACAAACCATCGCCGAGGTCTAATTGTAAATATGAGAAGAAGTACTAGAATGATCATGCCGGGGCTATAAAAGGTAACCCATGCAGTGTACAACACAAACCAAAGGAAGCAAAGAAAGCCTAGCTTTGCTTACCCAACAGTTGTTGCAGCGAGACCTCCTCCTTCTAATGAACCCTAAACCCTAAACCCTAAACCCTGGATTGTTCCAATTCCACAAAGAGTAGCCATTACCGTCAAGGTTTGCGCCACAAGAGGACTTAACTACTGAAATTCAAGGAGTGGTGGTCGGTGAGAAGAAACAAGGAATGATTGAACTATGAAACAGTTGGGTACAAGTACTAACCCTAATTGGGCTGTACCCCATGTGGGCTACCCCACTACAGCCTACACAAATGTATAAGCTATAATGTTCTAACACACCCCCATAGGCAAAGTGGGGGAGAACAAGGGGTCACAAGACCAGTCAAGCAAAGCAAAGCAAAGCAAGCTCAGGGTGGATCACAAAGTCACCACACATTCCGAGCACAAGTTCAAGGCCACAAGGCCAGTTCACATGCAGGAGTACATATATATATACATATATATATATATTTATATATATATATAAGGCTACACAAGCAAGAGCAGGTGTATATATATATGTAATAGTACAAGCAAGGTCAAGAGGTGAGCAAGTGAGGCAAGGCAGGCACAAGACCCAGCTGAGTACAGAAGCGCTGATGATCACAGGGCGCAAGCACCTTGGTGAAGATATCAGCAGTGTTGGCCTCAGAGGCCACGTACGCAAGACGCAGCTGACCACGCTGCTGTAGCCTCACGAGCAAGGAAGTAGCGAAGAGCAATGTGCTTCGTTCTGTGCTCCTGTCTCTGCTCCCGACACAAGGCCAGCATGGCCTTGTTGTCTACGTACAGCACTGGAGGAGAACGAGGCGGCTCTCCGAGGTCAGTCAGCAGGTAGGTGAGCCAGCGAAGCTCCTGTGCAGCCATGGCTCTTGCGTAGATCTCAGCCTCACAACTCGAGCCGAGAACAGAAGACGAGCGAGTAGCCCGCCACGAAACAGAGCCGGAACCAAGGCTGAAGGTGTAACCCTGTGACGACCGCTGCGTAGCCTGGTCGTCAGCCCAAGAAGCGTCTGCATGCCCAGTGAGGACCACTAGACTCTGCCCTCCAAGCACTAGCCCCATGCCCGACGTACTGCACAAGTAGCGCAACACCCTCTTCGCTGCAGCCATGTGCTCCGGTCTATGTCTCCCAGGAGCAACATAGCGTGCGAGAATGCTAAGAGGGTATGCAAGGTCAGGTCGTGTGCAGGTCATCAGGTACATGAGGCAGCCAACAAGCTCTGGGTACGGGCCACTCGACTCTACGGACTCATCCAAAAGGCAGAGCTGAGAGCGAGTGGCGAGTAGGCAGAGGAGTGGCCTGAGGCGAGGAGTACGTGGAGCTGAAGCGCTGAAGGACCTGCTGCACCATGTGTGACTGAGTCAGGGTAATGGTGCGGCGTGCTCTGTCCCGGGTGATCTGCAAGCCAAGGTAGCTGCGCAGTTCACCCAGGTCAGTGCGCGTGTGTCTCTTCTGCAGCTCGGACTTCACGTGGGCGAGTCCAGCAGTGTCAGCTGTGGCAAAGACCAAGTCGTCGACGTACACGAGGATGTAGAACGGCGGCAAAGAAGTGTCGGTGCGCAGAAACAGCGACGGGTCGGCAGTAGAGGGAGCAAACCCAAGAGCCGCAAGTGTAGTCCTCAGTGTGTCGTGCCACTCACAGCGGTGCCTGGCGGAGACCGTAGACTGGCCGCCGGAGGCTCCACAGGGTGCCAGGAGAAAAAGACCCAGTGAAGCAAGGTGGGCGACGCAGCCAGATCTCCTCGTGCAGGCTGCCCTGCAAGAAAGCAGTGCTGAAGTCAAGAGAGTGCAGCTCGTAGTCGCGGTGAGCAGCTATGTGTAGCAGTACCCAAAGAGTGGTCATCTTCGGGGTGGGAGAGAAGGTCTGAATGTAGTCAACTCCCTGCCGCTGATCGAAGCCACGAGCCACGTAACGCGCCTTGAAGACAGGCGGAGAACCCGGCGGCCGCTTCACCCTAAAAATCTACATGCCACTGACGATGTTCGCCCCAGGCGGGGGAACCTCGTCAACGTAGGTGCCTCTGGACTTCAAGGAAGCCATCTCTGTGTCCATAGTTGCCTGCCACTGAGAGGAGTAGGGACCCTCTACGGCCTCCGCGTAAGAGCGCGGAGTCGGGATGTCTAGTGCATCCGGGTCTCCCTCAGGGGTAAGCAGTACGGACACGAGATGAGGTGAAGCAGCAGCGAGACACAGGAACTCCTCCTGCCTGTCCTCAAGGACGTCCGTGCCAAGGGCACACTCACCCCCGACGGATGAAGGACAGACAGACTCAAACTCAGCGACAAGACTAGCAGCGTAGTCTAGACCACAGCGAGCGGCGAAGTCGACGAGCTCAGCAACTAGGGCAGACGCAGCACTGGACTCAAAGGAAGGGTCACTGACGACAGTAGCAAGGAGACGCGTGACAGTAGGACTGGCAGCACGAAGAGAGTCTGACTCCGGGTCGGCAAGAGCAGGAAGAGAGGACTCAGGAGAAGAAGGCAAAGGGGCACGCAGAGGAGAAGTGGACGGACACAGAGACATCCGGTGCGTGCCAGGGACAGGAGGAGGACGCTGACGCGAACCACGACCACTAGTGCGAGCAGCACGGACAGGCGACGCAGGACGAGACGCAGGCTCACGACGCTCAGCAAGACCTCCAGTAGGACCAGTGTAGGGAGAAGGAGTA
This sequence comes from Closterium sp. NIES-65, assembly GCA_948144175.1. Taxonomy (NCBI): domain Eukaryota; kingdom Viridiplantae; phylum Streptophyta; class Zygnematophyceae; order Desmidiales; family Closteriaceae; genus Closterium; species Closterium sp. NIES-65. The sequence goes on from CANXME010002657.1 coordinate 160,190, forward strand.
GGCAGTGGGGAGGCAGGCTGTAACTGTAACTGTGACGGGACAGGCTGTGGAAACTCTAAGGGAGGAGGAGGACCAGTAGAAGGCGGGAGACCAAGAACCTGCTGAAGGAGCGGAACGAAGTACGGCCGAGGCCGCGCGGCGACTCTAGACACAGTAGGGACAGCACAAGTACCCTCAGCGGCAGCACCAGCGACAGCAGCACCTCCAACTCCAGTACCTCCAGCAGCACCAGTAGTACCCCCAGCAGGACCGCCTCCAGGACCGACAACAGTAGCCTCAGCGCCAACACCCTCAGCATCTCGTACTCGCAGGCCCACCAGCTTCAGTACTCCCAGTACGAGCACCTCCGGGACCCACGGGACCAGCACCCTCAACAGCCGAAGAACCTCCAGCTCCAGCTGCACGCCTCCAGCGCCGGGCAAACCACTCGCTTAGCTCTTGTGGAGAGAGTGGCTTCCCGCCGAGACGAAGGACCCGGAGAACCTCCAGGCCCAGCACCGCCAGACGCCACACGAGCAGGCCCAGCTCCCGCAGGCTCCGCACCCCCAGGCTCAGCACCTCCAGGCGTAGCACCCCCAGGCCCAGCACCCCCAGGCTCAGCACCTCCAGGCGTAGCCCCCCCAGGCTCAGCACCCCCAGGCTCAGCACCCCCAGGCTCAGCACCTCCACCGGAAGCACCCCCAGGCTCAGCACCCCCCGTAGTAGAACCCTCAGGCTCAACACCCCCAGGCGTAGCACCCACACGCTCAGCACCCCCAGAGTCAGCAACCCCATGCTCAGCACCCTCAGCAGCACCAGAGTCACCAGTGACCTCGACAGGCTCGACTGCGTCTACCTGGGACACACCTGAAGGGGCAGGACCATGAGTGGGGAGGGGGTCTACCGGGGGGGGACCTGGCACAAGGAAGAGCGGTGGCGGGGGGAGGGACGGAGTGCGGTAGGGGAAGAGGCGGTAGTAGGGGACCGACTCGTCAAACGTGACGTCCTGGGAGGACAGAACACGGCGAGAGGTGGGGTGGTAGAACTGCCACCCTGGCGCGTCAGGGGGGAAGCCAAGGAAGACGCAAGGAGCAGCACGAGGGGACAGCTTGTCCGCAGACAAGTGGCGGACAAACGCCCGAGATCCCCAGACACGGAACGCAGACGCATCGCCAACCTTCCCCGTCCACAGTAAAGCTGGGGAGGTCTCCGGCCTGGAGACCCTGGGGTGAAGGTTGATCTGATGCGCCGCGTACCGAAATGCAAACGGCCACAGAAAATGGGGGGCAGCCGCATGCATCATGGACGTACGGGCGACGTCCATGACCATGCCAATGCGGCGCTCCGCAATCCCATTTGCTGTGGAGAGTCTGGAAGCGTGAAGGTCTGGCGGATGCCTCGTGCACGACAGTAGGCTCGCAGAAGGCCAGAGGAGAACTCTCCGCCTCTGTGAGAGTGCAGACGCAGAATAGGAAAGTCCGAGCCGAAGCTCTACCTGAGCTGGAGACGAGCTGCGCGGATCCAGTCGATCAACACCTCAGTGATATCACGCTTGCTGCGCAAGGGGAAGACTGTGGTGTAACGCGAGTAGCCGTCAACCACCAGCAGGAAGTAGCGCTCGTGACCCTGTCCACGGACGCGGGCCGGGCCCCACACGTCCATGTGAAGCGTTTGCAGCGGGGCCTCTGTCGGAGGAAACTGGGAGGAGTGAGGGGCAGCCCGCTGCCGCCCCTCGACACAGGGGACGCAGGCAGGGGTAGGTCCCGGGGGAAGGGGTGGGAGGGACCGGGGAAGACCAGAGACGAGGAGATGGGAGGCCATGCCTTGGAGACGAAGCAGGGAGGGGTGACCAAGGCGGTGGTGCCAGAGGAGAGTCTCGTGAGACAGGAGGCGACACGAGCAGGGGGCAGACTCAGGACCAGACCTGGACGCTGCAGCAAACACCTGACCCGACGCAGCTACCTGACCAGACGCAGTGACTGAAGGAGAATCAGTGGTCAGTGTGTACAGGCTCGACCCCGGCCAACGTGTAAACGTGGCCAGGTGTCGGCCGGTCCACGCGTCCTTGCAGTGGGTCACCTGCTGACTTCGCAGGAGTGAACTGGTGAACCCCACCATGCTGTAGGTCAGCATCACTCACCAAGTTCGTAGAGAACGAGGGGAGGTAAAGACCAGACAGGGTGCCAGAGGGGGCCGCCGGACACGGGAGGACAGTGGAGAAGTGAGCAAGGACAGGACCCCCCAGAGGGGTTTGCCAGAGAGAGTGCAACTGGCCGACTAAGCGGCGTGAGTGTGGTGCGGTCTCAAAAGACGGAGCGAGAAGCCCCCGAGTCAAGGGTGAAGGTGTGGGAGGCCGAAGCCGACGCGGTACCTGAGAGCGCAGACTCACCACCACCTGAGGAAGCAGACGCACTAGCACCTAGAGCAACAGCCTCGCTAGCACCTAGAGCAGCAGCCTCACACCAGTACTAGAGCAGCAGTCTAAATGCCCGGGTCGGGCGGAAAACACCGGTAACAGTCACCCTTCTCACTAATAGTCACAGCATACATGGCAGCAAGAATAGCATCAAAGTCAAGGTCAAAGATAGCTACGCCCGCCCTAGATAGCTCGCCCCAGCGAGGGATCTCAGTGGCCTCAGGGAACTTGTGGCGCCAAGCGTCCGTCAGGCGGCCAAAGCAGCGCTGGGTGGGGTGCGCACCCCCGCAACTGCTCACCCCGCGCGGTCGCCGGTGCGTAGGACGTATGTGCACGGACCAGTACCCCCACCCCCGCTGGCGTGCAGCGTACCACTCACGGAGCTGCTGAGGGGGGGGGGATGTCACGAGTGCGCTGCTGCTTTTGCTGCTTCTTTTGCTGCTGCTGCTGCTGCTGGGCGCTGACCACCACCGAAGCCGACCCTCTGCGTAGCGCCACCCCGACCAGCTCCACCTCCTCCGCCGCCGCCTCCTCCACCGCCGCCACCTCCGCTCCCACCTGCCACTGCCACCGGCCGCCTTCGCCACCGCCGCCTCCACCTCCGCCTCCACTTCCGCCACCTACACGTCCACCCCCCGCCACCACTCCCACCACCACCCCCCACCCCCTCCACTGGCCTCCACCGCCACCTCCACCGCCCCCGCCAGCCCCTCCAGCGCCCTTGCCCCCTTGCCCTTGCCGGGGCGGCGTCTCCCGCTAGGGGCAGACGCAGCGCCGACCGACTCGAAGCCAACGAGGTCGGCCGCAGCAGCAGAGGCAACAGAGGGCAAAAGGGGGGAGGGGGAACACCCCTCAAAGACGGGGGTGCGAGGGGTCACCACGAGAGGCGCCTACAGCGACTATGCTCTTCTCTGCTGCTAGGAGGGCCTTCTCGTGTCAGAATGTTATCTTATGCTCTAGCCTGTAGTGGGGCTCTCTATAGCGAGTACAACCCTTCTAGGGTTTGCTATTTGTATCCTCATTCTTGCTAGTGCAACCCTCTTCTCTCTTCTAACTTTTAACATGTCGAGGAGGTCAACGGTGAGAGTGGTGGGGCAAACTGAGAGGAAGTGGTACTGTGACTACACGAAGGGAGTTAGGGAGCCGGGTGACTATGTAGTAGAGGGTGATGTACATGGGGGGGGGGGGGGGGTTCTTGGCGCAGAACTCAGCAGGAAAGCGCAGCGCGGAGGTAGTGAGTGTCACTAGTGCGGGAGGTGCGTAATGAGGTCAGGCGACTGTGGGAAAGGCAGCAAGGTCAGGAGAAGAGGTACGCTAGCATGAGGCGGCTCAGTGC
>CANXME010002658.1:0-163803 GCA_948144175.1 Closterium sp. NIES-65
GAGAGAGAGGGCGACGGAAGGGCGCGGAGAGAGAGAGCGCGACGGGTAGGAGGGGCGAGAGAGAGGGCGACGGGAAGGGAGCGGAGAGAGAGATCGCGACGGGAAGGGAGGGGCGAGAAGAGAGGGTGATGGGAAGGGAGCGGAGAGAGAGAGCGTGACGGGAAGGGAGGGGCGAGAGAGGAGGGGCGAGAGAGAGAGCGACGGGAAGGGAGCGGAGAGAGAGAGCGCGACGGGAAGGGAGGGGCGAGAGAGAGGGCGACGGGAAGGAGCGGAGAGAGAGAGCGCGACGGGAAGGGAGCGGAGAGAGAGGCCGACGGTAAGGAGCGGAGAGAGAGCGCGATTCGAAGGAGGAGCGAGAGAGAGGGCGGAACGGAGAGAGAGAGAGATGCGATGGGAAGGGAGGGGCGAGAGAGAGGGCGACGGGAAGGGCGCGGAGAGAGAGAGCACGACGGGAAGGGAGGGGCGAGAGAGAGGGCGACGGGAAGGGAGCGGAGAGAGAGAGCGCGACGGGGCGAGCGACGGGAGGGGCGATCGGTAGGGAGGGGCGAGAGAAGAGGCCGACGGGAGGAGAGGAGGGGAGAGCGAGGGCGACGAAGAGGGCGACGGGACGGGCCGACGAGATGGCGACGTGACGCGCGACGGAAAGGGAGACGGGTGGGCGATTTGGCGAACTCGAGGATAGCATAGTGGGTGATGAGAGGGGTGAGAGGAATGGCGACGGGAATGGGTTCTCTGTGATCGCGAGGAAAATATCACTACGCAGCAACGGCGACGAAGTATCACAAACAATCTAATGATAATTTCATTTCTATGCCGCATCAGCCTAATCCCTCGTCTCTGGCTATTCTATGCTAGGCAAGCTCCGTGAGTTAGGCAAGCTACGGTACGTGAATGGAGTTGAAGTAAGCATATGTGGAACCCAGGCCCAGCTTGAAAGTCGAAGTCGGGTCCAACCATCAAAACGCACGACAAACAACTGTCGTGCAAATGTCGCATGCAGAAAATGCGAACGCGCGAGCACGATCTGATTTTTTTTTTTTTTGGCGGGAACGAATCACGTGTGTTCAGTCTGTGGAAGGGCGAATGCCCGGAACAGTGTTTTACACAGCCCATCGTCGTTCCAGTTTTGCTTCTTCTGAGCACGATTTCAAGTTGGATCCGCCTTCACTATTTTATATTTCGGTTTTTAACAGCAACTTCAAAACTGTTTTCCTTCGCATGAAGGATACTTGTTTATAATGTTGGTTGATTGACACACCTTGCTGTTCAGTGGCAAGATTCCCTCAGCAGGCTTGGTTGGGTTCCTATAGCATTGTCCCAGTATTTCCTAAAAGGATCCTTCTTCCTACCCCATCCATCCATGTAGAGCAGAGCAAGGTTTCTTGGGGCAACAAAGCCCATGCCCACCTTTCAGCCCAATGTTCCCATCCCACTCATCCACCCCATCCGTATCCTGTGCTCCTCCTTAATCAAAGAAACATCTCGTGTGTGCAGAGTACTACTGCTGCCAATGCTTGTTGATGTTTACAATAAGATCCTCCCTACAAGTTACAACATCTCAGTCAAATCACTCCATATGAGTAGTTATATAAGGTATACTCTACTGCAGCATGTATTCTCGCACATCGCGAGCCATGGATGGCTTTTGAGGAACGCAACGAACCCCATGCCCACCGCCCCGCCCTCCATACCCCCATGCACATCCTGCTCCTCAATAAAAAAACGACTCTAAATGGGGCTGTGCTGTGGTGTGCTGTGCTGCCCACTCTCCCCCCCTGCTCCTTTCTTCTCCCTTCTCTACTTCATGTATTCTCGCACGTCGCGAGCGATTGACTCCAGGAAAGCAACAAAACCCATGCCCACCGCCCCGCCCTCCACGTCCCCATCCACATCTTGCTCCTCGATCAGAAACGTCTTCAAAGGGGGCTGTGCTGTGTCGTGATGTGATGTGCTGTGCTGTGCTGTCTGCTCCTCTCCCCTCCTCCACACTCCTCCCTTCTCTACTTCATGTATTCACGCACATCGCGAGCAATCGATTCAAGAAACGCAACAAACCCCATGCCCACTGCCCCGCCCTCCACGTCCCCATCCACATCTTGCTCCTCGATCAGAAACGTCTCAAAGGGGGCTGTGCTGTCCACGCCTCCCCGGATGGTGATTGTACGCGGCGTGATTATGCGGTCGGCCTTCAGCCGGTTGATGGTCGTCCGCAGCAAGCCTAGGAGGGACGGTTGTTGAGAGGGAGAAGAGGGGGAAGGGAGGACAAGTGGCATTTGTGACTGTACGTGGTGTGATTATGCGATCGGCCTTCAGCCTGTTGATGGTCGTCCGCAGCAATGCTAGGAAGGGGGGGAGGGAGGGAGGGACGCACAGAGGGAGTGAGGGGAGGAGGGAGTGAGGGGGATGACAGAGAGGAGATATGGGGTGTTGAGAGTGACAAGTGCTCCTGGGGAGGAGGCAAGCAGGGGACACGCATGCTAGGGTAAGAAAGAGAAGGGCTACTCACCTGTTTGAGGCGGTGGGAAGGGAAGATCCGCAGGGGCTGCAGGCGAGTAGGAAGATGGGGCTGCAGGCGAGTAGGAAGATGGGGCTGCAGGCGAGTAGGAAGATGGGGCTGCAGGGGCTACGTACTGTGTTGTGGTTGAGGGGAAACTGTAACACTTCTTACTTGTTTGAGGCGGTGGGAAGGGAAGATCCGCAGGGGCTACAGGCGAGTAGAGGACGATGATGGTGCTCAAGACATCGAGCAGAAAGAACGGTCTGCAGGGGCTACTCGTTCGCGGGTAAAAGAAGATCAACTTACTCGTTTGCGGCGGTGGGAAGGGCAGGTCTCGTCTGCAGGGGCAGCAGGCGAGTAGAAGGCGATGATGGTGCTGAATGCACTGAGCAGAAAGATGGGGCTGCCGCTGGTGACGAGTGGTGCTGGTGATGTAGAGACACAAGCAGGTTCGGCTTATGGAACCAGAGGTGAACTTACTTGTTTGTGGTGGAGGGAATGGGAGGTCTGCAGGTGCTGCAGGCGAGTAGGAGACGATGATGGTGCTGAGTGCATCGAGGAGGAAAATTGGGCTGCCGCTGGTGACGAGTGGTGGTGGTGACGGTGAGTGGTGCATGTGATGGTGACTGGTGCTTGTGATGAGGCAAGTAGGGAACGCATGCTAGGGTAAATGAAATGTTACTCACTTGTTTGTGGTGGTGGGAAGGGCAGGTCGGGGGGAGCGGCGGGCGAATAAAAGATGATGATGGTGCTGAATGCATCGAGGAGGAAAATGGGGCTCCCGCTGGTGACGAGGGCAGCACGGCTCAGGGAGTGGCGGGGGAAGGCGGGGCGGTCGGGAGTGGTGTAGGAGGAGAGGACGGGGTAGACAGCCCGCATGAGGAATGAAGGATCTAGAGAACTGCGGTGGGGGGGGAAACAGAGGGGTGAAGAGCGGTAGAGGTGGACAAGAATGAGGTACAGAGTGGTGGAGAAAGGTCGGTCGGGAGTGGTGAAGGAGGAGAGGACAGGGTAGACTGCCCACATGAGGAAGGGGGGGGTCCTGGGAACTGCGGTGGGGAGGGGCGGGAATGGCAACAAAGGGAGTGGGAATAGCAACAGAGGGGTGGAGAGTGATAGAGATGGAAAGAACGAGGTACAGATTGGTGAGAGAGTGAGGCGCAGAGTGGTGTAGGAGGAGAGGACTGGTTAGACTGTCCGCGTGAGGAATGAAGGGTCCAGGGAACTGCGGTGGGGAGGGGCGGGAATGACAACAGAGGGGTAGGACTGGTTAGACTGTCCGCATGAGAAATGAAGGGTCCAGGGAACTACGGTGGGGAGAGCACAAAAGAGCAGGAAGAGATGCAATGAAGCGTTGAAGGAGGGGAGTAGGAGGGTAGCACCAAATCGGGAGATGTCCCAAAACACGTCTCAAATCTTGAGACATCTCAAGAACGTCAAGAATACCTTCAATTTTTACCAAGGTGACTTTTGAGTCGACTCAAAAGTCACAACGTCAAGAATACCTTCAATTTTTGCCCCACACCTTGGCAGCCACAGCAGAAGAATTCTGCAGACAGCTGGAGGGAGACAGGGGGAGGAGAACAGAGGTGTAGATAGGTGGAGAGAGTGGAAAAATGGTGGAGAGGGGTGGAGAGCTCTCACCTGTATAGGCAGTGCAGGAACGTGCGCAAGTCAGGATGCACCCGTTCCCTTGGCAGCTGCAGCAGCGGCGAGCAGAGGAGAGAGCTATAGAGGCCTAGGGAGATATTGAGCGGTGGAGTGTGGTGGAGGTGAGCAGAGATCTTACCTGTATAGGCAGTGCAGGAACGTGCGCAGGTCAGAGTGAACCCCTTCCCTTGGCAGCTGCAGCAGAGGAGATCGCAGGAGCGCAAAGGCAAGCCGCGGCAGCAGCTGCAGCTGTGGGCAGGCTGAGAAGGAGAGATCTAGAGGAAGGTGGGGAGAGAGGTGGAGAGCGGTACACAGTGCTCACCTGTAGAGGCAGTGCAGGAACGTGCGCCAGTCAGGATGCACCCCTTCTCGTAACATCTGCAGCAGTGGAGATCGCAGGAGCGCAAAAGCTAGCCGCAGCAGAGGCTGCAGCTACGGGCAGGCTGAGAAGGAGAGATCTAGGCGAGTCACAGAGTGGGGCTGGTTGAAATGAAGAGAGGTGGAGAGTGGTACAGAGCTCTCACGGTCTCACCTGTATAGGCAGTGCAGGAACGTGCGCAAGTCAGGGTGAACCCCTTCCCTTGGCAGCTGCAGCAGAGGAGACCGCAGGAGCGCGAAAGCCAGCCGCGGCAGCGGCTGCAGCTGCGGGCAGGCTGAGAAGGAGACGTCTAGGCGAGTCACCGAGTGGGGTTGGTTGAACTGAAGAGAGGTGGAGAGAGGTGGAGAGGGGTGGAGAGCTCTCACGGTCTCACCTGTATAGGCAGTGCAGGAAAGTGCGCAGGTCAGGGTGAACCCCTTCCCTTGGCAGCTGCAGCAGCGGAGAGAGCTGGACAGGAGTACGGAGAGAGTGAGAGTGGTCGAGAGAGGGTGGAGAGCGGTGGAGAGTGGTCTCACCCGTATAAGCAGTGCAGGAACGTGCGCAGGTCAGGGTGAACCCCTTCCCTTGGCAGCTGCAGCAGCGGCGAGCGCAGGAGAGCAAAAGCCAGCCGCGGCAGCGGCTGCAGCTGCGGGCAGGCTGAGAAGGAGACGTCGAGGCGAGTCACCGAGTGGGGTTGGTTGAACTGAGCGAGGCCAAAGGCGTGGTTGTAGTGGGCCGTGAGAATGACCAGCCAGTCCTGCAGGAGCAACCTGCCTTCCCGTACTCCCTCTTCCAGCGATGCCCGAATGACCTGTGGGAAGGAAGAGGGAGGGGATGGAAAGGGCTGGTTGAACTGGGCGAGTCCGAAGGCGTGGTTGTGGTGGGCCGTGAGAATGACCAGCCAGTCCTGCAGGAGGAGTCTGCCTTCCCTTACTCCTTCCTCAAGGGACGCTCTGATAACCTGTGGGAGGGGAGAGAAGGTGAAAGAGAGAGGGACAGAAGGGGCTGGTTGAACTGGGCGAGTCCGAAGGCGTGGTTGTAGTGGGCCGTGAGAATGACCAGCCAGTCCTGCAGGAGCAACCTGCCTTCCCTTAATCCCTCTTCCAGGGATGCCCGGATGACCTGAGGAGCAGTGGGGAGAGAGAAAAAGAGAGAGGGACAGGGACAAGGAGAGGGACGGAAGGGAGTCTGCCCTCCCTTAATCCCTCTTCCAGGGATGCCCGGATGACCTGAGGAGCAGTGGGGAGAGAGAAAAAGAGAGAGGGACAGGGACAAGGAGAGGGACGGAAGGGAGTCTGCCCTCCCTTAATCCCTCTTCCAGGGATGCCCGGATGACCTGAGGAGCAGTGGGGAGAGAGAAAAAGAGAGAGGGACAGGGACAAGGAGAGGGACGGAAGGGAGTCTGCCCTCCCTTAATCCCTCTTCCAGCGATGCCCGGATGACCTGAGGAGCAGTGGGGAGAGAGAGCGGTGAGAAGGAGTGGGAGAGGAGAGAGAAACGAGCGAGGGAAGGAAAGTGGGAGCACATAAAGACCCGCGAATGGCCTCGTACACGGCTTTTGAGAAGCCTACAAATCAGCAGTTAAACACCCATCGCGTGTAATGAGTCGATTTTTGAGTCGACTCAAAGATCCCGCGAATAGCCTCGTGCAGGACTTTTGAGAAGCCTAAAAATCAGCAGTTAAACACCCATCGCATGTGCGAGCAAGGTGAGAATGGCTTCGTTACCAGCAGACTCGTATTTCTCCCTCGCCCCCCTCGCCACGTCCAGTCATGAAACATCTCAGATACAGGAAAACCTCATTCTTTTTAGGCGCCTTCAAAAGACGATTTTTGAGGCGCCTCAAAAGACGTCTCAAACACTGGAAAATCTTCTGAGTCGACTCAAGAACAGACCCACCTTGTGTGTGAGAACATTTAGGGCGCGTTGCATTTGGCGCACATAGCTCAAAACTCAACTAACCACTTTGAACCATGCCGTAACGCTCTCTAAAACTTCAAACTTCGACAAAAAAATCGACCCTGCAACACGCCCTTAGAAGAGCTCGTTATCAGCAAACTCGTATATCTCCCTCGCCCCCCTCCCACTTGGCCAACCCCGGGTCCCAAGACTAGAAGAGGAGAAGAGAGGAGAGCACCCACCTTGCGTGTGATAACAGTCAGAATAGCTTCGTTATCAGCAGAATCGCATACCCCCCTCGCCCCCCTCGCCACATCCACACATATCATCTTCACTCTCAGCCTTCTCCTCCTCAGCACCACGCCCCCTTCAGCACCGCTCCTCTCCTGCTTCCATCCTCCCCGTTCCTTCCATTACTCACTTGTGACTTACCTTGTGTGTGAGAACGGTTAGAATGGACTCGTTATCAGCAGACTCGTATATCTCCCTAGCCCCCTTTGCCCCACCCCTTCACTTCGCCAACCCCATGTCCCAAGACTAGAAGAAGAGAGGACTCACCTTGTGTGTGAGAACAGTGAGAATGGACTCGTTATCAGCAGACTCGTACATCTCCCTCGCCCCCCTCGCCACCTCCAGTCATAAGACGTCTCAACCACCGGTAAAGACGCACCTTGTGTGTGAGAACAGTGAGAATGGACTCGTTATCAGCAGACTCGTAGATGTCCCTCGCCCCCTTTGCCACGTCCACACATATCGTCTTCACTCTCAGCCTCCGTCTAAGCACCACCCCTCTTCTCTTCCCACCCTTCCTCCCACTGCTGCTGCTGCTGCTGCTGCTCCCCACCCCACCTCCTCCCGCACCTGTCTCTCTTCCCCCCTCCCCCTCCTTTTCTCCTCCTCCTTCTTTCCCCTTTCCTCCCTCCATCACTCCTTCAGCAGTCCCGTTCACACCTGTAGCAGCCCCATCCCCGTTACTAGCCGCCCCGTTACCCCCCCCAACCCCCTCGCCCCTCTCCCCTCCCCCTTCCACCGGAATGATCACAGTATACTGAAACGCCAGTTGTAACACTGCTCCCCGGTTACCACCACCACTCCCTCCCTTCTCTCTCCCAGCCCTCCCCTTCACCCCAAACCCAGCCTTCCCCCGAAACTCCAAGTCAAATGCGTACGAATCAAATGGATCACATCTAATGATATGATAAAGATTCTCATACTGAGCATCGGGGAAGAAGTGACCGTAGGCTCGGACGGCCCGAAGCTCCCGGGAGGTTCGGAGCCGGAGCACCCCGCCGAAAGCGGAGGGTCGGCAGAGCATGCGGTATATGTCTTGAGGGAGGGTAGCCTCGTCTAAAGAAGGGTAAAGAAAGAGAGTACCCCCGCTTTCCACACTTAAGCAACGGAGAGAGGCTAGGTCACAGTATGGGACGGGCAGGGAAGAAGGGGTGGAGGGAGGAGGATCGGCAATGGTCACAGCAGCGACCCCTGCAGCAGCAGCGGCAGCAGCAGAAGCAGGATCTGTAGTTACCGCACCCCCGGCCTCTCTACTAGCATTTTCATCCCCGTTACTAGCATAACTCGGTACAGCAAACAGATCCACGCACACCCCCGCTTGCACCGCAGCCGCAGCCAGCTCCCTATAAAACGGCGTCTGCTCCTGTAGCAACCCCTTATCCGCTACAACCGGGTCTGCTACATCCTTGGCGCTCCTGCTTCTCTGACTCGCCGCTACAGCCAGGCTGGCGAGAGCTGTATCGTACCGAACCGTACTCAACGCCCCCATACCATGGTTCGGGGCTCCAGAGAGGAAAACCAGTAATCTGGCCCCTACAAACGGGCCTACTTCCCCTGCGGCCGCTGCTGCCGCTGCTGCTGCGGCGATACTCACGTTACCCCCACCACCGCCGCCACTTCCACTGGTATTGATGACGTCAGCTCGGAGGCCTCTGGCTATTCTAGCACTCGGACCATCCTCCATACCCCCTAAATACCTAATTAAAGCGTCCAAAGCCGTTCCGAAGCCCCTAACACCGTCCTTCCTCCCCCCTCTCTCCGCGTCCTTCCCTCCCTTCCCCCCTCCGCCCTTCCCCCCCGCGCCCTGCGCCGCTCCTCCCTTCCCCCCACCGCCCTTCCCCCCTCCAGACGCGTCCAAATCGAGGGGAGGAGGGTCGGGGCGGAGGGTTTCGAGAGCAGCAGCTGCGTGCTCCTTGTGACGCGAGAGGGACGCGAGGAAGGCGGGGAGGGGGAGGAGATCGCCCAGGGCTAGGGGTAAGCGGTGAGCAGAGGAGGCGGGGATGGCGACGGATTTCACTGCTGCTACGGGGCCTTGTAGATCATAAAGGCCGACCTGGTAGGGGGGGAGGGAGGGACGGAGGGAGGGACGGAGGGAGGAGAGGGAGAGATGAGTGAAGTGGGGTTTCGAGGGCGACAGCTGCGTGCTCCTTGTGGCGCGAGAGGGACGCGAGGAAAGCAGGCAGAGGGAGGAGGTCGCCCAGGGCTAGGGGCAGGCGGTGAGCAGAGGAGGCGGGGATGGCGACGGATTTCACTGCTGGCACGGGGCCTTGTAGGTCATAAAGGCCGACCTGGTAGGGTTGGGGGGAGTGGCGAGTGGTGGAGAGGGGTGGAGAGGGGTGGGGGGTGAGTGCAAAGGCAGGAGATCGCCCAGGGCTAGAGAGGCAGGTGGTGGGAGGGCGAGGCGGGGTTGGTGACGGACTTGACTGCTGCTACGGGGCCTTGTAGATCGTACAGACCCACCTGGTAGGGGGAGCGGACGGAAGGAGTGGTGGGAAGGGGTGGAGAGGGGTGGAGAGGGTTGTTAGGGGAGGGCTAAGGGCAGGCGGTGCGAGGGCGAGGCGGGGATGGTGACGGACTTGACTGCTGCTACGGGGCCTTGTAAGTCGTACAAACCGACCTGATAGGGGAAGGGGGGGAGTGGGGAGTGGTGGGGAGGGGTGGGGTGGAGTAGGGGGTGAGGTGCAGAGGTAGGAGGTCGCCCAGGGCTAGAGGCAGGCGGAGGGAGGAGGAGGGGGGGATGGCGACAGATTTGACTGCTGCCACCGGGCCCTGTAAGTCGTACAGACCCACCTGGTAGGGAGGGAAGGGGGAGGGGGGGGGGGAGGAGAGGGGAGGGAGGTAGGGAGAGAGGGGCAAGAGGGAATCGCCACCCCTAGTACTGCTGCTACGGAGCCCTGCAGGTCGTACAGAGCGAATGCAACCCGAACAGAGCAGAAGGAGAACATAATACTCACCTTGCTTCCGAACGTAACCAGCCCGAACAGTGCAGCAGGCGAGAGCGCTTCTAACGCGGCCAGCAGCGAGCTCTTAACGAGTTCCAGAAACTCCTCTGAGCCTGACACGTCAACCATGGCGATATACACCGGCCGCTTGCGAATTTCCGCTTCGTCCAACACGTGGCAGCTGCTAATTGGCTCTCCCAACCCATGCGGAATGGAACCTGCGACCTCTCCGTCGCCCTGCGACTCTCCTTGCTCGAATTCCACTTCGTCAGCGTCGCCCTCCGCGGCAACGTCCAGCTCGACGAGCGTGTGCGACAGCTCTGCGACGTCTGCGACGTTCGATCCCCCGTAGCGACGCAGCTCCGCGTCGCTGAACGGATTCACGACGTCGCACAGCGAGCACCGCCACGAAAACCGATCGATCGCACAGTACGGATTGATATACGCATAGCAATCCTCGCACCGCGCCACGTCATCAGCTAGCGGAAGCGGCGCCGGCGAAAGCGCCGCGGGAAGCGGCTGCAGAGCCGTGCCGCCAGACGCAGAATTAAGAGACGACGACGAGCCGAAGCGCGGGAAAGAGGAGTTAGAAGACGATTTTCGAATGCTGCTTCCGCCGGTGCCGACGCTAGCTGCGACGCCGCTTCCCGGAATACCCGCTTCGTCATCTAGAGCGAATGGTTGGACGACGCAGCCCCACGGGAGACCCGTCGCATCGCGCGATTCCGGATCTAGCGGAAATTTGTTCACCGTGAAACGAATGGCCATTCTGAAGGCTGGCGATCAACTCTTTTCGCGACTAGGGAACTGGTTACCGGATTGGAACGGATATCGGAGTGTTCGCGACCGTCGGCCTGATCAAGAGAAAACTTCCAGCTTTAGAAATGTCGCGCACGATAAAACGGTGGGTCGGCCACGGCATTGGCTACGGTACGAGAAAACAATGGAAACGAGCTGAGCAAGCTTCGGCTGATCATCGGAGGACGTCAAGTATATGAAATGGAATTTTTAGGGAGGTAACATAAGTAGTTTCAAGCAATGCGTAATATTTAGGTTTGGGGCGTTTAGGGTCGACAAGAAATGCACCGAGAGCGCACAATAGAGGATCTGTCCGGAACAGCGAAAGACGCTCCTAATTTTACCTGTCCCTAATCTCCTCGCCAGTGTCCCAACGAATCTGGATTCCTGATCATATTGAACGAACTTCTGCTGGTAGTTGAGCCCCCACCATGCTGTACCACACTGCATCCCACTGAGAGTAATAGCACCGTGCACAACCACTCTAAAGGTATGACCTTTCGCCTTCTCCGAACCCAACGGAACAACATCTGTCCCGCCAAATCAGCCGTCAAGATCCAACTTCAAGAGATTCCTCGAAACGGGGAAGCGCGCCAAAACAGGAAACCCAATAATTAAAGGTTCTGCCGGGATTCGAACCCAGGTTGCTGGATTCAAAGTCCAGAGTGCTAACCACTGCACCACAGAACCGGTGTATGTCGAAAGACAGCAACATACATAACCAATTATCAAGTTAATCCAACTTAAAAGTTTAACTTGGCTATTGCTTAGTGTGTTTGTTTTTACAGCAATGGCGTACCTCGGAACCACGTCAGCGGGGCTCGAATTCGCGCTACGAGATGAGGTGAGAGCCGCGCAGAGCACGGGTTTCTCTCTCGACCCGCACGCGAGGTGCGAGTACTGCAGCGCAGGTCGCTCTGGCATAGACCTACGCGGTCTTTGCGATTCAAATGTTGAGCGCTGACCCATCGATCAGCCAAGTCTCCTGGGCTGTCTAAGTGGCGATTATGGGGAAAGCCTACTCGCAATGCACCGCTTCTGAGGACCCGCAACCTATAGTCTCTCCTGAACATTTGAAAAGAAATCCTTCGTTACCCACCAGACCATTTTAAACCACTCTTCACCCTCATTCTTACACTTCCCCCCGAATCTATGGTGCCAGCTGGCTGCCAGGCTGGCGGGGAGGGTGTCTGACGTCAGCGCGGTGCATGGCGGGGTGAGGTTCACCACTGGCGCTGCTGCTGAGGTGGGTGCGCGAAGGTTCCACGAAAAGAGCGGGTAGTGATGATTGATCAAGAGGATGCGGGGAGGGGTATGATGGAAGGGATCATGAGAGGGGAAGATCATGAGTGACACCTCAATACCTAAATCTTAAACCCTGAATCTTGGACCCTGAGTTTTATACCCCGAATCTGAAACCCTGATTAACCCTGAATCTAAAATCTAGATTCTTGAACCTTGAATCTTACGCCTGAGCCCTAGTTAGTCTCTTCCCTTGTCCTGCTTTGGTTATTTTCTACTGAACGCAGGAGCTGCAGCAGCTGAGGGCGGTGGACAACCTATACGCGTTTGTAGCCTCACGAGAGGTGCGTCATACGTCCGAGCAATGTATATACTGCTGCTGCCTTTCCTAAGTTATACCAAAATCAGAGACATTTATTCCTCGCGCCACCGCCTCCCTGCTCTGCTGCTTGACCAATCAGGACGTGCCACATGGCAAGGAGGCCGTTGACTACTTCACCGCACTGCCAGCTCAGGTATGTTTTGCAGTGTTTTCATCGATTGTGCACACTGCTGGCTCCACACTGCCAGCTAAGCAATGTCAGCTCAGCATGCCAGCTCAGCATTGGCATGCCATGACTGATCAACTGTGTGCTCTGTTGTTTCCTACCTGGCATATCCTCACCTGCCACGTCAGCAGATAGACTGGCAGCCAGCCCTCTCGCTTTTCCACCAATGGCAGCAGCGCAGGGAGGATGGAATGACGTCAGCAGCATGCGAAAGCAGACAGGAGCTGACGTCATCAGCTGAAGAGCATGAAAAATCACCTGAGAGGAAGAGGCTGAGACAGGAGGGAGAGCATGCGGTGGCGGTAACACCTGGGGCAACAGACACTGCTGATGTGGCACCACCTGAAGGAGCACCTGGGGAAACACCTGAAGGAGCACCTGTGGGAACGCGTGAGGGAGGCAAGGCAGTGGCGGCGGCAGCGGCAGAGGCAGCAGCAGGAGGAGCAGCAGAGAGGCAGGGTTCCAGTGGGCTGCAGTTTAGAGTGACCTGCCATCGTGTGTGCATGAAGCTTACCAAACACGGGTTCTCCTCCCCTGAAGCCGCTGGTATGTGCTCTTTATATGCATGTATGTGTGTGCGTGTGTGCGTGTGTGCATGTGCATGTGGGGTGGGAACAACAGGAGCAGCAGAGAGGCAGGGATCCAGTGGGCTGCAGTTTCGAGTGACCTGTCATCGAATATGCATGAAGCTGACTAAACACGGGTTCTCCTCCCCTGAAGCTGCTGGTACGTGCCCGCATCTGCGCTTTCCCATGCATCTGCATTTGCACCCACATCTGCACTTTCTCGCTCACAGGCGTATTGGTTAGTCTGAGTGTGCATCTCTTGGGATACCACTGTTACGAGGTGACTTTTGAGTCGACTCATAAGTCACCTCATCTGCACTTTCTCGCTCACGGTTCACACACCTCCCACCCCTCCTCTACTGCCATCACCCTTGTCTCACAGGCGCCCTCGGCGAGGGCCTTCTAGAAATCTTCTCGTCCTGGACCGTCAGCCTTGGGCAGTTTGAGTGTGGGCCTTAGAGTATCACGGTTCACACACCTCCCACCCTTCCTCTACTCCCATCACCCTTGTCTCACAGGCGCCTTGGGCGAGGGCCTTCTGGGAATCTTCCCATCCTGGACCGTCAGCCTTCGCCAGTTTGAGTGTGAGTGTGTGCGCTACCAGCCGCGCAGCATATAATCAGTTGAAGAACGTAGTCTAATAAAAAGCGAGTCTTATCTTACTTTGATAATGTACTTAAGAATGTAGTCTGATGAAGAGCGAGTCTTATCTTACTTTGATAATCCCTTTGGGTTCCCTGCTTGTGCATCTCCTCCTCCGTCTCTCCCCTCCCTCTCCTCCTCCGTCTCTCCCCTCCCTCTCCTCCTCCGTCTCTCCCCTCCCTCTCCTCCTCCGTCTCTCCCCTCCCTCTCCTCCTCCGTCTCTCCCCTCCCTCTCCTCCTCTTTCCCAGTGGACGTGCTAGCATTGATCCGGGACTCCCATCTCACTAAGTTGCTCTCTCTCTCTCTGCCTTTCGTCCCCCCTATGGGTACGTTGCATGTACATCACTCCCCCCCTTTCCTTTCTTCCCTTCCCCCCTCTCTTACCCTGTCACTTTCCCTCCCCATCTCCCCTTCCCTCCCCCCTAGTGGACGTGCTAGCATGGATCCGGGACTCCCATCTCACGCTGCTCATCGCACTCATCTATGCGTGAGCATATTTCCGTTACCTTGCCTTCTGAGGCGCCTCAAAAGGCATACTTCCGTTACCTTGCCTTCTGAGGCGCCTCAAAAGGCATACTTCCGTTACCTTGCCTTCCCTTCCCTTTCCTTCCCTTCTCAACAACGTCTCGCCACACCTCCTCCTATCCCCATTTCCCCCTCGCTCATTTCTTCTCCCTCTCCTCTCTGCTCCCCTTCCCCTCCACCACCCCCCAACCTCATAAACTCTCTTACAATGCAAACTGAATTCCTACACTCCATAGTGGTTCTATTTGCTGACATTCATCCCTCCTTCTAAACTGTGGACGCTCGATCGAGAAATCTGACTCTTGCAGTGATTCCCCGAAGAGAAGTGAAGAGGGATCAAAGGAGCAACAGGAACGGCAACTAAAGGAGCAACAAACAGAACAAGTGAAGGAGCAACAGGCAGAGCAAACCAATGGAGAGAGCAAGGATTTGGACAAGTGCGGCGGCAGCGGGGAGGGCAAAAAGAACGCAGGGAGGGCAA
Source organism: Closterium sp. NIES-65 (assembly GCA_948144175.1). Classification (NCBI taxonomy): domain Eukaryota; kingdom Viridiplantae; phylum Streptophyta; class Zygnematophyceae; order Desmidiales; family Closteriaceae; genus Closterium; species Closterium sp. NIES-65. The sequence continues at coordinate 14,441 of CANXME010002658.1, forward strand.
TTCAAGCGAGATCACACAACGCAGAGAGACAGGTGGGTGTGGCTTGAGCTACTCCGCAGTCTAGGGGGTGGGGTGGGGTGGGGTGGGGTGGGGTGGGGTCGGCACGGTCGGGAATCAATGCTCCTTGTTCTCAGTTTTTGCTTAAGACTCTGCTGTATTTCTTGAAGTTCTGAACGTAAATCGCACGACAAAATGGGACAGGCAAGGCAAGTACCAGACTAATCAATACTTTTGAGTCGACTCAAAAGTCAGCATGGGACAGGCAAGGCAAGTACCAGACTAATCAATACTTTTGAGTCGACTCAAAAGTCAGCATGGGACAGGCAAGTCAAGTACCATACTAATCATGACTTTTGAGTCGACTCAAAAGTCAGCATGGGACAGGCAAGACAAGTGCCAGACTAATCATCTACTCCTCCTCCGCTCCTCCCCCTTCACCTTCTCCCCAGCTCTACTCTTCCCTTCCCTACCGCAAGGCTCATGTTCCAACGTCTCCCATCCCCTTCCCGCTCCGCCTCCTCCTCCCCTTTCTCCTTCCCTCCACATACCCCTCCGCCTGCCCTTTCCCCCGTCCTTCCTCATCTCCCATCCCCCCAGCTCTACTCCTCCCGCTCCTACCGCAAGGCCCATGTCCTTCCCCATCACCCATCCCCCTCCCGTTCCGCCTTCCCCTCCCCCTCCCTCCCCTTTCCTTCCCTTACCAACAGCTCTACTCCTCCCGAGCCTATCGCAAGGCCCTCGTCCCAACGTCCCTCAAGCCCAGGTGGGTGTGTCTGTTCTGGTTACCGCGTGTCACATTCCCATGATGTGTCTTGGACCGCCTCACATCCCAGCTTGGGACACTCCCTCCTCCTCTCCACCTCTACTCCTCCCGCGCCTACCGTAAGGCCCTCGTCCCAACGTCCCTCAAGCCCAGGTGGGTGTGTCTGTTCTGGTTACCGCGTGTCACATTCCCATGATGTGTCTTGGACCGCCTCACATCCCAGCTTGGGACACTCCCTCCTCCTCTCCACCTCTACTCCTCCCGCGCCTACCGTAAGGCCCTCGTCCCAACGTCCCTCAAGCCCAGGTGGGTGTGTCTGTTCTGGTTACCGCGTGTCACATTCCCATGATGTGTCTTGGACCGCCTCACATCCCAGCTTGGGACACTCCCTCCTCCTCTCCACCTCTACTCCTCCCGCGCCTACCGTAAGGCCCTCGTCCCAACGTCCCTCAAGCCCAGGTGGGTCTGTCTACCGCCCACCTGTTTGCATTCCCACAAAACCCCATGATGAGACGTCTCAAAAGCCGTCTTCTTACACACGGGCTTTAAGACGCTCCTGAACTCAAGCCCAGGTTGCGCCTTTTCCGCTTCTCGCTCTGTCATCCTCCCCCCTCCACCTCTCCCCACCCCTTCTGGTTATTCCTTCCCTAGCCCTCCTGCAACTGGCTTATATCCGTGCTTACACCTCGCCACATCCCCACCTCCCTCCTCTCGTCTCCTCCCCCCTCTGCCCCTTTCCCCCCCCTCCTCAGCACAGCTTTCGCCCTCCTGCAACTGGCAAACATCCGCGCTTGCACCTTACAACCTCTTCCTCTCCTCTCTTCATCCTCTCTTCATCCTCTCTTCATCCTCTCTTCATCCTCTCTTCATCCTCTCTCCTCTCTCTTTCCCTCTCTTTTCCCCTTCGCAGCACCGCCTTCGCCCTCCTGCAACTGGCGGACATCCGCCCAGGCGACATCGTGCTCGACCCCATGTGAGGCTCACTGTACTCGTTATTGAGCTGTATATGCGAACTCGTTATAGCCATCCACACTACAGGGAAGCACACCTGCCGCAGGCCTGTTAGCCTTGGCCCTCCTGCAACTGGCGGGCTTCCACCCCGGCCACATCGTGCTCGACCCCATGCAAGTCCCTGCATACTCGTTATCAATATCCTCACATCATACTGGCCTTGCCATTGCCCTCCTGCAACTGGCGGGCATCCACCCCGGCCACATCGTGCTTGACCCCATGTGAGGCTTTTTCCTCGTTTACACATACTCTTTATTGAGTTGTAGAAAGGGGACGCACCTGTCAGTCACACACCTGCTGGCCTCCGCCCTCCTGCAACTGGCAGACATCCACCCCGGCAGAGCAACTGGCCTACTCAGCCCCATGACATGTAAGGTTCTATACTAGTCGTACTGTAGCCAGTCATACTCGTTATAGAGTGGCAGGGTACACACATGCCACAAATCTGTCTGCCTCCGCCCTCCTGCAACTGGCTGGCGGGCCTCCACCCCGGAGGGGATAACAAATGCTCTGTGGCTGTTCATGCATGAGCACGCCTTGTATCCCTCCATATCGCATGTCACCGCACTAAATCCCTTCGTTCAACCCCCCTTTTTCAGGTGTGGCTGTGGGACTCTCCCTCTGGAGGCTGCTGATTGGTTGAAAAGTTGCGTCAGTGCATTTGGGGGGGATAAAGATGCAGGGGCTGTAGATGCTGCTGCAACCAATAGCATCGCTTGGAGAACCGCTTTAGCCAATAGCAAAGCCTTGGGAATTGCTGCGGCGAACAGGAGCGCCTTGAGAATCTCTGCGGCCAATCAGGGCAAAGAGGAAGCCGCTGTAGCGAATGGGGATGCAGCAAGGAGGAGCCAAAAGGGCCACGTGGCAGGCTGTGATTGGCTGGTCTGGGATGCCTCTGCCCTGCCTCTGCGAACCGGCTGTGTGGATCGGGTGCTCTGTGACATGCCCTTCGGGGTGCGGTGTGGTGAGTGGTTCGAAGTGGTGAAGAGTGGTGACAAGCGGTGACAAATGGTGAAAAGAGGTGAAAAGTGGTGGAGGTGCTTAGTTGATGACTGGCTGTGGATCGGGTGCTCTGTGACATGCCCTTTGGGGTCAGGTGTGGTGAGTGGTGGAAAGCAGTGACAAGCGGTGCTTAGGAGGGGTGTCATGTGTGGATAGGGTGCTCTGTGACATGCCCTTCGGTGTGTGGTGTGGTGAGTGGTGACAAGTGGTGACAAGTGGTGACAAGCAAGCCCCATGCCCCGTACCCCGTGCCCCACTCTGCCTGTGTTCTCCATGCCAACCCCTGCATCCGCTGCTTCCAGGAAACTTCAAGATGAGAGAGCGGCTGTGCCCCGCAGTGATCCGGCAGGTGTGTGTGTGGAGGGGGGAGGGGGAAGGGGGGTAGAGGGGGGAAGGAGAGGAGAGAGGGGGGGGGAGGAAGAGGAAAAGGATGAGGTGAGGGGGAAGAACAAGAGGGGAAGTCGGTGATATGAGGGCAGTGGGGAGAGAGAGGCTGCGCCCTGCAGTGATCCGGCAGTGCGGGAGGGAAGGGAAGGGGGGGTGAGGGGAAGGGGGAGGAGGTGAAGGAAGAGGAGGACGGGAAAGATGGGGTGGATATATGACTTTGACAGGTGAGCGAAGAGGAGGAAATTTCTACATTATTACCTAGCTGTTTTTTTCCTTGTCAGCTTTTAATCTCCGTGCTCCTCCAAGCCACGAGTATTTCTTTCCATTATAGAAAATTTCCACATTATGATGTTCTTTTTCTACTTCCCCTTCTCTTTACCCTGCCCTGAAACTCTCAGGTTGCACGTGTACTGACCCCAGGCACTGGTACGTATGCATCCTGCTGCAACCCCCATTTCCTCAATTGCTCCAACGCCCGCACCCGCATGTGCCAGTCCCACCCAACCCATGCTCTCATCACGCACACGTGTGCTGACCCCAGGCACTGGTACGTATTCATCCTGCTGCAAACCCCCTCAAATCTGCCAGTTATGTGAAAATATTCAACCCCTCATGTCCCAATGATGTTGAGTATCCTGAGTCGTTGTTTCCCACACCTGTATGGCAAGTCAATTACTTGGATTCTCATAATCGCTTCAATCTGCTTGACTTTCACCCACTCCCTTGATCTGTCCGACCCAGTGTCAAGTTACCAATCATGTATACTCCCCACAACATAGTATTGCAATCCGATACCTTTCCACAAAAACCGAATGGCAAAAACTTGATTTTTTTTCTCATCACTTAGACGTGCTTGCCACACAGTTCCCAGGTTTGTGTCTTTCATTTCAATTCATTTTATTGGCCTGCTAATCCCCTTGCAGGACTGGCAGTGCTGATGGCGGTGGGCAGGGGCGGTGAGGGCAGCCGTTGAGGGGCTATCTGTGTGTCTGCGGGAGAAGCGATTGCTACATCCCCACCCCCTATCTCCCCCTTTTCATGTCCCGCTCTCCTTTGTCCCCCTGCTCCTTGCAGGACTGGCAGTGCTGATGGCGGTGGGGAGGGGCGTGAGGGCAGGTGTTGATGGCCAGGCAGTGTGTCTGCCCGTCTGATGCACTTGCTGCTGCTTTCCACCCCCCTCCCCGCCCCTCTTCTCCCCTCCTTCCTATCTCCTCCCTGTCTGCAGGACTGGCAGTGCTGATGGCGGTGGGGAGGGGTGTGAGGGCAGCTGTTGAAGGCCTGTCTGTGTGTCTGCGGGAGAAGCAACGACTGGCTGTGGAAATGGAGGTGAGGGGGGTGGGGAGGGGTTGAAATGGGAGCAAGTGAGTTGCCTCAAAGGCTCTCTGCACTCTACAGAGAAAGGCACAGTTAAAGGAAGGGGTGTGACTTGTGACTCGTGAGGGCAGCCGTTGAGGGCCTGAGCGTGTTTCTGCGGGAGAAGCAGCGACTGGCTGTGGAGATGGAGGTGAGGGGGGGTGGGTAGGGGTTGAAATGGGAGCAGGTGAGTTGCCTCAAAGGCTCTCTGCACTCTACAGTGAAAGGCACAGTTAAAGGAAGGGGTGTGACTTGTGACTCGTGAGGGCAGCCGTTGAGGGCCTGAGCGTGTGTCTGCGGGAGAAGCAGCGACTGGCTGTGGAGATGGAGGTGAGGGGGGATGGGTAGGGGTTGAAATGGGAGAAAGTGAGTTGTCTCAAAGGCTCTCTGCACTCTATAGAGAAAGGCACAGTTAAAGGAAGGGGTGTGACTTGTGACTCGTGAGGGCAGCCGTTGAGGGCCTGAGCGTGTTTCTGCGGGAGAAGCAGCGAGTGGCTGTGGAGATGGAGGTGAGGGGACGGGAGTGTGTATGGGGGAGGTAGTATATGAGGCACATACACATATGTGGGGGGCGGAAAAAGAGGCGTGAGAGCAGCTGTTGAGGGTTTGGCTGTGTGCCTTCGGGAGAAGCAGCGGTTTTCAGCCGCTGGCTGTCGGAATGGAGGTTAGGGGGGTGGTGGGTGGGAGGTCGGGGGGTTCGGAATGAGAGGTGAGAGGTGTGGTGGTGGAAGGGAATGAGATGTACGAGGGGGGTGAGTGGATGGTGAGGGGAATGGCATGTTCCATAATTATAGCATTATTTCAACATCACACCATTTACTGTATGTTGTTTTTCTTCTTCTCGTGACTTTGTCCAGGGTATTCGAGTTGATGTTTATGTGTTGGAGCGAACTGAAGCCGCTGTTCCGGACCCATCGCCACCAGCACCAGCAGCACACCGACATGCAAGGAAGTGATGTAGTGCTTTTCTTGCCTGGGGATTCTACCCAGGGCATTCGAGTCGATGTCTGTGTGCTTGTCCCTGGAGGAAACTGCAATGGGAGATGCAGTGGAGGGAGCTGCATCTCCCATTGTGGAACCACCACTGCCAGCACTATCAGCAGGACCACCACTAGCAGCACCATTAGCACGACATGCAAGGAAGTGATGTAGTGCTTTCAGACATTCCTACCAGTGATTTACCATAATCATTCAAATTCTTGTGTATGTATTGGATAGAACGACCTGCTGCTAGTGAGGTATATACTACATGGGATTGGATATGGCCTGCCTGGTGTCGACCCTACAAGCCCGGGTGTTGCGGGGTGAAGGCAACGAGTGGAGGAGAGGCAGGTAAGTGGGGACTTGAGTGTCCATCATTCTAAGTGAAGGAGAAACATTCGTGATTTATGTACCACTCGTGAGGCACATAGCACATGGGATTGTACAGAGTCTGCCAGGCACACCTTAGAAGCCTAGGAGAGGAAGGTTGGTTGGTAGGGCGCTTGAGTGCCCATGGTCCGTGTGAAGGAGAAACATACTTATGGATGACCCCACAAGCCCAGGTGATGCAAGGAAAAAGACAAAGAGTGGCAAAGAGGAAAAGTGGATTGGTGGGAGCTTCAGTTCCCGAAGTCTAGATGAGCGAGACACATGTCTTATCGATGTACGGTATTAGTGAAGCATATACCACGTGGTATTGTGTAGCGTCTGCTGGACACAAACACATGCACAGGTGATGCTTTGGGAATTCTCGAGAGGAAAGGCAAATAGGAGAGGCTTCATAAGTGGTTACAAGCATGAGTAAGCGCACATACTCTATGCGAAGGCAGGGAGGCTTCATGCTGAGGAGAAAGCTGCCTGGTAGGGTGCCCAGGATCTGTATAGGAAAATCAGAGGAAGAGAATAGAACTCAAGAACTTGCTGCTGCTGCTCCTGCTCCTGCTGCCGCTGCTGCGGCCGCTGCTGCTGCCGCGGCTGCTGCCGCTGCTGCGGCCGCTGCTGCTGCCGCGGCTGCTGCCGCTGCTGCGGCCGCTGCTGCTGCTGCTGCTGCCGCTGCTGCTGCCGCGGCTTCTGCTGCTGCTGCTGCTGCTGCTGCTGCTGCTGCTGCTGCTGCTGCTGCTGCTGCTGCTGCTGCTGCTGCTGCTGCTGCTGCTGCTGCTGCTGCTGCTGCTGCTGCTGCTGCTGCTGCTGCTGCTGCTGCTGCTGCTGCTGCTGCTGCTGCTGCTGCTGCTGCTGCTGCTGCTGCTGCTGCTGCTGCTGCTGCTGCTGCTGCTGCTGCTGCTGCTGCTGCTACCACCACTGTTGCTGCCACTGCCAACACTGCCACTTCCACTGGTGCTGCTGGTGCTTCAGAATCGCAAATGTGGTCTTTCTACTGCTCCTGCCACTGCTGCTGCTGATGTTGGTGCAGCTGCCACAGTTGCAGTTCCAATTGCCGCCAATGCTTGAGAGAACTGAAAAAGCACGGTGGTATATTTATGAGGTATATTTATGATTCAGATTCTGAGCCTCTGTTGTGGTATATTTAGGGCGCTTCACCTGTCGGTTCGAACAACACACTCGTTCGAACAGGCGAAACGTTACTCGTTTCGCCTATGTTCGTAGTGGTTTTCGTGACGTCGCGAAGCACAATTTCGCCAATTTGAACAGAGCTGTCACCTCAAGCACGATTTTCATCATCCCGCACGTTCGAACACGTTTGTTCGAACAGGTTGGGATAGGTGACACACAATTCCGCACAAACGACTGATATGATTGGTCCACAGTCTTCCGGGTCGCCCATGAACGTTTGCGACCCGGCCAGACGTCGCCAATGTTTGGGACCCAATGTTTGGCGACGTCGCTCTTTTGTGGGCGACGTCGCTGTGTTCGAACAGACCGCGTGTGCGAATAGCGATGGCGTCACCTGTGATGGCCTGTGTCACATTCGCTCATTGTACGTATTTGTGTTCGAACTCATTTGGGATACTGTTCGTACAGTCAAACTGATACGTCGGTTCGGATTTTGGCCTTCCGCCCCTCAGGTGAAGCGCCCTTATGAGGTGACTTTTGAGTCAACTCAAAAGTCACCTTAATTCATGGTGCAGCTGTTGCCATGGCAGGGTTCGGCTCGAGCAATCCAAGACAACGCGAGCTCCATATTTTGCTGCTGCAGATCCCCACCAGATGTTACCGGCACACTGCTGCTGCTCCTTCTCTTCAGTGGTGTGCCGGTTGGTTCTTTTGCTGCAACTACCTGTAAAACCCAACACGAGCTCTGGATATTTCTCCTGCAGATCACACCACTGCCGCTCCTATGCAAGCAATGGTGTGCCGGCAGTTGCATTTGCTGTAACTATTACCTGTTAACACCTGCAGTCCCCAGTGTGCACCTCGCAATTTTTTTTTTTTTTTGTGCCCCTTATACATACATTGCATGCACTGTACATCAGGCCCTACGATATCAGAAAATTTTCCCTGAAATTCCTGATTTTCAGCCTAGTTTTGTGTACCTACACTGAATTTTCAGTGTTGAGATTTTTGTGACACTGATTTTTTCAGCCTTTACTTCATAGCTAACACTGATGTTTCAGACTTTTATCGAAGTGTACACTGAATGCACATTCCGAATCCTTCCCGTAAAACACCCGAGACAATAAGTCAACCAACATTTCCTCATAATAAAATCATGGTTAAAAATGACTGAACATTGCGTCGATGAACTGGCTTAGTGGTTAGCGAAGTAGATACCGAATGGAAAGACTGCCGGTTGAAATCCCTCTACTACCATGTTCGTGAAGGATACCCTTTTGCACAATCGCATGATATGATTGAAAATTCAGGCTTTTGTTTTCCGGAACACTGAAAATTCAGGCTTTTTGTTTTAGGAACCCTGAAAATTCAGGCTTTTTTTCACAGGGACCCTGATGCATCAACGTCCCTAAAAGTGAATCTGAGGGTCTGCTGTACATGATTTGCAAGTTCTGAAACCACAGCTCTGGTAGTTTTAGACAAGATTTGTAAATTGGCACTAGTGGGCCACATCAAAACGATAAGCACTTTTGAGTCTAGCTCAGGAGCGTTCTTTTTAGTATTAAATGAACAAATTTGTTTGTACGGTATCTGTGAATCTACAACAACAGATTTTTCAATTAAAACAACAGGACTACTGATCACCCATAAATTACATTAACATCACAACAAAAAACTGAGAGCGTCTAGTCCTTGCAACTGTATTTATTTGCCACACCCATCCTCCATGAAATTACTGACGCTCAGAGTGCCCCTCCTCCCAGCAACGCAAACACGTCATGGTGCTGTGTGTTGCCACTCTTAAGGGGCTTCAAAGGCCTTCACTTGCCAACCCCATCCCCATCTCCCATAAAGTCACTAATGCTGACAGTATCCCCTCCTCCCAACAGCGCAAACACGTCATGGTGCTGCGGGTTGCCGCTCTCCCCTCCCACCGCTCCCAACATCTCCGAATCCATGCGAGATTCAGTAGTAGCATCACAGAGGAAAGGACGTGCAGCAGCAAAACCAGCAGCACCAGCACCAGCACTGGCAGCATCAGCACCGGCAGCAGCACCTTCTGCACTCCTCCCAGCACCGGTAGCAAATGTGTTTCGAAATCCCTCTGCCTCTCCTTCCTCTCCTCTTCCACCAGCATCTCTATTCGCTCGAGAAGAGGCCACTGCTATAGCAAGAGCCGCAGCCACTGCAATCCGAGAGGAAAGGTCCCTCGGAGGACTGCTGCCGCTCCCCGCATTCCCGTGACCATGCCCTCCCTGGTCCTGCCCTGATGGGTGCCCCATCTGCTGCTCCCTCCTCGGTACGTCCGACTCACCACCCGCTCCTCTCCCCATGCCGTTTCCTGAGCCGCCTTGCCCAGAATTCCCCCTTCCTCCTCCTCCTCCTGCTCCTGCTCCTGCCGCTCCTCTGCCTCCTCTTCCTCCTCCTCTTCCTCCCGCTGTGTTCCTCTGATGCTGCTCAATCTGCCTGAGAATCACACGGGCCAAGTCAACCACCTCTGGGTCCTCCGCTGCAGATCCCACATCCGGGAGCAAGTTTGCGTAACCCCCTGGGAGCGCTGGTAACATGGGTAACATGGTAACCAGGTCTTCCATGGACTGCCCAGAAGCCAGCCGCCTGCTTTCGGCTTCCTCCATGCCGCCTCCTGCAGCGAATTCGTCACGATCGCGCTCGTTATAAGCACGTGCCCTAGAGAAACCAACAGAGGGGGTGCCTGCAGCCACGGCTCCCACTCCTGCTGCTGAAGAGGTGGGAAGCGCCCTTGGAGCGTGGAATGGAGTGTTAGGTGTGGCTGCAGAGGCAGCAGAGGAGAAAGCAGTCGATAAGGCGGCAGAATGGGCGCGAGCGAGGGAGAGCAATCCACTCGCGTTTATAGGGTATTTGGGGGGGGATCCCTCCAGTCCGTGGGGTAGAGTTGCAATTCCCCCAGCAGCAGCACCACCACCAGCAGCAGAGAAGGCAGCAGAGTGGACACGAGCGAGGGCAAGGGCTCCGATCATATCTGTAGGGTACCCATGGGAAGAACCCTCCGTCCCAGGGTGTACACTTGCGATTCCCCCAGCAGCAGTACCACCACCACCACCAGCAGCAGCAGCAGCAGCCTCAGCAGCAGCAGCAGCAGCTGCTGCACAAGGGCCTGGACTAATCGGGTTTAAGGGAGAGGCGCTGCTGGGAACAGGAATCTCAAGCCAGTGGGAAGGCTGGAAGGCAGACGCAGCAAGCGAGGGGGGCTGGGGTGAGCAGGTCGGGGCAGAGGGAGCGTGAGGGACGTCTGGGATAGGCATGAAGTCGTTGAGAAGGCTCCCTAGCTGCGTGGAGATCGGGTCTGCTGCTTGTGGGACGTGCACACTAGGAAAGCTCGCTCCATCCTGCATTGCATGAGCCCCCTTCTCCTCCTGATCCTCCTGTTGCTCCTGCTTTACCAGCTCCTGCTGCTTCTGCCAATCCTCCCACTCCTCGATCTCTTCCATATCCCTCTCCTCTCGCTCCTCCCTCTCTCTCCGTGCTTTCCTGGCTGTCTGCATTTCCTGCGATTCTAGGCCTTCTTGGGATTCCTGGGGTTCTTGCATGTGTGAGTCACTTTGCACTTGCACCAACTCTCCCAGTCCCACTCCCTCCTTCTCTCCCCTCCTCTCTCCCTCGCTCCCTCGCTCCCTCTCTCCGTCCGACTCTCCCTCCCTCACCCCCTCGCTCACTCCCTGTAGCGCCCATCCCTCCTGCTGCTGCTGCTGCTGCTGCTGCTGCTGCTGCTGCTGCTGCTGCTGCTGCTGCTGCTGCTGCTGCTGCTGCTGCTGCTGCTGCTGCTGCTGCTGCTCCCACGACGCCCAAACCTCCTCGAGATGAATCCTGGCCTCAGTTGGGACACGTGGCGGCTCCTCACTGGTCAGCCATGCGCTGCTGGCATCAATCCCCACGCTTGGAAGCACGGCGCTGCTCCACCTCTCCAGATTCACTCCCTGCCTCCTCTGCTGCTGCTGATTCTGCTGCTGCAGCCGCTGCTGCTGCTGCTCCAACTGCTCCTGCTGCTGCATATGCTGCTGTTCCCCCTCTTGCTGTCCCTCTTGCTGCCCCTCCTGCTGCCCCTGCTGCTGCCCCTGCTGCAGATTCAGGTTGTGCATAAAAGCAGCAGAGAGGTTAATATCCTCATCAACATTCTCCCTTCCACCTTCCTCCCCGCTACCATCCTCCCTTCCAGAATCATCCTTCTCCTCTCCTGCCTCTTGCGAATACCGCCTTTCAGAGGTTCCGAAACTCCCCTCACCCGCCCCCTGAGGCTCAGGAGTGTGCATACGGCTCCTCTTGCCGCACCGCTGCTCATCTGAATCAGCCATCCCATACCCAGCAGCCCAGAACTCCGCGCTAGGATTAATCAACTCCATAGCGTGTGTCCCCGGTCCTGCTGCTGCTCCCCCTCCTCCTGCTGCTCCTCCTGCTGCCCCTGCTTCTCCGCCCGCGATCGCAGCAGCATCGGCCACAATACCTGCTGCAGCCACACCAATCACCTCCTCTTCCACCAGCAACCCAGCCACACTCCTCTGAAACCTCTCCAACGCCTCTCCACTCCGCACCCTCCCCCTCCACCCTCCTAGATTCACCCTCCTCCTCGCACTCCTCCTCCCACTCTCACTCCCGCTCTTCCCTTCCTCTCGCAGGCTCACCTTTCCAACCCCTGCTGTCCCCCCTTCCTCATTGATCGTCTCACCTGTTGCCTGCACCTTCTCCTGCAGAACCTGCCAGGAACCATCGTCAGATGCTGCCCGCCTCAGTCCCGACCTTCCCCAGGGATCATCCTGCCAAGCCCATCCCTTCTCCTGCCCCTCCTCCTCCTCCTGCTGCTGCTGCTGCTGCTGCTCCGGCTGTTGCTGCTGAGCCTGTCCGGGCAGGTTCGGCGCAGGCATGGCGTCTTCCGAGCCTGTGCTCGTGGGTGTGGCCGACGCGGACGACAATGAAATGGAGCTGCTGCTGTTGTTACTGCCAGCCTTCGCTGTAGTTACCTGGTTACCACACGGAGAGATTCCTCCAGAAAGACCAGCCATGTCACCCAGGCTGGCAGATTTGTTCGCCAGGAACGAAGCACGGCGGTTACCAGCAGCACGGTTACCATCAGCAGCGGCAAGGAAATTGCCGGCACTAGAAAGGTTAGGTGCTCCCCACGCGTTGGTGCCTGGAGAGACTGTAGAAGGGGAGGTACCGGGGGTTGTAGCAGCAGCTGTAGCAACGGATGTAGCAGCAGCTGTAGCAACGGATGTAGCAGCAGCTGTAGCAACGGATGTAGCAGGGGCAGATGCAAAGGATGTAGCAGCAGCTGTAGCAAAGGATGTAGCAGCAGCTGTAGCAACGGATGTAGCAGGGGCAGATGCGAAGGATGTAGCAGCAGCTGTAGCAAAGGATGTAGCAAAGGATGTAGCAGGGGTTGTAGCAACGTCTGGGGTAGGGGCTGTAGCAGGCGCTGCAGCAGGTGTGGATGTAGAAGGGACTTGAAAAGCACCAGAGAAGCTCTTGCTACTAGGGACGGCAGGAAGACCCCCCTGCATTAAACCTTCCCCACTGCCCCTCCCCCTGCTGCTGCTGCTGCTAGAATCGCTACCTTTTGCAGCAGGTGTTGCTGCGAGGGAAGGAGAGAGAGAACCGTATACAGGAAAAGAAAAGGATGAGGTGACAGCTTGGGCGGGGTTGGGGTTTCTAAATGGGGCTGATGAGTGCGTGTATGTGTCTTCAACAGCAGTAACGGCAGCAGCCGCAGCAGCGTTGACAGCAGCAGAAGCAGAAAAAAAGGCCCCGCTGCTGCCGCCGCCACCGCTGCCGCCGCCGCCGTTGCCACCAAAGTCGCCACCAGCAGCAGCAGCAGCGGCGGCAGAAACAGCAGCAGCAGCACCGAATTGTGAGCTTTCAAAGGGCCGCTTGCGCACGTTGCTGGAACCGAGAAGAACCACGTGCGATCCAAACGGGTTTGTCCGGCTTCTTGAATGATCTCCTAATGCTGCGAGGGCATCGGCAGGTATGGAGGACGCTGGTGCGGAGGTAGCAGAGGAGGGGGAGAGGGGTGCAGAGGCAAGGAGGCGACTCGACAAGGCGGCTCGGGGAGGAATGGAAGGCAGTGAGGGAGGAGACATGGGTATGCTAAAGGAGGGATTCGTTAGCTGTTGAGTGCGCTGAAGTGCCTGTTGCTGCAAACGCTGTTGCTGCTCTAGCTGGTTCTGCAGTTGGGACTGCAACTGCTGCTTATGTTGCAGCTGCTGTTGTTGCCACTGCTGTTGTTGCTTCTCCTGCTGCTGCTGTTGCTGATGGTAATGCTGCAGCAGAACAGCAAGCTGCAACTGTTGAAGCTGCACATTACCTGATAAGCCCTGCCTCTCACCCATCGGTTGATCGCTCACGGCCCGCGCTCCTAACCGCTGCTGCTGCTGCTCCAAAAGCATCCCTTCTCTTTCAGGGGTACTTGCTGGATTTCCCTGCATCCCCATCTTCGTTACAAACTGCTGCGTTTGCAGGTTATTTGACGCGAAAGCGCGGACACGGCCAGAAGCAATTGCCGAAGACTGGTGCAGTGTGACGGTAGTATCTGCATCGGCAGCAGGATCAACTCTTGCAACCAGCGGCTCGAAAATCCCACCTTTCTGAACCCTCCCCCCATGACCGCTACCGCCGCTACCTTCACGCGAAGAGATCCTTTGGTCCAGATCTTGCATTTCAGGGCAGGCTGCTGACGTGGAGGCTCCTGGTTGGGCAGCAGCTTTTGCTGCTGCTGCTGCCGCAGTATCCACGTCCCTACTAATACTACTACTAGTAGCAGCTGCTTTCCTCTGCTGCCCTGTCTCCTGTCCAACCGTCTGAGACGGTCCGCCTAAAATCACCTGCTGGCCGCCTTGGTGGTTGTGCTTGTTGGTGTAAGATACCTGCACGTTCTCGTCTGTTACCACTGCCTCTGGATTGCGGTCGATGGTCTTTTTGGCCGGGCAGCTCGCTCCCTTACTAGTGTAACCACAGCGATAGTATGCCCTGTGAAAAAAAACAATGGAAAAACTGGCGATAAGAATAATTTTTGTTTTTTATCTAGAGAAAAAAATGCGGCATTTATGGAAGTCACTTGGTTTGTCCTGAGGCCAAAAGAATTTAATCAATAAAAGAAAGAAATTAATAAAGAGATAATAAATAACAACAAACAAGCAAAAACAAGGGCCAGGTTTCCGGCTCGATTTCCGCAAATGCAGTTTCAAGCCATAGAAACTGGAAATCCACCACAGACTGGAACAAGAATGTCTTTCACATATTTCAAAAAATCTCCGTCACTTTTTAACTGACTTGCTTACCTGATGATTCCGGTTCTCATGAGTGGCTTCTCGCCGTACTTGAGCCAGTGATGACCGTCCTTCGCGACGATTTCCACCAATTTCTGCCGATCGCGCCATTCCCTGATTGCCGCCGAATCCGCCATTCCTTCTGTTGCCGGCGGCCCGGAGTCATCATGATCGCTGGTATTGGAATTCATTTTCTAGAAGTTCCCTAGAAGAGAAATTGTTGAATTCAGGCTGAGATTCTGCGCTATCTCATTACAATGTGCCGTCTGCTATTCTTTGCCAGTGTGCAAGTTCTATTCCGAGAAGCAGCTCGCAGTGACGGTGAACGTTGGCACCAGCTGAAGAAAATGGGAGGAGGTTGTGAGAAGTGATACAAGAAAGCCAACCAACGCACTATTTGAGCATGAACCACTGATGCGACCACTGAGGACGAAGGCGGTGCACTTCAGGTAAATTTTGTTTTGGCTGTAACGTGTGATCGAACCTGTCTCTATGTGGTGGAGATCTGGTGCTTCCGCCACTGTCGCCGCTGGCAATGAGGACGCGGGCACTCACACCGATCCGTGAGGGGCAGGGATTAGAATTTTAGGTGGTTTCCTGATTACCATACATGTAAGCAAACTACAGTAAATCTCTACAGTTCTCGATTGCTACCTCATATGCGATGTTCAATTGGGGCAACCGATCATCCAGGGATCCACGCCAATCTTTCGATCGGACGTCAGCGGTCAAGCAAGATCGATCGCTGGTTAGCGAGTCCGCGAAATTTCATTGTCAAACATCCGCGAAACACAATATACTTCACGCGACAAAACAGAGGGCGCAACTCCGTATACCCGGCTGTAAGGCGAAACATTTCGGGGTTTCGACAAAAGGGAAAAAAATCGCTGTTACGCCGGACTGTACACACCCCACTGACGATCGTGATCACAAGTGGGGAGCAGATCACAGAAGTCCAATCGTCAAATGAACACTACGTTGATTAGAGAACAGTGCCAGAGGTTCGGTGAACACAAGAGATCCTACCCCGACCCTCCCGAGTGCCCGCGTCCTGAGGCACGTCCAGGAACATTCACGGGCAGTGCACAGTAAGTTAACGGCTGCAAGTAATTTTCGGGCAGGTCACGCGGCATCTCTGGCGATCACGTCCGTCATCTCTTGCTAGTCCCAACGATCACGGGTCGCAACGCGAGGCTCACAACTGGACACCTGTGGTTGGAGTTGTGACCAATGGGAGCACGTACAGAAAACGTCGCCGTCAGGTTCAACAAAAGCCGACAAACTAGTGAACAGCTAGACGGGAGAATAATCATTGCAGTCGGCTAGTTTGCCGACGTCCAAACGAGTAAAAGACGAACTGGCCGGCAATTTAGCCGGTAAGTTTTGGAGACCGTCAGAAATCAGCGCTACCTTGGGGATCCGCTCAGCTGCTGCCAGCAATATTATTTGTTGGATACAGAAGCTGTGACCGCAAAAAGAATCATTCTATTCGCGAAGACGGCATCTTTACCAGCAGTCCGTCTGTTAAGCCTTTCGTTCCGCTAACGGCCGACAATAATGGGCCAACAGAACGTCTAGCTAGACAGCTTGTACACATACGTGTGGATGCAACTGTTATACGTCTGTTGACCTGGGTGTATTGGCACCATTCGAGAACGACAAGCTGTCCTCGCTGATGTCAGGTCAAAGCTTTGCAGGGTGTTTGGCCCGGACATGACTACAAAGTCGGAGAACGATGAAAAAAACTAACTGGCTGAAAGGACGATGCATTTCACCTTGGATTTTGAGCATAGTGTGTCCAATTGTTACAGTAGAATTTGAATAAGGGAAAATATGTCACAGGTAACCATCATGTGACCCAATAACGTCAATGGTAAAAATAAAAAGCGTACGGTAACTGTATCGAGTATCCTGACGGGCTTGGTAAGCGGGGTCACGGAATCAGTCACTAGCAACAACTAAAGAATCACGCGAATGTCCAGTTCGCTAACCAACTAGGCTAAAAGGGCATGTTTCCATAGTGGGTCAGCGCACCCATACCCCCACAGGACGACACCTGTAGCCCTTAGGGAGACCACTTTGGGCCATTCCAGTGTCCACTTCCAACACTCCCCTCACTGGGAGGGCCCACCACTAGGGCACAGGAAGTTGCCAACAGCAGGAATCAAACCCCGGTCCTCCACGCTCACCGCACCATTTCTAGTTCGCTAACCAACAGGGCTAAAAGGGCATGTTTCCATAGTGGGTCAAAGCACCCATACCCCCCCAGGACGACACCTGTAGCCCTTAGGGAGACCACTTTGGGCCATTCCAGTGTCCACTTCCAACAGCGAATGGTAACACATGAAACCCCCTCCAGAAATTCCTGAAACCAGGCCGATTTCCCGCTCGCGCCAACTCGTGCGGAGAGGTTTGATGCACGCTTGTACCGTCGAGCCTCCAGCCCACCGTAATCACACCACGACCCGACGTGCTGTACACCCCCCTGCCCGCTACGGTTCCAACCAAGTACAGAACCTTGACCCCATCGCAGCTCTCCAACTTACTTCCCGCCATCAGCTATTCCTCACGCTATTACTAGTAGCTATAGCTTTCGCCAGCTGGCTTCCCGTTCACGCATCCAAGGCGTTCGTTAGCAGCACCTGACGTCTATCAACGGTGCGTGCCTTAGCCCTAAATCCTTTCCCCATCCATTCACGTTTAGTCCATTGTTACTTGAAAATTACTACTAACATGAATGAATAAAGTCGATCAGACCGCTGTCGCGATGCGCCCACAAACCGGCGCGCCGAACAGCACATCGCCCGATGCATCAGGCCCGATCGTCGCGATATGCATCACGACGATCAGGAGCAGCCGCCGCTGCGATGCGCATTGCGTCCTGCTTTTGGCCGCTCCGCGCATCGCGCCGACCAGGCCGCCGCCGTCGCAATGCGCAATGCGGCCACCCTGCCGGGCGCATTGCGACGATCCGCCACCGTGATCCGCTAACCCGCCGCTCTCATTCCCTCTCACCCACTCTCTTACGCTCTCATTCCCTCTCACCCACTCTCTTACGCT
This sequence comes from Closterium sp. NIES-65, assembly GCA_948144175.1. Taxonomy (NCBI): domain Eukaryota; kingdom Viridiplantae; phylum Streptophyta; class Zygnematophyceae; order Desmidiales; family Closteriaceae; genus Closterium; species Closterium sp. NIES-65. The sequence goes on from CANXME010002658.1 coordinate 31,808, forward strand.
CTCATTCCCTCTCACCCACTCTCATACCCTCTCATTCCCTCTCACCCACTCTCATACGCTCTCATTCCCACTCACCCACTCTCATATGCTCTCATTCCCTCTCACCCACTCTCTTACGCTCTCATTCCCTCTCACCCACTCTCATACCCTCTCATTCCCTCTCACCCACTCTCATACGCTCTCATTCCCTCTCACCCACTCTCATATGCTCTCATTCCCTCTCACCCATTCTCATACGCTCTCACTCCCTCTCACCCACTCTCATACCCTCTCATTCCCTCTCACCCACTCTCATACGCTCTCATTCCCTCTCACCCACTCTCATACGCTTATTCCCTCTCACCCACTCTCATACACTCTCATCCACTCTCATCCACTCTCATACGCTCTCAACCCCTCCCATCCACTCTCATCCCCTCTCATCCCCTCTCATACACTCTCATTCCCACTCATCCCCTCTCGTCCTATCTCACACACTATCATTCCCTCTCATTCACTCTCATCTACTATCATACACTCATATTCACTCTCATCCACTCATCCCCTCTCATCCCCTCTCATCCACTCTCATCCCCTCTCATCCACTCTCGTTCCCCCTCACACACTCTCATTCCCTCTCATACACTCTCGTACCCTCTCCTCCACACACATGTCAGAGTATTATAGCTGATGCATGTTTGTAGGCTATAGTGGGGTAGCACATATGGGGTACAGGGTTTCTAGGGTTGTATTTGTACCCAATCTTTCCTTAGTCATTTCATTCCTGTTCATTCTTTTCACATGGTATAGAGCGGGTCCCTCCTAAGGACCGTTTTTTTTAAGGGCCCACCCACGATTTTTTTTTCTGCCCGGAGCGCGCCCTATTCTCCCCGAGGCGCGCTCCCCCTAGTGCTTGTCGCGCTGCCCTTGTGGCGCCCCGAGAGTCGCGCGCGTGACTCCTTTTTTTTTTTTCGCGCGCGCGGCCCGGGCCCCACGTAGCGCTGGCCTTACGACCGCGCCGCGCCGCCCTCTCGGCTCTGCCGCGCCGCGCCGCCCTCACGCCGGCCGCGCGGCCTCTTCGTCGCTGCAGCGGGCCCCGTCACCTGACGGCCCCGCCGTCCTACTCCCGGCCCCGCCGCTGCACCTTGTCGGCCCCGCCGCTGCACCCTAAAGGCCCCGCCGTCCCCTGTCACGGCCCTGCCGTCCCCTGTCACGGCCCCGCCGCTGCACCCTGACGGCCCCGCCACTGCACCAGTCGGCCCCGCCGCTGCACCCTGACGGCCCCGCCGTCCCCTGTCCCGGCCCCGCCGCTGCACCCTGACGGCCCCGCCGCTGCACCCTGACGGCCCCGCCGCTGCACCCTGACGGCCCCGCCGTCCCCTGTCCCGGCCCCGCCGCTGCACCCTGCCGGCCCCGCCGCTGCACCCTGACGGCCCCGCCGTCCCCTGTCACGGCCCCGCCGCTGCACCTTGCCGGCCCCGCCGCTGCACCCTGACGGCCCCGCCGTCCCCTGTCCCGGCCCCGTTCTGCACCCGAGCCGCCCTGCCGCCGAGCCGCCCGGGAGCCGAGCCGCCCTGCACCCGAGCCGCCCTGCCGCCGAGCAGCCCGGGAGCCGAGCCGCCCTGCACCCGAGCCGCCCTGCCGCCGAGCCGCCCGGGCGCCGAGCCGCCCTGCACCCGAGCCGCCCTGCCGCCGAGCCGCCCGGGAGCCGAGCCGCCCAGCAGCTGAGTCGCTGAGTCGCCGAGCCGCCCTTCTGCAGAGTTTCCCGGCCTGCCCTGCCTGGTGAGCACAGTCGCACTGTCACTGCGTGCTCTTCCCCTACTGCTTGCACTGCTTCGCTGTCGTCGTCATGGCTACCCCTAGTGTCCTAGCTTTTGACGCTGAGGGTCGCGCCATTGATTTTGAGGTCTGGTTAGACGACCTGCAGCTGTTCTTACAGTGCGACAGGGCTGACAGCCTTTCTCTCTTTGACCTCACCTCTGGCGCCTCTCCTGCTCCTGCTGCTGATGCTGATCCCACTGTCCGCTCTCAGTGGGCCACCCGCGATGCTGCTGCACGTCTTGCTGTGCGTCGCCACCTCCCTACCTCTGAGCGTGCGCACTTTAGTCAGTACAAGAGTGCTCAGACCTTGTACGACGCTGTAGTTGCGCGCTACTCCTCCCCTGCCACTGCTGCACTGAGCCGTCTCATGCTTCCCTACCTCTTTCCTGACCTCTCTGCCTTTCCCACTGTCGCTGACCTCATTACGCACCTCCGCACTAGCGACACTCGCTACCGCGCCGCCCTTCCTGCTGAGTTCTGCGCTAAGAACCCACCCCCCATGTACATCGCTCTCTACTACGTAGTTGCGCGCCTCCCTGACTCCCTTCGCGTCGTCAGGGACCACTTTCTCGCAGTCTGTCCCACCACCCTCACCGTCGACCTCCTCGAGAAGGCCCTCCTCGCAGCGGAGAAGAGCATAGTCGCTGTAGGTGCTTCTCGTGGTGACCCTCGCACCCCCATCTTTGAGGGGTGCTCTCCTTCCCCCTTGCTGCCTTCTGTTGCCTCTGCTGCTGCTGCCGACCTGCTTGGTCTTGAGTCGGTCGGCGCGGCGTCTACCCCTAGTGGGAGACGTCGCTCCAGCAAGGGCAAGGGGGGCAAGGGCGCGGGTGGAGCTGGAGGAAGCGGTGGCGGTGGCGGCGGTGGCGGCGGAGGGAGTGGGGGTGGCGGCGGGACTAGTGGCGGGGGTGGTGGTGGTGGTGGCAGCAGCGGCGGAGACGGTGGTGGTGGTGCCAGCGGTGGTGGTGGAGGCAGCGGCGGAGGTGGAGGCGGCGGAGGTGGAGGCGGTGGAGGCGGCAGCGGAGGAGGCGGTGGTGGTGGAGGAGGTGGAGCTGGTCGAGGTGGTACCCAGCAGCGTAGCGGCGGTGGTGGTGGCCAGCGCTCGCACCGGCAGCAGCAGCAGCGCTCGCGGGACATCCCTTCGCCTCAGCAGCTTCGTGAGTGGTACGCTGGGCGTCAGAGGGGTGGGGGTACTGGTCCCTGCACCTACGTTCTTCGTTCCGGCGACCGCGCGGGTGAGCAGTGTGGGGGTGCCCACGCCACCCAGCGCTGCTTTGGCCGCCTGACGGACGCTTGGCGTCAGCAGTTCCCTGGGGCTAGTGAGATCCCTCGCTGGGATGAGCTTCTCAGGGCTGGTGTAGCGATCTTTGATCTTGATTTTGATGCTATCCTTACTGCTATGTATGTTGTGGATTATAGTGAGGAGAATGAGGGTTACCGGTGTTTTCAGCCCGACCCGGGCATTGGTACTGCTGCGCTAGGTGCTTGTGAGGCTGCTGCTCTAGGTGCCAGTGCGTCTGCGCTCTCAGGTACTGGTGAGACTGCGCTCTCAGGTACTGCGTCGTCCTCGTCCTCCCTCACTTTCACACTTGACTCCGGAGCTTCTCGCTCCTTCTTTCGAGACCGTACTACCCTTTCGCCGCTCGCCAGGCCGGTTGCGGTCTCCCTTGCTGACCCCTCTGGGGGTCCTGTCCTGTCTCACTTCTCCACTGTCCTCCCGTGTCCGGCTGCCCCTTCGGGCACCCTGTCGGGTCTGTACCTTCCCTCGTTCTCTACGAACTTGGTGAGTGGAGCGGACCTGCAGGATGGGGGTGTTCACCAGTTCACTCCTGCGCGTCAGAGGGTGACCCACTGCACGGAGGCTCGCACAGGCCGACACCTGGCCACGTTCTCACGTCGGCCGGGGTCGAGTCTCTACACCCTGACCGTTGAGTCTCCTCCTGTCCCTGCGTCTGGTCAGGTGGCTGCGTCGGGTCAGGTACTTGCTGCTGCGTCCCGGTCAGGTCCTGAGTCTGCCCCCTGTTCTTGTCGCCTCCTGTCTCACGAGACTCTCCTGTGGCACCACCGTCTTGGCCACCCCTCCTTGCCCCGTCTTCGGAGCATGGCTTCCCGTGTCCTTGTCTCTGGTCTTCCCCAGTCTCTCCCTCCTCTCCCCTCCGGGCCAGGACCTTCCTGTGTCCCCTGTGTCGAGGGTCGCCTCCGGGCTACTCCTCACTCCTCCCACTTCCCCCCGACAGAGGCTCCACTGCAGACGCTTCACATGGATGTATGGGGCCCAGCCCCCGTCCGTGGGCAGGGTTACGAGCGCTACTTCCTGTTGGTGGTTAACGACTACTCGCGTTACACCACAGTCCTCCCCTTGCGCAGCAAGGGTGCGGTCACTGAGGTGCTGATCGACTGGATCCGCGAGGCTCGTCTCCAGCTCAGGAAGAGCTTCGGCTCGGACTTTCCTGTTCTGCGTCTGCACTCGGACAGAGGCGGAGAGTTCTCTTCTCGCCTTCTGTGAGACTACTGTCGTGCACGGGGGATTCGCCAGACCTTCACGCTTCCGGACTCACCACAGCAAAATGGGATTGCTGAGCGCCGCATTGGCATGGTCATGGATGTCGCTCGTACGTCCATGATGCATGCGGCTGCCCCCCATTTTCTGTGGCCGTTTGCGGTGAGGTACGCGGCGCATCGGCTCAACCTTCACCCCCGGGTCTCTCGGCCTGCGATGTCCCCAGCCTTGCTGTGGACGGGGAAGGTTGGCGATGCGTCTGTGTTCCGTGTCTGGGGATCTCGGGCGTTTGTCCGCGACTTGTCTGCGGACAAGCTGTCCCCTCGTGCTGCTCCCTGTGTCTTCCTTGGCTTCCCCACTGACGCCCCAGGGTGGCAGTTTTACCACCCCTCCTCTCGTCGTGTTCTGTCCTCCCAGGACGTCACGTTCGACGAGTCCGTCCCCTTCTACCGTCTCTTCCCCTACCGCACTCCTTCCCTCCCCCCTCCCCCGGACTTCCTTGTGCCGGTTCCCCCCCCGGTAGACCCCCTCCCCCCTCAGGTTCCTGCCCCCTCAGGTGTGTCCCAGGTAGACGCCGTTGACCCGGTCGAGGTTACTGGTGACTCTGGTGCTGCTGCGGGTGCTGAGCCTGGAGGTGCTGACTCTGGGGGTGCTGTGCGCGGGGGTGCTGAGCCTGGGGGTGCTACTGCTGGGGGTGCTGGGCCTGAGGGTGCTACTGCGGAGGGTGCGGAGCCTGGGGGTGCTGAGCCTGGGGGTGCTGTGCCTGGAGGTGCTGGGTCTGGGGGTGCTGGGTCGGGAGCTGCTGAGCCTGGGGGTGCTGAGCTGAGAGCTGCTGAGCCTGGGGGTGCTGCGTCTGGAGCTGCTGAGCCTGGGGTTTCTCCTGCTGCTGCGTCTCGCCGGGAGCCCCTCTCTCCACAGGAGCTGCGCGAGTGGTTCGCTCGCCGCTGGAGGCGTGCTCCTGAGTCTGGAGGTGCTGCTGGAGCTGGAGCTGGAGCTTCTTCGACCGTCGAGGGTGCGGGTGCTGCCGGTCCCGGAGCTGCTGGACCTGCGGGTCCTCCTGGAGCTGGAGCTGCTGAGGGCGTTGGTGCTGAGCCTACTGCTGTTGGTCCTGCCGCTGGAGGTGTGGGTGGCGCTGGTGCTGTCGCTGAGGGTGGTGGTGCTGTCCCTGCTGAGTCTGGAGGTGCCGCGCGGCCTCGGCCGTACTTCGTTCCGCTCCTGCAGCAGGTTCTTGGTCTTTCTCCTCTAGTAGAGGGTCCACCGCCTGTCCAGTCGCAGTCCCTGCTGGAGCCTTCCTCTCCACTGCCTGCTCCCTCTCCTTACACTGGTCCTAGTGGAGGTCTTGCTGAGCGTCGTGAGCCTGCGTCTCGTCCCGCGTCGCCTGTTCGTGCTGCTCGCGCTAGTGGTCGCAGTTCGCGTCAGCGTCCTCCTCCTGTCCCTGGCACGCACCGGATGTCTTTGCGTCCGTCCACTGCTCCTCTTCGTGCCCCTTTGCCTTCTCCTCCTGAGTCCTCTCTTCCTGCGCTTGCCGACCCTGAGTCGGACTCTCTTCGTGCTGCCAGTCCTACTGTCACGCGTCTGCTTGCTACTGTCGTCACTGACCCCTCTTTTGAGTCCACTGCTGCGTCTGCTCTAGTCGCTGAGCTCGTCGACTTTGCTGCTCGCTGTCGTCTCGACTACGCTGCTAGTCTTGTTGCTGAGTCTGCGTCTGTCTGTCCTCCGTCCGTCGGGGGTGAGTGTGCTCTTGGCACGGACGTCCTAGAGGACAGGCAGGAGGAGTTACAGTGTCTAGCGGCTGCTTCACCTCATCTCGCGTCTGTACTGCTTGCCCCTGAGGGAGACCCGGATGCACTAGACATCCCGACTCCGCGTTCTTACGCGGAGGCCGTAGAGGGTCCCTACTCCTCTCAGTGGCAGGCAGCTATGGATGCAGAGATGGCTTCCTGGAAGTCCACAGGCACCTACGTTGACGCGGTTCCCCCTCCTGGGGCGAACATGGTCAGTGGCATGTGGATCTTCAGGGTGAAGCGGCCGCCGGGCTCTCCACCTGTCTTCAAGGCACGGTACGTTGCTCGTGGCTTCAGTCAGCGGTAGGGAGTTGACTACTTTCAGACCTTCTCTCCCACCCCGAAGATGAAAACTCTTCGGGTGCTGCTGCACATAGCCGCTCAGCGCGACTACGAGCTTCACTCTCTCGACTTCAGCACTGCGTTCTTGCAGGGTAGCCTGCACGAGGAGATCTGGCTTCGCCGTCCACCTGGCTTCACTGGGACTTTCCCTCCTGGCACCCAGTGGAGCCTCCGACGGCCAGTCTACGGTCTCCGCCAGGCACCGCGTGAGTGGCACGACACACTGAGGACTACGCTTGCGGCTCTTGGGTTTGCTCCTTCTACTGCTGACCCGTCGCTGTTTCTTCGCACCGACACTTCCCTGCCGCCGTTTTACATCCTCGTGTACGTCGACGACTTGGTCTTTGCCACAGCGGACACTGCTGGACTCGCCTACGTGAAGTCCGAGCTGCTGAAGAGACACACGTGCACAGACCTGGGTGAACTGCGCAGCTACCTTGGCTTGCAGATCACTCGGGACAGAGCACGCCGCACCATTACCTTGACTCAGTCACACATGGTGCAGCAGGTCCTTCAGCGCTTCGGCTTCATGTACTCCTTGCCTCAGGCCACTCCTCTGCCTACTCGCCACTCACTCTCAGCTCTGCCTTCGGATGAGTCCGTAGAGTCGAGTGGTCCGTATCCAGAGCTTGTTGGCTGCCTCATGTACCTGATGACCTGCACACGACCTGACCTTGCATACCCTCTGAGCATTCTTGCACGCTATGTTGCTCCTGGGAGACACAGACCGGAGCACATGGCTGCAGCGAAGAGGGTATTGCGCTACCTGTGCAGTACGTCGGGCATGGGGCTAGTGCTTGGAGGGCGGAGTCCAGTGGTCCTTACCGGCCACGCGGACGCTTCTTGGGCTGACGACCAGGCTACGCAGCGGTCGTCACAGGGTTACACCTTCAGCCTTGGTTCCGGCTCTGTCTCGTGGCGGTCTACTCGCTCGTCTTCGGTTCTCGGCTCCAGTTGTGAGGCTGAGATCTACGCCGGAGCCATGGCTGCAGAGGAGCTTTGCTGGCTCACCTACCTGCTGACTGACCTTGGAGAGCCGCCTCGTTCTCCTCCAGTGCTGTACGTAGACAACAAGGCCATGCTGGCCTTGTGTCGAGAGCAGCGCTTGGAGTACAGAACGAAGCACATTGCTCTCCGCTACTTCCTTGCTCGTGAGCTGCAGCAGCGTGGTCAGTTGCGACTTGCGTACGTGGCCTCTGAGGCCAACACTGCTGATGTGTTCACCAAGGCACTCGCGCCTTGTGACCATCAGCGCTTTTGCACCCAGCTGGGTCTTGTACCTGTCTTGCCTCACTTGCTCTCCTCTTGACTTCACTTGTACTGTTACATATATATATACCTGCTCTTGCTTGTCTAGTTTTATATATATGTCTGTACTCCTGCATGTGAACTGGCCTCTGGCCCTGCTCTTGTGCTCGGACTGTGTGGTGACTTTGTGATCCACCCTGAGCTTGCTTTGCTTTGCTTTGCTTGACTGGTCTTGTGACCCCTTGTTCTCCCCCACTTAGCCTATGGGGGTGTGTCAGAGTATTATAGCTGATGCATGTTTGTAGGCTATAGTGGGGTAGCACATATGGGGTACAGGGTTTCTAGGGTTGTATTTGTACCCAATCTTTCCTTAGTCATTTCATTCCTGTTCATTCTATTCACAACACATTCCCTCTCATCCCTTCTCTTCCACTCTCAACCCCTCTCATCCCATCTCTTCCACTCTCATTCCCTCTCATCCCCTCTCCTACACTCTAATTCCCTCTCATTCACTCTCATTCTCTCTCATTCTCTCTCATCCCCTCTCATTCACTCTCATTCCCTCTCCTCCCCTCTGATTCCCTCTCATCCCCTCTCATTCACTTTCATCCCCTCTCATTCCATCTCATACACTCTCATCCCCTCTCATCCCCTCTCATCCCCTCTCATCCCCTCTCGCACACTATCGTTCCCTCTCATCCCCTCTCATTCACGTTCATCCCCTTTCATCCCCTCTTATCCCCTCTCATCCCCTCTCATTCACTCTCATCCCGTCTCCTACACTCTCATACACTCTCATCCCCTCTTATCCCCTCTCATCCCTCTCACACACTCTCATCCACTCTCATCCTCTCTCATCCAATCTTGTTCCCCCTCACACACTCTCATTCCCTCTCATCCCCCCTCATCCCCTCTCACACACTCTCGTTCCCTCTCATACACTCTCATCCCCTCTCTTCCACTCTCATTCCCCCTCATCCCCTCTCCTACACTCTAACCCACTCTCATACACTCTCATCCCCTCTCATCACCTCTCTGGTCCTGATTCCCCGTTCCTATCATCCCCTCTCATTCCCCGTTATCTTCCTATGCTCATTATCCATCAGACCTCGTGGCACTTGTGATCAGCGTCATGTCTCACCCACTGCAATCCATGTGAGGTCGGGCCTATGAATTTAGGGTTGGCCTTCGCAGATCCTCGTGGCTTACAGTGCGTGGGTTCGTACACTCCATTGTAATGCCAAATTTCACTCACAAATTGCAATGTCGTGATGTTGATTGATCTCTATTTCATTTGGTGCTCTAGTTATGTCGATGTGCAGGACTTTGACGTATGCAACATATTCAAGGGGAAAGTTTATCCGTCAGCCGCAGAAGCGAGGGAGGATGTTCAGTTGTATTGTCAGCAGAATATGATTAGGGAGTTCTACTATTATAGTCGCAAAGAACTTATCGAGGTACGGTGCAACTCGATGAGGAATTTGAGTTGGGTTGGTGGAGAGGTAAGCAGCAAAGATGAGTTATGTCCCTTCCGCATTGTCATACAAGGGTCCAAAAACAGAACCATGAAGGTCTCGCTAGCTAGCTTGAGGCATGCCGACCTATGTACATCTGGTGCTAGGAGTGTTAGGAAGATAGCTGTCGGAGTGTGTACAAGGGAGACGGCAAATCACCATGACGATGACGGACCCACCAAGAGTGCCGGATACATCGGTGGACGGGCGCGGGTTGAGGACTGCGAAGGGCGTGGCTGCAAGACACATACTATGCTGGTTGCAGGAGATGGGATGGCGGAAGGAGAAGAGATGAGAGGAGCTTACCTTGTTCATACACCTATGAATGTTATCTAAGGTGACGGTTATGTGGAGATTAACTCTACAACGGTAGTGAGCTAAACTACAGGGTTGGCACGAACTACTAGAGGTGATCGTAGCTTTGCTTGGTTCCTTAGTGCTTGCACATTCACGGGAGAAATTGGCAAGAGTTTTCACTAACAAAGTTGGAATTCAGAATCATTCAAGAAGGAATCACAACAATGACTACATCAGGCACCTAGCAACCCTGCAGCTAGCCTGGTCGACCGCCAGCGCAGCTCGGTCGACCGCCTGCCAGCATTGCGTAGAGGAGTCGTGCCAGCACTGCAGAAGGGCGACCTGCCAACAAAGCAGGTCGACGGCGTGCCCCGTAGAACACAGCAGTGCGCGCGCTCGCAGGTGTGCGCAGACGATTGGCCCGACTTGCCTCGTTGGGCATCCGTCGGCTGTTGTCTGCGCTGTCTGCGCCTGACGAGCCACATCGACTTCGGGATACCAGCCCGAAGTCGACTGCGCCATCGCGATCTCGACGACGTTCATGAGCCTCTGCAGAACTCGTCGAGCAGGTTACCCGGTCGACATGGTCGACCCCTGGTGCTCTGGTCGACCCTCAGGTGCCTCTGGTCGACCACTGGGTCCCTCTGGTCGACCACCAGGCGCTCCTGGTCGACCACAACTCCCGTCGAGCTACCCCCCTAGTCGACGGACCCCTTCCATCGACCAGGTCTGCTTCGTCGACCTCCCGAACGGCCCACCCGTCGCACAGACCAGTCAGTTGTAGATGTCGAGCTCCATGGTCGACAGCAACACCACAGCGGTCCACGGCAGCTCGATGTAACTTGTCGAGCAGCTATCCCACTGTGAACGGTCGGCTGCTACTCTCGTGCATCCGACCAAGTCGTCGGCGTTGCCCAAGCGAGGGCGGGGCCAACACTCCACTCCTGTTAACAGGTTAGAGGGTGGGTAAATTGGTGTTGGTGGTTATTAGGGCGTATTCCTACGGCCTCCTATTTAGAAACCTCCTATCAAGACTGTACCTTTTGCCTGGTAAAAGTAGCGAGAGATTTTGGGTTTAGGGAATTTTCCAGTGAGTAAAAACCGAACAACACTTGTGTTTGAGATAAATATGACAAGTAAAAATTTTGCACACCGAACAACACAAACAATAGAATGATGCAACTAGAAGATGTTAAACATTTGATACTACCTGTTTTAAATGTTATATAGGCACCATACACTGACATTGGAGTATTTTGATACCCAAAGCCCCCACCATTCGTGACGTTGCAGAGACAATGTGGGAAATAAAAGAAAAGGACATGTTATCAAACCAGGTGTAGAGCGCTCAAGAAGTCAATCATGTATCCATGAATAATAACATGCATAGCCCACACGTTCTACTGCAAAGAGCTGTTGCTGTTCTCGTATCCCTGTTGGCACGACGACCTGTTGTGCATACCAGACGCCGACCCCTCGACCTCCCGTTGCAATGGCATGCCTACATGGCTCCAACGTTGCTCCAGACCTGCAACATTCCCATGCATTGGCATTCCCATGCGTCCCCATCGTTGGTTAAGGGCTTGAACGTACCCAAATTGCCCTTGTAACGCATCCTGGGACCCAAGTTGGCCTCTCGTATCCTGCTGCCCTCCCATCCTATGCTGCCCTCCCATCCTATGCTGCCCTCCCAACCCCTGCTTCCCTACCAGCCCCTGCTGCCCTCCCAACCCCTGCTGCCCTCCCAACCCCGCCTGTCCGCCGCTCCCCTGCTGCCCTGTCATCCCATGCTGCCTTGCCATCCCCTGCTGCCCTCCCAACCCCTGCTGCCCCCCCAACCCCTGCTGCCCTCCCATCCCCTGCTGCCCTCCCAACCCCTGCTCCCTTGTCATCCCATGCTGCCCTGTCATCCCATGCTGCCCTCTCAACCCCTGCTGCCCCCCCAACCCCTGCTGCCCTCCCATTCCCTGCTGCCCTCCCAACCCCTGCTCCCCTGTCATCCCATGCTGCCTTGCCATCCCCTGCTGCTCTCCCAACCCCTGCTGCCCCCCCAACCCTTGCTGCCCTCCCATCCCCCACTGCCCTCCCAACCCCTGCTCCCCTGTCATCCCATGCTGCCTTGCCATCCCCTGCTGCCCTCCCATCCCCTGCTGCCTTCCCAACCCCTGCTGCCCTCCCAACCCCTGCTGCCCTCCCAACCCCCGCTGCCCTCCCAACCCCCGCTGCCCTCCCAACCCCCGCTGCCCTCCCAACCCCTGCTGCCCTCCCAACCCCTGCTGCCCTCCCAACCCCTGCTGCCCTCCCAACCCCTGCTGCCCTCCCAACCCCTGCTGCCCTCCCATCCTCTGCTGCCCTCCCAACCCCGCCTGTCCGCTGCTCCCCTGCTGCCCTGTCATCCCATGCTGCCTTGCCATCCCCTGCTGCCCTCCCATCCGCTGCCGCCCTCCCAACCCTGCCTGTCCACCGCTCCCCTGCTGCCAGGCCATCCCCTGCTGCCTTGCCATCCCCTGCTGCCCTCGCAACCCCGGGTGTCCTCCCATCCCCTGCTGCCCTCTCAACCCCTGCTGACCTTCCATCCCTTCCAATCCGCTCCCACCATTTTGTTCCAACCGTTCAGCTCCTCCCTGTTGTTCCGTGGTAGACCGAGATCCATATCTGCCTCTGCCTCTCCCTCTCCCTCTTCCCCCTCTCCTCGGCTTGCATTGCGTCCCCTGCCTCTGCCCTTACCTCCAGTTGTTGCACGTTCCTCTCCTGCCTGTCTTGCCACATCACACTGCAGGAATAATCCCTGCATCCGCCGTATACGCCCTGCAACCACGTCATCTGCAGTCCTCAACCCTTCCACCCGCTCGGCCACCGAAGTATCCGACACTCGTCCCGCCTGACTCTCTTGGGTGATGTTTATCTGTGTCCCCGCCGAATTATCTGTGAGTGGGCAAGTCTGAGTTCGTGGTTGTGCGTTCACCAAGACCAACATCACCGGCAGTTCCGGGATCCCTACCAAACACCTCGACCAGCGCCCCACCATATGTCACGGCATCACGATCATCCCGTCCCTCCTCATCCACTTCACCAATCCCTTCAACCAAACCGACACTCCCATCATCCTCGCTGCACGACTCCTCCTCCACATCACCTGGCTGTCCTTGTTTACGCATGGCTTGGCACCTAATCCCTCTGCGGTGCGTTCGGTTGCAAGCGTTGCACAGGGCTACATGCACTGCACCATCTGCGTCCGTCATGGTTTGCACTGACAATTGCCCTGCGGGGGTTTGTAAAGCTTCCCACAACACTCTGTTGGCTGCACAAACCTCGCAAGTTCGGGCATTATGACCGTACTCACCGCACTTTCCACACTTGCGCAACTTGATTGGGTCCATCTCTCATGTGGACCACATTCTACGCTTTGGTGGCCGACCGGCCTTCTTCTTGTAGACCGGAGGGAGGGTAATGCCGTCAGGGACCACAGAGGTTGGGTCGAGAAGTCGGATCGGCGTTCTGTACACTTGTTGCAGTGCTGAAGTTGTGTGATATTTTTGGATCACTGCGTGCGCCCTCTGAGCACCATTTTTTAACACGGCGAAGATGTGTACGCATGGCAGCCCGTATTCCCTGTTTTTGGGATAAATGGGCGAAGAGGTAAAAAGGGATTAACGCATGACTGAAACCAGCAAGAATAGCTAAAACCTGCAGGATTTCATCACACACATGAACACATGGCTTAAAGAAGCCCACATTCAGCAAATATGATTACGGCAAGCATATGTACACACGACACTTTGGCGACCTTATGCCCCTGCATGGGCAAGGTGGAGGGATAGGGAAGGTTCTTTGAGTTGTAGGCAACTAGACATTTCAATTTAAATAGAATATCGCATATCGCCATATTCCCCATGTCGCACGGGGAAGGCTCGTGATAAATGGGACAAATGGGCATTAAGTTAGAGAGGGTATAACGTAGGAGAAAATGGGCATAAGGTTGTAGACAACATGATAATAGCAGCAGGAACGAGATTACATGGCTCTTAGGCCGCCCCAAATACCACTGATGTTGGGATAAATGGGCAGGAAAGGGGATTTCATAAGTTACGCAGACCTATTATGATAACTGGGGGCTGAAATTTAGAGTGGGTACAATATGAGGGTTGATCTTGCATGACATTTGGGAAGCTGATGAACACAATATTCAAGTATACACCAGTGAAACATACGCTAGGAGTGCTAAAAACAGAACCTAAACACCACTTACTTGGTGTAGCCACATGAGCAGCAGGTGTCTGCAGGATCCTCGGGGTTTGTGGTCACGACTCGCCTCTCGTCCCCTTGGCGTACTATGTACTCGTGTTCCCCCGATTCAGCCACCCTGTATCTTTTGCCCTCATCGCGATTCCCGATGACTATTGGCTTTGTCCTGGGAGGGAAGTCAGCAACTGTCATCTCGGAGTATAATTGGCGCCTCTCTTCGATCTTCGTTGATAGCTTATCTGCCAAGCCTAGCAGCACCTGCGGCGGACTCTTATCCCGCAATCCCGAAAGCGACGCATGGTGAGACTCAACGGGATTGGAAGACAAGCAACCGTAACGCGGTGCTCCAAAATAAGTTTTCGCCCACTTAACACCCAACCCATTGTCCACAAGGTACGAGGATCCACCAGGACATTCCATCTCAATTTTTTCCATTGACTTGAGGTACACAAGCTCCGTCAAAGCCGCGGCAGCTGCAAGAATTCGTCCGTCCAGATCTGTCCTGAACTTGTTTTTGAAGTTTCGAACCAAATGGGTGATGCAAAAAGACTCCCGTACAAGGGGGAGACAAGTGGATGTGGTGGATATACATGCCCCTCCCTTATCATGCATCATGACAAAGTCGGAGGAGTTCACCTCCGGAACGGCCTCTAGCAGGAGATTGAATAGGAAGGCGCATGCATGCTTGTTTTCCCCCTCCACCCATGCACATCCCAGCATAACAAGTTGGTGTTGGCTATCCAACATGCATATGTTCAAGGTGTATCCCCCCCATGCGGTCTTATTATGACATCCATCCGCAAAAATGATGGGCAGACAAATCATGACCGCATCTCTCGCCCCTGGAAATATAATTCTTGCACGGTAGAAGAGATTTCCCCGCCTGACCATGGACACGACAGATGAGGGGTTTTTATCCTTGAACTTTCCTAACAGGTCCTCCATGTATTGAAATCCATCGTCTCCACAAAACGGATCCGCATTCCTCAGCTCAAAGAGCACCTCGCGCGCAACCGCGTACGAGCACTCCACACGTAAAACCGCCTTAACATGACTCATCAGCGCATGAGGTCTCATGCCGCCATGCTTTAGCATCTCACGCGCAACCTCTTTGACTTCATCCCTCCGAATCCTTGCAGCTTCGGTGACACACCTATCGGCGTGATCCAAATCAGCCACCGTGACCCGCAGGTTACTATAGCGCGGTCCCCGCATGACAACACGGAATGGACACATCCCTTCTCCGATGTGCACCTCCCCACGAGGCCATACCTTGCCCTCCATGGACTTGCACCACACCTCAATGAGATTCGACCGATTATAGCGGAAATAGGGAGCAAATGTCTGCTGCCTATAGTACAACCGCACCTCCTCCCTTGCTGCTATAGCAGTTGGGTAGAGCTTCCCCTTGTAAATGTTGACAGCATCATCTTCCTGCACATCAAAATTGCTACAGGACCAAAAAATAACGGATGGAGGGATACCACACGGAAGTTTGCAAGTTATCTTATACAACTCTTGTTTGGAAATGAACGATGGCTGATGTTAACAATACACTTTAGCTAGTTTGGACAATAAGACCATGCAGATTCAACATGTGTATTCAACCTCAGCCTCTCACCTTGAACGTATGAGGCGAAACATGTTGTTCCTCACGACCGCCTCAAGCTCTGTTGGACAATAAGACCATGCGGATATAAGGTGTAGTATTGTTCATAAGAGAGAATGGAAGGGGGGAAATTGAGAGCCTTTCAAGAGTTAGGGGACAAGAGAGAATGTCACACAGACAAGAGAGTGTATGAGAGCGTATGAGAGGGGATGAGAGGGGATGAGAGGGGATGACAGGGAAAGAGAGGGAATGAGAGGGAATGAGAGGGAATGAGAGTGAATGAGAGGGGATGAGAGGGAACGGGAGTATGTGTACGGGGATGAGAGGGGATGAGTGTGTATGAGAGGGGATCAGAGTGTATGAGAGGGGCTGAGAAGGGATAAGAGGGGATGAGAGTGAATGAGAGTGTATGGAAGTGTATGAGAGTGGATGAGAGCGGATTATGGGGTATGAGTGTGTATGAGAGGGGATGAGAGTGTTTAAGAGTGTCTGATAGTGCATGAGAGAGGATGAGAGGAGTTGAGAGTGTATGAGAGTGGATGAGGAGGGATGGGAGTGTGTAAGAGAGTGTATGAGAGTGTGTGAGAGGGGATGAGAGGGGATGAGAGGGGATGACTAGGGATGAGAGTGCACAAGAGTGAAAGGGAGAGTATGAGAGTGTATGAGTGTGTTTGGGAGTGTATAAGAGGGGATGAGAGTGCATATGATAGTGTATGAGTGGGTATGAGTGGGTACGAGAGTGTATGAGAGTCTATGAGAGGGAATGAGATGGGATGAGAGGGGATGAGAGGGTATGAGAGTGAATGAGAGTGTATGATAAGGGATGATGAGAGTGTATGAGAGTTTAGGAGAGTGGATGAGAGTGGTTGAGAGTGTATGAGAGTGTATGTGAGGGGATGAGAGTGTATGAGAGTGTATGAGAGTTAACGAGAGGGGATGTGAAGGGATGAGAGGGGATGAGAGTGTTTAAGAGTATCTGATAGTGCATGAGAGAGGATGAGAGGAGTTGAGAGTGTATGAGAGTGGATGAGGAGGGTTGAGAGTGTGTAAGAGAGTGTATGAGAGTGTGTGAGAGTGTTTGAGTGGGGATGAGAGGGGATGAGAGGGGATGAGAGGGTATGAGAGGGGATGTGAGGGGATAAGAGGGGATGAGTGCTCATGAGACTGTATGAGAGTGTATGAGTGTGTATGGGAGTGTATACGAGGGGATGAGAGTGTATATGAGTGTATATGAGTGGGTACGAGAGGGTATGAGAGTGTATGAGAGGGAATGAGATGGGATGAGAGGGGATGAGAGGGGATGAGAGTGAATGAGAGTGTATGGAAGTGTATGAGAGTGGATGAGAGCGGATTAGGGGGTATGAGTGTGTATGAGAGGGGATGAGAGTGTTTAAGAGTGTATGATAGTGCATGAGAGAGGATGAGAGGAGTTGAGAGTGTATGAGAGTGGATGAGGAGGGTTGAGAGCGTGTAAGAGAGTGTATGAGAGTGTGTGAGAGTGTATGAGATGGGATGATAGGGAATGAGAGGGGATGAGAGGGGATGAGAGGGGATGACCAGGGATGAGAGTGCACGAGATTGAAAGGGAGTGTATGAGAGTGTCTGAGTGTGTATGGGAGTGTATAGGAGGGGATGAGAGTGTATATGATAGTGTATGAGTGGGTATGAGTGGGTACGAGAGGGTATGAGAGTGTATGAGAGGGAATGACATGGGATGAGAGGGGATGAGAGCGTATGAGTGTGTATGAGTGTGTATGGGAGTGTATAAGAGGGGATGAGAGTGTATATGAGTGTATATGAGTGGGTACAAGAGGGTATGAGAGTACATGAGAGGGAATGAGATAGGATGAGAGGGGATGAGAGGGGATGAGAGTGAATGAGAGTGTATGGAAGAGTATGGGAGTGGATGAGAGCGGATTAGGGGGTATGAGTGTGTATGAGAGGGGATGAGAGTGTTTAAGAGTGTCTGATAGTGCATGAGAGAGGGTGAGAGGAGTTGAGAGTGTATGAGAGTGGATGAGGAGGGTTGAGAGTGTGTAAGAGAGTGTATGAGAGTGTGTGAGAGTGTATGAGATGGGATGATAGGGGATGAAAGGGGATGAGAGGGGATGATAGGGGATGACCAGGGATGAGAGTGCACGAGAGTGAAAGGGAGTGTATGAGAGTGTATGAGTGTGTATGGGAGTGTATAAGAAGGGATGAGAGTGTATATGATAGTGTATGAGTGGGTATGAGTGGGTACGAGAGTGTATGAGAGTGTATGAGAGGGAATGAGATGGGATGAGAGGGGATGAGTGGGGATGAGAGTGAATGAGAGTGTATGATAAGGGATGATGAGAGTGTATGAGAGTTTAGGAGAGTGGATGAGAGTGGTTGAGAGTGTATGAGAGTGTATGTGAGGGGATGAGAGTGTATGAGAGTGTATGAGAGTGAACGAGAGGGGATGTGAAGGGATGAGAGGGGATGAGAGTATATGAGAGGGGATGAGAGTATATGAGAGGGGATGAGAGTGTGTGAGATAGGATGAGAACGGATGATAGGAAATGAGTGTGTATGAGAGTGAGTGGGTGTGTATGAGGGGATGGGAGTGTATGAGAGTGAGTGTAGGAGATTGATTGAGAGTGGTTGAGAGTGTCTGAGAGTGTATGAGAGGGGATGAGAGTGTATGAGAGTATATGAGAAGGGATGAGAGTGTATGAGTGTGTACAAGAGAGTAGGACGGGATGATAGTGTATATGATAGTGGATGGGAAGGTATGAGAGTGTACAAGAGTGTATGAGAGTGTATGAGAGGGGATGAGAGTGTATGAGAGGGGATGAGAGTGTATGAGAGGGGGTGTGAGGGGATAAGAGGGGATGAGTGTGAATGAGAGTGTATGGAAGTGTATGAGAGTGGATGAGAGCGGATTAGGGGGTAAGAGTTTGTATGAGAGGGGATGAGAGTGTATCAGACAGTGGATGAGAGGGGATGAGAGTGTATCAGACAGTGGATGAGAGGGGATGAGAGTGAATAAGGGTGTATGTGAGTGTATGAGAGAGGATGAGGGGTTGAGAGTGTATGCGAGTGGATGAGGAGTGATGAGAGTGTGTGAGAGTGTATGAGAGGGGATGAGAGGGGATGAGAGGGGATGAGAGGGGATGTGAGGGGATGAGTGTGAATGAGAGTGTATGAGAGTGTATGAGTGTGTATGGGAGTGTATAAGAGGAGATGAGAGTGTATATGAGTGTATATGAGAGTGGGTACGAGAGAGTATGAGAGTGTATAATAGGGAATGACATGGGATGAGAGGGGATGAGAGCGTATGAGAGTGAATGAGAGTGTATGGGAGTGTATAAGAGGGGATGAGAGTGTATGAGAGGGAATGACATGGGATGAGAGAGGATGAGAGGGGATGAGAGTGAATGAGACTGTATGATAAGGAATGATGAGAGAGTATGAGAGTTTAGGAGAGTGGATGAGAGTGGTTGAGAGTGTATGAGAGTGAATGAGAGGGGATGAGTAGGGATGAGAGTGTATGAGAGTGAATGAGAGTGAATGAGAGGGGATGAGAAGGGATGAGAGGGAAAGAGAGGGAATGAGATGGAATGAGAGTGAATGAGAGGGGATGAGAGGGAATGGGAGTGTGTGAGGGGATGAGAGGGGATGAGTGTGTACGAGAGGGGGTGAGCAAGAGGGATGGAGAGGGGATGAGTGTGTATGAGAGGGGGTGTGCGAGAGGGATGGAGAGAAGACTCAACGTAACTAGAGGGGACTAGAGAGCAGTCAAGCACGAGATAGCATAAAAGAAAAGCCTGGCACGAGAGAGGGAATTGACGTAATCGAGGCTTTGGCCGGGGATGACACGGCATGCGAGGGAGTGAGGAAATATGGGTAGGAGACAAGAGAGCACGAGAGGGGAGGCTAGCAGACGAGAGTGCATGGGCACCCTGGCCTCGGCGGTGGCCAGAGAGGCGCGACGCGCTGGGCGGCGGGTTAGCGCATCACGGTGGCGGATCGTCACAATGCGCCCGGCAGGGTGGCCGCATCACGCATTGCGACGGCGGCAAACCTGGTAGGCGCGATGCGCGGAGCGGCCAAAAGCAGGACGCAATGCGCATCGCGGCGGCGGCGGCCCGGTCGGCGCGATGCGCTTTGCGACCCGAAGCTGGCCGCCATGCGCATCGCGGCGGCGGCTGCTCCTGATCGTCGCGATGCATCTCGCGACGATCGGGCCCGATGCATCGGGCGATGCGCTGTTCGGCGCGCCGGTTTGTGGGCGCATCGCGACAGCGGTCTGATTGACTTTATTCATTCATGTTAGTAGTAATTTTCGAGTAACAAGGGACTAAACGTGAATGGATGGGGAAAGGCTTTAGGGCTAAGGCACGCACCGTTGATAGACGTCAGGTGCTGCTAACGAACGCCTTGGATGCGTGAACGGGAAGCCAGCTGGCGAAAGCTATAGCTACTAGTAATAGCGTGAGGAATAGCTGATGGCGGGAAGTAAGTTGGAGAGCTGCGATGGGGTCAAGGTTCTGTACTTGGTTGGAACCGTAGCGGGTAGGGGGGTGTACAGCACGTCGGGTCGTGGTGTGATTACGGTGGGCTGGAGGCTCGACGGTACAAGCGTGCATCAAACCTCTCCGCACGAGTCGGCGCGAGCGGGAAATCGGCCTGGTTTCAGGAATTTCTGGCGGGGGTTTCATGTGTTACCATTCGCCTGATTCTTTAGCTGTTGCTAGTGACTGATTCCGTGACCCCGCTTACCAAGCCCGTCAGGATACTCGATACAGTTACCATACGCTTTTTATTTTTACCATCGACGTTACGGGGTCACATGATTGTTACTTGTGGCATATTTTCCCTTTGAATAAAGCGACTGCGATGACTTCATTGGTGTCAGCAAAAAGGTCAACGCTGAAGCGCATGATGGATTAACGCACGCCCAGCCTATCATGGGAGGTTTGTAATCAACCCCATTCCGGGGCGGGCGGCACGCAAGTCGAACCCTGAAATCGAAGGGTGTCCCACACGAATGGACAGACGGGTTGACACTTCAGAAGCAGGCTTTTGTTTTTGCGTGTCATTTTTCCGTGTTGCCCGCGGCCAGCCACCTGGCAGGCCAATCCATCGATATCTCGGTTTGTAGGTCTAGTTGGAGCGTTTTTTCCATGCAGGTTCGAGCAGTTAGCAGAATTTGCCCAGTAGGGTACAACTCTTTAGTAATGGGGTGGTTCGTGAAATAGCTTTCATGGACGAGGTGGAAAATGAAAGGAGACGAATTGAGAGTGCCTGGTGTACACAAGATGCCCGTTTGAATAGCCCAAGGTTGCCTTGTAAAGAAGGCTCTTTAAGTGATTATATTATTTCGCTAAGTTTTCGTCAGTTCGCACCTAGCAAAAAGGGCTTTTAAAAGATTTTGTAACTCTGTTGACCGTTTGACGTTGGTCTCTTCTGTTTAACTTCGGTTTTTGTGGTTCGGATTGCTCGAGGTGCTTGTAAATGGGGTGCAACTGCCTGGCACCCTAATACACGGGTGCAGAGTTTCCATCGTGGGCAGGGCAAATTCGCGCTCAGGGGTTGGGCATCTTGTGTATTGGCCAAGTTGACTTTTGGAAACTCCAGTGTTTCAGAGTAGCAGTCATAACAATCTCATAACAAAATAAAACACGGAACTCTTGTAAAATAAGTAAAATTCTCTTAACCAGCGTAATCCTTCATTGTGAGGACATGGACTTCGTTTACTGTAGCCTGAGAATATGGTATTCCTCAGGGTATTCCTCTTCGTTTGTTTACTGCGTCCGATTAACTGTTGCGTGCTCATAAACACCTCACAATAATCCAACATACCAAGCATAAAAAGCATGTGAGCTCAATCAAGCATCGCAACGTAAATTGTTAGCATTTTATTCCATCGGGAATATATAAAAAAAAACCCACTCTAGAATGCCTTGGACCGATTGAACTTACTGAAGAAGATCCGTCTCTCACCCTGCTGCTGCTGTTGCCTACCATGCTGCAGCTCAAGCCATCCCATATTCACACCTCCGTCAAGTTTCACGTTTTCATCAATCGCATGCGTACACCTGGACCGACATTTTCTTGGACCCTTCTCCTCACTGTCACACACCTGCGCCAAGTCCCTATTTGCACAAATAAGCAAGGCTTCGCTGCCCAAACGTCTGCCGCTGCTGCCGCCGCTCCTGTCACTGCTGCCACTGGAAGATGCAGTGACTGGCAAATGGAACCCATCCGTTTTACTCCCACTGCTGGTGTCCCCATCACTCTCACCACCACTGCTGCTGTGATCAGGACTAGGGTTACCACCAGCACCACCAGCAGGAGAACCAGGAGAGCGAATGGAAGGTGAAGGGGAGAGGAAGGGGTAGGCTGACTGAAGAGTATGTGCGGATTTGTGCCTTGTGTGTGTGTAACTCCCTCCCCATGCGCCGACGGAGGTGGCTGTACCAGAAGCTGCAGAAGCGGCGGCATGTTTGAATAAGTTGGTGGAAGAAATGGCCAAGGATGTAGCGGTGCCAGAATGAGAGGCGACAGATGTAGCAGCAGGGTGTGAAGATCTGTGGAAAGCATCAAAGGGATTTGCCTCCAAGGCCCTGGATGGGTGGGCAGCAGTACAGTCCACACAATGGGCGGAAACACTGGGAGTATGCACTGAAGCAGCAATATCTGCAGCAGCATCCACAGCAGCGGTGTGGGCCCTATCAAGTACTTTCCCTCCCTTGGTTTGGCTGCTTCTGTGTCGGAGACCTCGCATGGGACCAAGCCCAATCACTTCCCGTCCTGGTCCCAGCCTTTCAGAAGTTTGAAGAGAAAACCTGTAATCTGCTGCTCTTGCGTCTGCCTCAGTAGTGCTCGCATCTGCCTGCTCCTCTGTGTTCTCATCTTGAAGTGATGGTGAGGAAGATGATGGGACGCTTCCCAGATTATGACCACTTGCTGCTTCCCCCTCACTCGTGCTGCTGCTACTGCTGCTGCTGCAGATGTTGTCATCTGTGTTGTTTTTCATGTAGCCGACAGAATTGCTGTCACATTCGCTGTGGCTGACAGCACCAGTAACACTTCTGTAACGGTTACCAATCCCGAGACTCATCAGATCCGCGAGGTTGCTTATGCTCCGGCTGATTGTCCGCAAAAACTTTCCACCTCTCATGCCCTTCGAACTCGAGCTTGTAACGAATTCGGAGTTGGCAGTAGCGGATGCTTTGGAGACTGAGCTCAGGCTCTTCAGCAGTTCAGCCGAATCTACCGCGCGCGAGCCAAACAGCGTGCTCCTAGATCGGTCCGAGGACGCGGAAAAGGTGTTCCTCCGCTGCAGCCGGGGCGGAAGATTGGAGGATTCGCTTGCTAGAGTGGTGCCCATGACCCTCCCGCCGTAACAGCTGTCTTTATTTTCGCCAAACTCGCTCATTTCCGCGAATTCGTCGTCGCCAGCGTCCGTTTCGCAAACGCTGCCCAACCCACCAGCACATTTCATGGGTCCCCGTCGCACCGTAACATCCTTCGCGTTCAGCCACGGGTGGTTAACGACGTCATTGATTGACAAGCGGGCGGCAGGCTCAATCTCCAGCATGCCGAGAATCAAATCTTTGACCTCCGCCGAGACTCGCAGCCACACGTTGGATCCCCGCTGAATCTCGCCAGCGAAGAACAGGTGCGTATCCCCGGTATCAGCCTCCTCGCTAAGAGCATCTCCGCTTTCACGAGGAAACATCAGCCGTGCTAAATGATCGCGCGCGTGAGCAATTTGGCGGATAATCTTCCGCTCGTGCGGACCCGAGAAAGGGACGGACGACGACAGAAGCGCGAAGAGAACCACTCCCAGCGACCACACGTCAGCTTTCATCGGGCATTCCGTTCGCGTCGTCGCTTCTCTTTCCAATACAATCAGCTCCGGCGCCGCGTACTGCATCCAGCGTAAGCATTCTTCCCCCGCGAACCGCGACTTCCCCTCGAAGCTCCCCCTTTTCACAGCGTCGCGAATCCGCGACTCCACTGACGCCACATTTCCACTGCCGCCCGCCGCTGCCATGTCACCTGCAGCCGCATCTCCTACAGCCGGGAACACAGCCACATTCTCCGCACTTCCAAAATCCGCGAGCTTCGCGAACACAGCAGCGCAACCCCCATGTGGCGCGGCGCGCGGCGATACTAATCCGGTCTCGGAGAAACCACTGCTGCTAGCCTCACACGTTTCGGAAGCACACCCGTGCGGGTACGCGGAACAAATGCTTGAAAGGGAGCGCGTGCGCGATCTGCGCGATCCCGCCGCCCCGGGTGGAAATCGGCGCGAGCTTAAGAGCACGTTCTCGAGGCGGATTTCCCCGTGAGCGACGCCGCTCTGATGGCAAAATTGCACTGCCGCCGCCACCTGACGGAAAACAGCGCGCGCTTCGGGCTCGGGAAGGGCCCAGTCGCGGTTTCTTCCCCAGCCGCCGCCGCCGCTTCCGCCGGAAACGTCGCGGGAGACCGCGTGCAGCATGCGACCGGATTTTCCGCGTTGAAAGCTGAGGGTTCGCGAAATGCTGCGTGAAATTCCTCGGCTGCTGCGGGCGGTAGCACCGAAGGCACCATCATTGAAGGAAGCATTGCTACCGCCACCGTCGGCGAGATTATAGACGTCCGGAGCGCGTGCGCCATTTCGAATAACGGATTCTACAATGTAGGTTAGCAAGTTACCCGAGTCGCAGAATTCCCAGGTTAGATACACCGCGTCGGCGTCCTCGAAAGCTCCTTTGAACGTGAGAATGTTCGGGTACTTCCCGGAAAGACCCTCTGCGACAGCCACCTCGCGACGAACGTCGTCATGCGACGGCTGTAGTCGAGCCGCGGTAGTCGCAAGCGAGCTGTCGCCAGCTTCGGTGATTTTTTCGCTCGAGCTTCTGAGTGTCGATTTGAGGATCTTCTTGCAGGCGATCTGCTCGCCTGTGTGACCGTCTTCGCACAACCAAACTGTCGCATGACGACCCTGACCAAGGATTCGCAGGAACAAGAGATCGTCAGGAATGCGACCTGGACGGAGAAGGACGGAATTCGCAACCCGCTGTCTCCTCATCTTAACCAAAAATAGCAAAACTTATCAATCTACCGAACCACGTCTTTTTCTGAAGCACTAAGCGGAGAAACAATGTAGGTAGTACGAGAGACGTAACGAATCATCCGCTTTAGCTTGGATTGGCTGAATCCAAGGCATGATACAGCAGATATACTTTTAATGGCTATGGGAAGCCATGGCCTGTGGAGAATTTCTATGAAAACGTGGAGATTCACATGTTCGTGGCAGACTTGAACGTAGTGCAATTTCTGCTCGAAACCAGTCTGGGGCCATTTTGGCGGGAAGCAACAAAATTGGTGGTGGTGGGCCGTCAAGCACCTCACCAAAACGTACCTAAATAATCTTCACCGCACCGAAACTTACCGCAACCACCGACACCGTACCTTCCATTAATGCATGATCTGTCTGCTTCACGACCAGGTCAGGACACGGAACTTGACCCATCATCCTTCACACAACTTCAACTCTGAAATTCTGGCATGTTAATTTTCATGCCCGTACATTTGTTCCTTTCGCGGAAGATATGCTTACTAATTCTAGAAGTTACACAGAAGCAGGCTCGGCACACACGGGTCCCACTATTTTCAGCCTCAAAAGGTATTTTCTCCATTATCCTGCCCGAATCACGCCTGACAACACATTCGTTGGATATTGCAATATCTGCTACGCAACCAGCAAACATTTGAGGACACCCTCCCCTGACCAACAGAGCAGGACGTAGCGGACCGCCAATGCGGGTGGTGCATGGTGGATGCCACCCCACCTCTGCTGACGTCAAACGCATCGCCCTAAATTACTGTATCTGACAGGTGGTAACCGGAAGGCGCTGGGTTCTCCAATCAGAGCAGCCATACGTCGATTGCACGGAGGGTCGGCGAAACAACAAAACCTGGTGGATTGCCCATGCATTCCTACAGACCAATCCGC
This sequence comes from Closterium sp. NIES-65, assembly GCA_948144175.1. Classification (NCBI taxonomy): domain Eukaryota; kingdom Viridiplantae; phylum Streptophyta; class Zygnematophyceae; order Desmidiales; family Closteriaceae; genus Closterium; species Closterium sp. NIES-65. The sequence goes on from CANXME010002658.1 coordinate 57,123, forward strand.
AATATTTTAGTACACCTGATGCCCGTTAGAGTCCCCCACACTTGGGTCTTCCTCTGGGCTTATAAGTGATTTTGGCATTTCGCCCAGTTCGTCAGGTTTCGCCTAGACTGCCAGGTGCTTTTATCTAACACTGGTTGTAACACGTTTGTTTTATTCCGCACAATGCAGGGCGGACTTACTTGTTGTTTGTTGGTGGACCTGGTTACCACTGCAATTTCATTAAAACAATGCACCCCATTACAAGACATCACCCATCTCATCACAAACAACATCTCTCCCCCACACAGCATACGAACCAGCCCAACCCCGCCAATTAACAAGCCCCACCTGTCTCCCATGCAAAGTTAACATGGATTGCACCAAGCTGATGTCAATGTGCACGAGTCTTGCACATTTACAGCACCGAAACGAAATCAACACAAGGGGGTATCAACACCCCTCGCATCCTCGTCCACTCGGCCGCATCCAGGAACCCGCCCATCACGGCGGGCGCCCCTGCTTCAATGAGCTCATGGGGGCGAGCCGCCTGCTGAGCCAGGGTGACCCAACGCGGGGTCGGCGCCGTCATCTACGCCGGCAGCACACGCCCACGGCGGCGAGGGGTCTCCGCCTGCATACTGGCGGGAGCCTCCCACATCTCTGGCGCCGGCACATTCGGCGGCTCCATCGCGAGCGGGGAGTGTGTGGGGATCTGTGCCTTGTATCTGTGTAACTCCTCCCCCAAGCTCTTGCTGTTTTGGTTGTTTAAGTAGCAGCTACAGCAGCAGCAACACCACGTTCACATGAGCGACTGGAAGAGTCAGAATAGGCTGTAGCGGTGAGAGAGCGAGACATGGCAGATGTAGCAGCAGGGTGTGAGGATCCGTGGGAAACATCGCAGCAACTTCCCTCCAAGGCCCTGGAGGGATGTGCAGCAGTACAGTCTACACAACGGCTGGCCTCAACAGAAAAAGGAGCATGCACTGAAGCAGCAGCACTGGCAGCAGTGGTGCAGGTCATGTGAGGTATTTCCCCACCCTTGGTTTGGCTGCTTCTGTGACGGAGACCTTTTATTGGACCTAGCGAGATCGCTTCCCCTCCTGCTCCTAGCCCCTCGTGAGTGTGAAAAGTAAATCTGTACGGTGCTGCTTGTGCTTCAGCCTCAGCCGCTCTTGCCTCTTGCTCCTTTGTATCCTCCTCTTGAAGTGGTGGTGAGAAAGGTGATGAGAAGCTTCCCAAATCATCACCAGTAGCGCTGCTCATTTTGCCGCCGAAACTGCCGTTGGTGTTGTTTTTACTGTAGCTGACGGAGTTTATGTCCCAATCACTGTAGCTGACAGCGCCAGGAGTATTGCTGCAACGGTTACCGCTTGCGCGACTCATCAGATCCGCGAGGTTCCCAATGCTCCAGCTGATCGTGCGCATCAGGAGCTTTTTACCTCTCATGCTCTTGGGGGCTGTGCTTGTAACGAAGGGGGAGTTGACAGAAGCGGATGCTGTGGGAACTGATGAAGTAGCCCTTTTGTGCTCGCCCTTTTGTTCAGCCGAATCCACCATCCGCAAGCCAATCTGCGTGCTCCTAGACCGGTCCGAAGACGAGGCAAAAGTGTTCCTCCGTCGCAGAGGTGGCGGAAAATTCAAAGATTCGCCTGCCCGAGTGTGACTACTGCTGCCTCTGCCCTCCCCGGCGGATGCTGTGGAAACCGAGTTTGTCCTTTCGTGCTCGCGCTTTCGTTCAGCCGAATCAACCAAACGAGAGCCGATCGGCGTGCTCCGGTCTGAAAACGAGGAAAAGGTGTTCCTCCGCCGCAGCGGCGGCGGAAAATCGCTCAATTCGGCGTTACAGCTGCCTGTTTTATCGCCGATATCGTTCAGCTCCGCAACTTCATCGCGTCCAGCGTCCGTGTCGCAAACGCTACCCAGGCCACCAGCGCACTTCATGGTTCCTCGTTCCCCCGTTTCCTTCGGGCTCAGCCACGGGTGGCTAACAACGTCGTTAATGGACAAGCGGGCGGCAGGCTCGATTTCTAGCATGTTGGAAATCAAATCTTTGGCTTCCGCCGAAACGCGCAGCCACACATTGGACCCCCTCTGAATCTCGCCGCCGGAGCTCAGGCTCGTATTCCCGCCAGCAACCTCCTCGCTAAAAGCATCGGCACTTCCTGACGGAAACATAAGCTGTTCTAAATTATCTCGCGCTACCGCAATCTGACGGATAATCTTCCGTTCGTGGGGACCCGAAAAGGGGACGGACGACGACAGAAGAGCAAAGAGCACCACTCCCAGCGACCACACGTCAGCTTTCATCGGGCTTTCATTCCGCGTCGTCGCTACTACTCCGGACTTGGTAGACTCTATCTCCGATACAATTAGCTCCGGCGCTGCGTATTGCATCCAGCGTAAGGTTTCTTTTCCCCCGAAGCGCGGTGACTTCCCACCGAAGCTCCCCCTTTTCACGGCGTCGCGTATACGCGATCCTACTGACGTCACCGCTCCACTGCTGTCCGCTGCTGCCACCTCACCCGAAGCGACATCCCCCACAGCAGAGGTCCCAGCCACACTCTCCGCACTGCCGAAATCCGCGAGCTTCGCGAACACAGCAGCGAAACCGCCATGGGAGGCCGCGGCGCGCGGCGACTCCAACCCGTCCCAACCGAAACCACCGCTACTATTAGAAGCACTTGCCTCATACGTGCACGCGTGTGAGAACGTGGATAAAGCATCTGGAAGGGAACGTCGCCCCCGCCGGGACGAATCGGCGCGAGCTTAAGAGCACGTTTTCGAGGCGGATATCGCCGTGCGTGACGCCGCTCTGGTGGCAGAATTGCACTGCAGCCGCCACCTGTTGGAAAATCGCACGAGCGTCAGCCTCGGGAAGAGCCCAGGTGCAGTCTCCCTCCCAGGTGCCGCCGGCGCCGGAGACGGCGTTGCCTTTGCGGGGTGTCGCGGGCGGCTTGCGACCAGATTTGCCGTGTTGGAGGCTCAGGGTTCGCGAAATGCTGCGAGAAAGTCCTAGGTTGGTGCCGGTGGGAACACAGAAAATAGCTTCATCATCCCAGTTAGCAGTTCTGCCGCCGTTGCCGGCGAGATTGTACACGTTGGGTGCGCGTCCGCCGTCTCGTTGCGCGGATTCGACAATGTCGGTTAGTAGGTCTCCCGAGTCGCAGAATTCCGAGGTTGAATACACCGCGTCGGCTTCCTCGAAGGCTCCTTTGAGCGTGAGAATGTTGGGGTGCTTCCCGGAAAGACCCTCTACGACAGCGACCTCGCGACGGACGTCGTCATGCGACGGTTGTAGTCAAGCTGCGCAGGTCGCAGGCGAGCTGTCGCCAGCGTCGGCGATTTTTTTGCCAGAGCCTCTGAGCGTCGATTTGAGAATCTTCCTGCAGGCTATCTGCTCGCCTGTCCGACCGTCTTCGCACAACCAGACTGTCTCATGGCGACCCTGGCCGACAATTCGCAGGAATACGAGGTCGTCAGGAAGTTGACTTGGCCGGAGAAGGGCAGAGGTTGCAACTCGCTGTTTCCGCATGTTTGCTAACTTTGGCGAAATGTACCAATCTACTAGCCACGTCCAGTTCCAGAATACTTGGAAAAGAAATGTAGATAGTAAGAAAGTAGCAACAATTTCTCTGCCTTGCTTGCTAATGGTGGTTGTTTCCTAGGCGTGTCGAGATGCAAGCAAGAGACTCTTCGTGGCTGAAGAAAGCCATAGCGTGTGAACTATTTCTATGCAGACGTGGAGATTCACCAGTTTGATTGTAGCGATGTTGAACGACCTCAACACGAAAGCTTCAAGGCAATCTGACAAGGAATCGTTGAAAAGCAAGCAATTCTCCTCGTCTTTTGTGATGCGCGGAGGCGGCGACAAATATCGTGGTGGTAAGGGGAAGTCAAGCGCCTCACCAATCACAAGAACGAACCAAAAACCATCATAACCGCACCGAAACACATTGCAGCTAGCGTCACCGTAACCTTGCGTTTGGTGCTTCATTCTTGGAACTTCACGACCAGGTGTTACGGGTGCAATGGATCGAAGTAGCGAGAATTGCACTAAGGTGTCAAACGAGTACAAAGATGTGAGCGAAGGCATGAGCGAACATTTATACGCGAAACATGCAAACGGTAACGCGGTGCGTGCGAGCTAGCTAGTGCTATGCTGGCAGCAAGGCTCAGGCTAGTCCCGAAGCGTAGGCCGACACGGCCGGGCCAGCAGTGCGAGGTTTCGCAAAACAGTGCGCACGAAGTTGGCGAAGTCCCGTTAGCAGTAACGAGCGAACAACGGCTGTTGCTGTACGTGATGTAGTCGGGCTCCGTAAGGAATGCCGAGAAAATTCCTTACACTACTCTCCCCCCCCCCCTCAAGTAGCCCCCTCCGCTACGCGAGTGCATGTATATCGCGGAATCCCCGGCTCCTCAGGTACACTTGCAGGGCAGGGTGGTTTTCAATGTTGGCCAGGGGCACCCAGCTATCTTCAGTTGGCGTGCAGTCCTTCCAGCGAACAAGGAATTCAATCCTCCTGATTCCCGTGGGGTGGCGAATCCGATGACTCAGAATTTTTTCGGGTTCGATGATCGGCTCTGATGCAGGGCGAGTCATGGATGGTGGGCGGTGGCGAGGCAGTTGGCTTGTGGTTGGGATGTATGGGCGAAGCAAGCTGACGTGGAACGAAGTGCTGATGTACCAGTCGGTCGGTAATAGTAGGTGCGCGGTTACTGGCGTGATCATGTGGCTGATTTGGAATGGGCCACAGTAGCGCGGTCGAAGTTTTGGTACGTCGGGCAGTCGCAGATTTTGCGTGTCGAGCAGTACATAATCCCTTGACTGGTATGTGACAGGGCGGTGGTGGCGGTCAGCGTTGCGCTTAGCAATGACGTTCACTTTTTTAATAGCTTCTGTGGCTCTGGTGCGGGCAGCTTGCAGAATTTCGGCGAATTGCTGTGCGCGTGGTGTTGGGTTGTCCGGACTCGGCGTCATGGGCACTGTAGGATTTTTCCCGTAGTTCAGGTAGAACGGGGACTGCTGCGTCGTCACTGACGTGGCGTTGTTGTACGCGAACTTGATCAGCGGCAGCTGCTGCTCCCAAGTCGTCGGGTCGTCGCACGTGGTACAAATCAACTTCTCCATCGTCTGATTCGTCCGCTCTGTTTGACCGTCGGTCTCGGGGTGGTACGACGAACTGAACTGCAACCTGGTTCCGAACTGCTCCCAGAGGCTCTTCCAGAAGTTGCTGGTGAACTTCGTGTCCCTGTCGCTGATAATCGCTGCTGGTATCCCGTGCAGGCAAACAACAGCTGCGATGAACATGAGAAAACTGAAACGAGAATGAGAATGACTAAGGGGAAGTTGGGTACAAGTACAAACCCTAGAAAAGCTGTACCCCATATGTGCTACCCCACTATAGCCTACAGCAGCTATGTCATATAAATCCGACACACCCCCATAGGCAAAGTGGGGGAGAACAAGGGGTCACAAGACCAGTCAAGCAAAGCAGAGCAAGCTCAGGGTGGATCACAAAGTCACCTCACATTCCGAGCACAAGTTCAAGGCCACAAGGCTAGTTCACATGCAGGAGTACATATACATATATAAAAGGCTAGATAAGCAAGAGCAGGTGTATATATATATGTAACAGTACAAACAAGGTCAAGAGGTGAGCAAGTGAGGCAAGGTAGGCACAAGACCCAGCTGAGTGCAAAAGCGCTGATGATCACAAGGCGCAAGCGCCTTGGTGAAGATATCAGCAGTGTTGGCCTCAGAGGCCACGTACGCAAGACGCAGCTGACCACGCTGCTGCAGCTCACGAGCAAGAAAGTAGCGGAGAGCAATGTGCTTCGTTCTGTGCTCCAGTCGCTGCTCCCGACACAAGGCCAGCATGGCCTTGTTGTCTACGTACAGCACTGGAGGAGAACGAGGCGGCTCTCCGAGGTCAGTCAGCAGGTAGGTGAGCCAGCGAAGCTCCTGAGCAGCCATGGCTCCTGCGTAGATCTCAGCCTCACAACTGGAGCCGAGAACAGAAGACGAGTGAGTAGCCCCCCACGAAACAGAGCCGGAACCAAGGCTGAATGTGTAACCCTGTGACGACCGCTGCGTAGCCTTGTCGTCAACCCAAGAAGCGTCTGCGTGCCCAGTGAGGACCACTGGACTCTGCCCTCCAAGCACAAGCCCCATGCCCGACGTACTGCACAAGTAGCGCAACACCCTCTTCGCTGCAGCCATGTGATCTGGTCTGTGTCTCCCAGGAGCAACATAGCGTGCAAGAATGCTAAGAGGGTATGCAAGGTCAGGTCGTGTGCAGGTCATCAAGTACATGAGGCAGCCAACAAGCTCTGGATACGGGCCACTCGACTCTACGGACTCATTCGAAGGCAGAGCTTAGAGCGAGTGGCGAGTAGGCAGAGGAGTGGCCTGAGGCGAGGAGTACGTGAAGCCGAAGCGCTGAATGACCTGCTGCACCATGTGTGACTGAGTCAGGGTAATGGTGCGGCGTGCTCGGTCCCGTGTGATCTGCAAGCCAAGGTAGCTGCGCAGTTCACCCAGGTCAGTGCACGTGTGTCTCTTCTGCAGCTCGGACTTCATGTGGGCGAGTCCAGCTCTGGCAAAGACCAAGTCGTCGACGTACACGAGGATGTAGAACGGCGGCAGAGAAGTGTCGGTGCGCAGAAATAGCGACGGGTCGGCAGTAGAGGGAGCAAACCCAAGAGCCGCAAGTGTAGTCCTCAGTGTGTCGTGCCACTCACGCGGTGCCTGGCGGAGACCGTAGACTGGCCGCCGGAGGCTCCACTGGGTGCCAGGAGGAAAAGTCCCAGTGAAGCCAGGTGGGCGGCGCAGCCATATCTCCTCGTGCAGACTGCCCTGCAGGAAAGCAGTGCTGAAGTCAAGAGAGTGTAACTCGTAGTCACGGTGAGCAGCTACGTGCAGCAGTACCCGAAGAGTGGTCATCTTCGGGGTGGGAGAGAAGGTCTGAAAGTAGTCAACTCCCTGCCGCTGACTGAAGCCACGAGCCACGTAACGCGCCTTGAAGACAGGCGGAGAACCCGGCGGCCGCTTCACCCTGAAAATCCACATGCCACTGACGATGTTCGCCCCAGGAGGGGGAACAACGTCAACTTGGTGCCTGTGGACTTCCAGGAAGCCATCTCTGCGTCCATAGCTGCCTGCCACTGAGAGGAGTAGGGACCCTCTATCGCCTCCGCGTAAGAGCGCGGAGTCGGGATGTCAAGTGCATTCGGGTCTCCCTCAGGGGTAAGCAGTACGGACACGAGATGAGGTGAAGCAGCTGCCAAACACTGGAACTCCTCGTGCCTGTCCTCAAGGACGTCCGTGCCAAGGGCACACTCACCCCCGACGGACGGAGGACAGACAGACTCAGACTCAGCAACAAGACTGGCAGCGTAGTCTAGGCGACAGCGAGCAGCAAAGTTGACGAGCTCAGCAACTAGGGCAAACGCAGCAGTGGACTCAAAGGAAGGGTCAGTGACAACAGTAGCAAGGAGACGCGTGTTAGTAGGACTGGCAGCACGAAGAGAGTCCGACTCTGGGTCGGCAAGAGCAGGAGAAGAAGACTCAGGAGGAGAAGGTAAAGGGGCACGCAGAGGAGCAGTGGACGGACGCAGAGACATCCGGTGCGTGCCAGGGACAGGAGGAGGACGCTGACGCGAACCGCGACCACTAGCGCGAGCAGCACGGACAGGCGACGCAGGGCGAGACGCAGGCTCACGACGCTAAGCAAGACCTCCAGTAGGACCAGTGTAGGGAGACGGAGCAGGCAGTGGGGAGGCCGGCTGTAACTGTAACTGTGACGGGACAGGCTGTGGACATTCTAAGGGAGGAGGAGGACCAGTAGAAGGCGGGAGACCAAGAACCTGCTGAAGGAGCGGGACGAAGTATGGCCGAGGCCGCGCGGCGACTTCAGACATGCCAGGGACAGCACCAGTACCCCCAGCAGCAGCACCAGCACCAGCAGCACCTCCAGCTCCAGTACCTCTAGAAGCACCCGTAGCACCCCCAGCAGGACCGCCTCCAGGACCGACAGTAGTAGCCTCCGCGCCAACACCCGCAGCAGCTCTAGCTCCAGAAGTACCCGTAGGCCCAGCAGCTCTAGTACTACCAGTACGAGCACCTCCAGGACCCGCGGCACCAGCACCCTCAGCAGCAGTAGAACCTCCAGTACCTGCAGCACCTCCAGCTCCAGCAGCTCGCCTCCAGCGCCGGGCAAACCACTCTCATAGCTCCTGTGGAGAGAGTGGCTCCCGGCGAGACGAAGCACCCGGAGAACCGCCAGGCACAGCACCGCCAAACGCCACACGAGCAAGCCCAGCTCCCTCAGGCTCCGCACCCCCAGGCTCAGCACCTCCATGCGTAGAACCCCCACGCTCAGCAACCCCAGGCTCAGCATTCCCAGGCGTAGCACCCCCAGGCTCAGCACCCCCAGACTCAGCACCCCCAGGCTCAGCACCCCCAGTCGCAGTACCCTCAGGCTCACCACCCCCAGGCGTAGCACCCACACGCTCAGCACCCCCGGAGTCAGCATCCCCAGGCTCAGCACCCTCAGCAGCACCAGAGTCACCAGCGACCTCGACAGGCTCAATAGCGTCTATCTGGGACTCACCTGAAGGGGCAGGACCCTGAGGGGGGAGGGGGTCTACCGGGGGGGGACCTGGCACAAGGAAGAGCGGTGGCGGGGGGAGGGACGGAGTGCGGTAGGGGAAGAGACGGTAGTAGGGGACGGACTCGTCGAACGTGACGTCCTGGGAGGACAGAACACGGCGAGAGGTGGGGTGGTAGAACTGCCACCCTGGCGCGTCAGGGGGGAAACCCAGGAAGACGCAAGGAGCAGCACGAGGGGACAGCTTGTCCGCAGACAAGTCGCGGACAAACGCCCGAGATCCCAAGACACGGAACGCAGACGCATCGCCAACCTTCCCCGTCCACAGCAGAGCTGGGGAGGTCTCCGGCATGGAGACCCTGGGCTGAAGGTTGATCTGATGCGCCGCGTACCGAACCGCAAACGGCCACAGAAAATGGGGGGCAGCCGCATGCATCATGGACGTACGGGCGACGTCCATGACAATGCCAATGCGGTGCTCAGCAATCCCATTTTGCTGTGGAGAGTCCAGAAGCGTGAAGGTTTGGCGGATGCCTCGTGCGCGACAGTAGGCACGCAGAACGCTAGAGGAGAACTCTCCGCCTCGGTCAGAGTGCAGACGCAGAACAGGACAGTTCGAGCCGAAGCTCCGCCTGAGCTGGAGACGAGCTGCGTGGATCCAGTCGATCAACACCTCAGTGACATCACCCTTGCTGCGCAAGGGGAAGACTGTGGTGTAACGCGAGTAGTCGTCAACCACCAGCAGGAAGTAGCGCTCGTGACCCTGTCCACGGACGCGGGCGGGGCCCCACACGTCCATGTGAAGCGTCTGCAGCGGGGCCTCTGTCGGAGGAAACTGGGAGGAGTGAGGGGCAGCCCGCTGCCGCCCCTCGACACAAGGGACGCAGGTAGGGCCAGGCCCCAGAGGAAGGGGAGGGAGGGACCAGGGAAGACCAGAGACAAGGACATGGGAGGCCATGCTTCAGAGACAAAGCAGGGAGGGGTGACCAAGGCGGTGGTGCCAAAGGAGAGTCTTGTGAGACAGGAGGCGACACGAGCAGGGGGCAGACTCAGGACCAGACCTGGACGCTGCAGCAAACACCTGACCTGACGCAGCTACCTGACCAGACGCAGTGACTGGAGGAGAAGCAGTGGTCAGTGTGTACAGGCTCGACCCCGGCCGACGTGTAAACGTGGCCAGGTGTCGGCCTGTCCGAGCGTCCGTGCAGTGGGTCACCCGCTGACTCGCAGGAGTGAACTGGTGAACCCCCGCATCCTGTAGGTCAGCACCACTCACCAAGTTTGTAGAGAACGAGGGGAGGTACAGACCAGACAGGGTGCCAGAGGGGGCCGCCGGACACGGGAGGACAGTGGAGAAGTGAGCAAGGACAGGACCCCCAGAGGGGTCTGCGAGAGAGACTGCAACTGGCCGACCAAGCGGCGTGAGTGTGGTGCGGTCTCGAAAGAAGGAGCGAGAAGCCACCGAGTCTAGAGTGAAGGTGTGGAAGGCCGAAGCCGACGCAGTACCTGAGAGCGCAGACTCACCAGCACCTGAGGAAGCAGCCGCACTAGCACCTAGAGTAGTAGCCTCGCTAGTACCAAGAGCAGCAGCCTCACCAGCACCTAGAGCAGCAGTCTCAATGCCCGGGTCGAGCGGAAAACACCGGTAACAGTCATTCTCCTCACTAATAGTCACAGCACACATAGCAGCAAGAATAGCATCAAAGTCAAGGTCAAAGATAGCTACCCCTGCCCTAGACAGCTCGCCCCAGCGAGGGATCTCAATGGCCTCAGGGAACTGGTGACGCCAAGCGTCCGTCAGGCGGCCAAAGCAGCGCTGGGTGGGGTGCGCACCCCCACACTGCTCACCCGCACGGTCGCCGGTGCGCAGGACGTAGGTGCACGGACCAGTACCCCCACCCCGCTGGCATGCAGCGTACCACTCACGGAGCTGCTGAGGGGGGGGGATGTCACGAGTGCGCTGCTGCTGCTGCTGCTGCTGGCGCTGACCACCACCGGAGCCGACCCTCTGCGCAGCGCCACCGCGACCAGCTCCACCTCCTCCGCCTCAGCCTCCTCCTCCGCCGCCACCTCCGCCACCTCCGCTACCACCGCCACCGCCGCCTCCGCCTCCGCCTCCACTGCCGCCACCGACACCTCCACCCCCGCCACCACTCCCACCGCCACCCCCACTCCCTCCGCCGCCTCCACCGCCGCCTCCATCGTCCCCAGAATCTCCTCCAGCGCCCCTGCCCCCCTTGCCCTTGCCAGGGCGGCGCTTCCCGCTAGGGGTAGACGCCGCACCGACCGACTCCAGACCAACGAGGTCGGCCGAAGCAGCAGAGGCAACAGAGGGCAAAAGGGGGGAGGGGGAACACCCCTCAAAGATGGGGGTGCGAGGGTCACCACGAGAGGCTCCTACAGCGACTATGCTCTTCTCTGTTGCTAGGAGGGCCTTCTCTAGGAGGTCAACGGTGAGAGTGGTGGGGCAAACTGAGAGGAAGTGGTCCCTGACTACGCGAAGGGAGTCAGGGAGCCGAGTGACTATGTAGTAAAGGGTGATGTACATGGGGGGGGGGGTTCTTGGCGCAGAACTCAGCAGGAAGCGCAGCGCGGTAGAGAGTGTCACTAGTGCGGAGGTGTGTAATGAGGTCAGCGACTATGGGAAAGGCAGCAAGGTCAGGGAAGAGGTACGGTAGCATGAGGCGGCTCAGTGCAGCAGTGGCAGGGGAGGAGTAGCGTGCAACTACAGCATCGTACAAGGTCTGAGCACTCTTGTACTGGCTAAAGTGTGCACGCTCAGAGGTAGACAGGTGGCGATGCACAGCAAGACGTGCAGCAGCATCGCGTGTGGCCCACTGTGAGCGAACAGTGGCGTCAGCATCAGCAGCGGGGGCAGGAGAGGCACCCGAAGTGAGGTCAAAGAGGGAGAGGCCGTCAGCCCTATCGCACTGTAAGAAAAGCTGCAGGTCATCTACCCAGATGTCAAAGTCAATGGCCATACCCTCAGCGTCAAAAGTGAGGACACTAGCGGTAGCCATGACAGCAGTAGACTAGCAGCGCGAACAGTAGGGTAAGGGCAGTGCAGTGATAGAAGCGCTGCTCTTACAAGATAGGGCGGCTCGGAGGCGTGGGCGGCTCGGCTGCTCGGCGGCTCGGCTGCTTGGCTGCTGGGCGGCTCGGCGGCTCGGCTGCAGGGCGGCTCGGCGGCTCGGCTGCAGGGCGGCTTGGCGGCTCGGGCGGCTCGTCGTGGTGCGGCGGCTCGGGCAGCTCAGGTGGCGAGCGGCGCGGCTGCAGGCGACGGCGTCGGCGCCTCAGTGGTGACGGCGGGGCCGCGTGGGGACGGTAGCGGGGCCGGCAGAGGCGGCGCCGGGGCCGCACAGGTAGGCGACGGGGCCGGGAAGGGCAGCGCCGAGGCCGCAGGTAGGTGCCGGGGTCGCAGGTAGGTGCCGGGGCCGCAGGTAGGCGACGGGGCTGCAGGTAGGCGCCGGGGCCGTAGGAAGGCGCCAGGGCCACAGGTAGGCGACGGGGCAGCACGTAGGCGCCGGGGCCGCAGGTAGGCGCCAGCAAGGGCGGGGCCGGGCTGGGAAGGGCGGCGTCAGGGCCGCGCTATAGGCGACAGGCCGTAGGGCGGCGGAAGGGGCCGTGGGGTAGGCGATGGGGCCGCAGGGCGGCGAATCGGGGCCAGAAAGGGCGGCGCGAGGGCCGTGGGGTAGGCGCCGGGGTCGGAGGGCGGCGGATCGGGGCCAGGAAGGGCGGCGCGAGGGCCGCGGGGTAGGCGGCGGGGCCGCTAGGGCGACGGGTTGGGGCCGACAAGGGCGGCGCCGGGGCCGCAGAGGTAGGCGACGGGTCGCTAGGGCAGCGGATCGGGGCCGCAAGGGTGGCGCGACACGGTCGAGAAAGGGGAGCGCGACTCGGGCAAGGGCTGAGCGCGCTCCGGGTAGGAAAAAAAAAATCGAATCGGTGGGCCCTAGGAACAGTTCCCACGAGGGAACCTGCTCGATACCATGAGAAAACTGAAACGAGAATGAGAATGACTAAGTGGAAGTTGGGTACAAGTACAAACCCTAGAAAAGCTGTACCCCATATGTGCTACCCCACTATAGCCTACAACAGCTATGTCATATAAATCTGACGGATAGACGAGCGGTCTCCTTGGCTAAGATCGACTTTTTGCACGCACCGAAGTGTGCCATCTTCGTCAACCTGTCAACGACGACCATCACCACGTCATTACCCCCAGGGTTCGAAGGTAACCCTGTGACAAAGTCCATGGTAACCTGCTGCCAGGCGCGCTTGGGCGGTGGTATCGGCTGCAATTGACCCGCCTTCCGCTTCCTCGAGCTCTTCATCACCTGAAATGTGGGGCACGAGCCCACGTGCTGCTGCACGTCGGTCAACAGCTCCGGCCAGTAGTAATACCGCTGCAGTTGCTGTCACGTTTTTTCTACCCCAAAACGTCCCGAGGTAATTCCGTCCTGTGCCTCCTGCAGTAGCAGCTCCCTCAGTAGTGAGTACGCGGGTACTGAGATGCAGTTGGTTCCTGTTTTTACGTAATAAACTCCTTTAGCTTCTGCAAGTTGCTAGGAATTTCCGGCCGTGAAAAACGGGTCGGTGCGGTATCCGTGGGTGAATAGGCCTGTTAGAAACGGGTTGGTTTGGGGGAGTAGGATGGCGTGGAGTTGGGCGGTAGGGCGGGTGAATGCGTCGGCGATGTGGGATGCGCCTTTCTTGTACGTAACCTTGTAGTGGAAGTTGGACTCGAGGTAGTCCAACCAGCAAATCTGTCGTGGATTGAGTTTCGGTTGGGCGCGTAAGTACTGTAGTGATCGGTGGGCTGTCCGTACTGTCACGTCGGCGCCAGTCAGGTAACACCGCCAAACCTTGAACGTGTGCACGATCGCCAACATTTCGCGGTCGTGTATCGGGTAATTGCGTTCGGGCGGGTGCAGCTTGCGGGACTCGTACGCGATTGGCTGGAGGTCGTTCCCGAAATCCTGCGACAATACTGCTACCACAGCGATGTCACTTGCGTCAGTGACGAGCTCGAACGGACGGTGTGGATCTGCGATGTGAAGCACGGGCGGTGAGCACAAAATGTTTTTGAGGGCCGAGAAGGCAGCTTGCTCTTTCTCCCCCCACGTGTACTCAACCCCCTTCCTCAGCTGGTCAGTCAACGGGGCAGTCAGCTTTGCCATGTCGGGGACAAACCGGCGCATGTAGTTAACGAACCCCAAAAAACTCTGCAACTCGGTCAAGTTGGTCGGCGCGTGCCATACTTGAATCGTCGCAATTTTCTTCGGGTCTATTTCCACTCCTGCAGCTGAAATAACGTGTCCCAAAAATTCTAGGCGGTCCTGTAAAAACTCACACTTAGACGCTTTTGACAGTAGGCGGTTCTCACTCAGTATTTTAAAAACTGCTTCGATGTCCTATAAGTGCTGTGTCAAAGAACAAGGAATGATTGCATTGAGCAGCATGAGGAGTACAAGTAGGAAGCCTAATGTGTTGTACCCCATATGAGCTACCCCACTACAGCCTATACAGACTATAGTATATAAGTTTGACACACCCCCATAGGCAAGGTGAGGGAGAACAAGAGGTCACAAGACCAGTCAAGAGAAGCAAGGCAAGCTCAGGGTGGATCACAACGTCACCACACAATCTGAGCACAAGCACAAGGCCAAAAGGCCAGTTCACATGGAGAGTTATTTATCAAGATGAACAAACAAGGCAGTGATCTCAACCTAGCAAGGGTAAGCATGCAAGTGCAAGTATATATAGATCACAGTACAAGCAAAGTCAAGAAGTGAGCAAGTGAGGCCAAGTAGGCACAAGACCTAGCATAGTACAAAAGCGCTGATGATCACAAGGCGGAAGTGCCTTGGTAAAGATATCAGCAGTGTTGGCCTCAGAGGCCACGTAAGCAAGGCGCAACACACCGTGGTGCTGTAGCTCACGAGCAAGGAAGTAGCGAAGAGCAATGTGCTTCGTTCTGTGCTCCAGTCTGTGCTCCCGACACAAGGCCAGCATGGCCTTGTTGTCTACGTACAGAACTGGAGGAGAACGAGGCGGCTCTCCTAGGTTAGTCAGCTAGTAGGTGAGCCAGCGTAGCTCTTGTGCAGCCATGGCTCCCGCGTAGATCTCAGCCTCACATCTGGAGCCAAGAACAGAGGACGAGCGGGTAGACCGCCACGAAACAGAGCCGGAGCCAAGGCTGAAGGTGTAACCCTGCAACGACCGCTGCGTAGCCTGGTCGTTAGCCCAAGAAGCGTCTGCGTGACCTGTGAGGACCACTCGACGTCGCCCTCCAAGCACTAGCCCCATGCCCGACGTACTGCACAAGTAGCGCAACACCCTCTTCGCTGCATCCATGTGCTCTGGTCGGTTTCTCCCAGGAGCAACATAGCGTGCCAAGATGCTAAGAGGGTATGCTAGGTCAGGTCGTGTGCAGGTCATCAGGTACATGAGGCAGCCAACAAGCTCTGGGTACGGGCCACTCGGCTCTATGGACTCATCCGAAGGCAGAGCTGAGAGCGAGTGGCGAGTAGACAGAGGAGTGGCCTTAGGCGAGGAGTACGTGAAGTCGAAGCGCTGAAGGACCTGCTGCACCATGTGTGACTGAGTCAGGGTAATGGTGCGCTGTGCTTTGTCCCGGGTGATCTGCAAGCCAAGGTAGCTACGTAGTTCACCCAGGTCTGTGCACGTGTGTCTCTTCTGCAGCTCGGACTTCACGTGGGCGAGTCCAGCAGTGTCTTGTGTGGCAAAGACCAAGTCGTTGACGTACACGAGGATGTAGAACGGCGGCAAAGAGGTGTCGGTGCGGAGAAACAGCGACGGGTCGGCAGTAGAAGGAGCAAACCCAAGAGCCGCAAGTGTAGTCCTCAGTGTGTCGTGCCACTCACGGGGCGCCTGGCGGAGACCGTAGACTGGCCGCCGGAGGCTCCACTGGGTACCAGGAGGAAACGACCCAGTGAAGCCAGGTGAGCGGCGCAGCCAGATCTCCTCGTGCAGGCTGCCCTGCAAGAAAGCTGTGCTGAAGTCAAGAGAGTGAAGCTCGTAGTCGCGCTGAGCGGCTATGTGCAGTAGCACCCGAAGAGTGGTCATCTTCGGGGTGGGAGAGAAGGTCTGAAAGTAGTCAACTCCTTGCCGCTGACTGAAGCCTCGAGCCACGTAACGCGCCTTGAAGACAGGCGGAGAACCCGGCGGCCGCTTCACCCTGAAAATCCACATGCCACTGACGATGTTCGCCCCAGGTGGGGGAACCTCGTCGACGTAGGTGCCTGTGGACTTCCAAGAAGCCATCTCTGCGTCCATGGCTGACTGCCACTGTGAGGAGTAGGGACCCTCGATCACCTCAGCGTACGATCGAGGAGTCGGGATGTCTGGTGCATCCGGGTCTCCCTCAGGGGCAATCAGCGTGGACACGAGATGAGGCAAAGCAGTAGCAAAACACTGGAACTCCTCCTGCCTGTCCTCAAGGACGTCCGTGCTAAGAGCACACTCACCCCCGACGGACGGAGGACAGACAGACTCAGACTCAGCAACAAGACTAGCAGCGTAGTCTAGACGACAGCGAGCAGCAAAGTCGACAAGCTCAGCAACTAAGGGAGACGCAGCAGTGGACTCAAAAGAAGGGTCAGTGACAACAGTAGCCAGGAGATGCGTGACAGTAGGACTGGCAGCACGAAGATAGTCAGACTCCTGGTCAACAAGAGTAGGAAGAGAGGACTCTGGAGGAGACGGCAAACGACACACGCAAAGGAGCAGTGGAAGGACGCAGTGCCATCTGGTGTGTGCCGGGGACCGCAGGAGGACGCGGACGCGGAGCACGACCACTAGTGCGAGCAGCAGGAACAGGCGACGCAGGACAAGACGCAGGCTCACGACGCTCAGCAATACCTCCAGTAGGACCAGTGTAGGGAGAAGGAGCAGGTAGGGGGGAGGCGGGCTGTAACTGTGACTGCGACTGGACAGGCTATGGACACGCTAAGGGAGGAGCATGACCAGTAGAGGGCGGGAGACCAAGAACCTGCTCAAGGAGCGGAACGAAGTACGGCCTCGGCCGCGCAGTGCCTCCAGAAACAGCAGGGACAGCACCAGTACCCCCAGTAGCAGCACCAGCGCCAACAGCACCTCCAGCTCCAACAGCGCCAACTCCAGCACCCTCCGAAGCACCAGCGCCAGCAGAACCACCAGCGCCAACACCCCCAGCACCTCCAGCTCCAGCAGCTCCCGCAGCTCCAACAGCACCAACTCCAGCAGGACCGTCAGCTCCAGTACCGCCAGCAGCGCTGGGTGGGGTGCGTGCCCCGCACTGCTCACCAACGCGGTCGCCTGTACGGAGGACGTAGGTGCAGGGACTAGTACCCCCACCCTGCTGACACCCAGCGTACCACTCACGAAGCTGCTGAGGGGATAGGGTATTACGACTGCGCTGCTGCTGCTGGCGCGGACCACCACCGGAGCCACTCCTCTGCGCAGAGCCGCGACCAGCTCCACCGCTGCCTCCGCCACCTCCGCCACCTCCGCCACCTCCGCCACCTCCGCCGCCTCCGCTCCCTCCGCCACCACCACCGCCTCCTCCGCCTCCACTGCTGCCACCGACACCTCCACCCCCGCCACCACTCCCACCACCACCCCCACCTCCTCCACTGCCTCCACCACCACCTCCACCGCCCCCACTAGCCCCTCCAACGCCCTTGCCCCCCTTGCCCTTGCCGCTGCGGCGCTTCCCGCTACGGGCAGACGCAACGCCGACCGACTCGAAGCCAACGAGGTCGGCCGCAGCAGCAGAAGCAACAGAGGGCAAGAGGGGGGAGGGAGAACACCCCTCAAAGTCGGGGGTGCGAGAGTCACCACGAGAGGCTCCTACAGCGACTATGCTCTTCTCTGCTGCTAGGAGGCGCTCCTCGAGGAGGTCAACGATGAGTGTGGTGGGGCAAACTGAGAGGAAGTGGTCCCTGACTAAGCGAAGGGAGTCAGGGAGCCGGGTGACTATGTAGTAGAGGGTGATGTACATGGGGGGGGGGGGGGGTTCTTGGCACAGAGTTCAGCAGGAAGTGCAGCGCGGTAGCGAGTGTCACTAGTGCGAAGGTGCGTAATGAGGTCAGCGACTGTGGGAAAGGCAGCAAGGTCAGGGAACAGGTACGGTAGCATGAGGTGGCTAAGCGCAGAAGTGGCAGGGGAAAAGTAGCGTGCAACTTCAGCGTCGTACAAGGTCTTAGCACTCTTGTACTGACTAAAGTGCGCACGCTCAGTGGTCGGTAAGTGGCGACGCACAGCAAGACGTGCAGCAGCATCGCGCGTGGCCCACTGTGAGCGAACAGTGCTGTCAGCAGTAGCAGGTGGGGTAGGAGAGACACCGGAGGTGAGATCGAACAGGGAGAGTCCGTCTTCCCTATCGCACTGTAAGAACAGCTGGAGGTCATCGACCCAGACCTCAAAGTCAACAGCACGACCCTTGGTATCAAAGGTAAGGAAACTGGGGGTAGCCATGACTGTAGTGGCCTAGCAGGGAGTGAGCTCACCAGTCCAAGGGAGTAGGGCCGGGGCGCGCCGGTAGGAACAGTAGCGGCTCGACGGCTGGGCGGCTCGGCGGCTCGGCTGCTGGGCGGCACGGCGGCTCGGCGGCTCGGCGGTTGGGCGGCTCGGCGGCTTGGCTGTTGAGCGGCTCGGCGGCTCGGTCGCTGGGCGGCGCGGCGGCTCGGCGGCTCGGCTGCTGGGCGGCTCGGCGGCTCGGCTGCTGGGCGGCGTGGTGGCTCGGCTGCTCAGCTGCTGGGCGGCTCAGCAATGAAGGGGGTGGTAGAGGCGGCGTCGGGGCCGCGAAGAGCGGCGACGGGGCCGTTAGGGGCAGTGACGGGGCCGCTAGGGTCGGTGACGGGCCGTTAGGGTCGGCGATGGGGCCGCTTAGGGAGGCGAGGTGGCCGCGAAGGGCGGCGACGGGGCCTCCAGGGGCGGCGACGGGGCCGCTAGGGGCGGTGACGGGGTCGCAGAGGGGCCGTAAGGGGCCTGGAGGGGGCGGCGACGGGGCCGCAAGGGGCGGCGACGGGGCCGCGAGGGGGCCGCGAGGGGCCTGGAGGGGCGGCGACGGGGCCGCGAAGGGGCCGCGAGGGGCCTAGAGGGGCGGCGACGGGGCTGCTAAGGGGCCGCTACGGGCCTAGAGGGGCGGCGACGGGGCCGCAGAGGGGTCGCGAGGGGCCTAGAGGGGCAGCGACGGGGCCGCTAGGGGCGGCAACGGGGCCGCAAAGGGGCCGCGACGGGCCTAGAGGGGCGGCGACGGGGCCGTGAGAGGGGCCGTGAGAGGGGCTGTGAGGGGCCGCGAAAGGGGCCGCGAGGGGCCTGAGGAGGGCACGACGGGCCGCTAAGGGCTAGGGACGCGACGGGAGGGAGGGAACACGGGGCGCGACTCGGGCAGGAGGGAAGCACGCTCCTAGCAGGAAAATATTTTCAGTGGTGGGCCCTAGGAAACGTTCCCACTAGGGAACCTGCTCTATACCATGTGAAAGAACAAGGAATGATTGCATTGAGCAGCATGAGGAGTACAAGTAGGAAACCCTAAAGTGTTGTATGAGAAGAAGCGAACGAGAATGAATCGACTATGAATGAAGTGAGTACAAATATGAAACCCTAATTGGGTTGTACCCACTATGGGATACCCCACTATAGCCTACACAAATAAGTAAGCTATAATGTTCTGACACACCCCCATAGGCAAAGTGGGGGAGAACAAGGGGTCACAAGACCAGTCAAGCAAAGCAAAGCAAAGCAAAGCTCAGGGTGGATCACAAAGTCACCACACATTCCGAGCGCAAGGTCAAGGGCCACAAGGCCAGTTCGCATGCAAGATCATATATAGAGATAAACAAGAGTCAAGCAAGCAAGAGCAAGAGTATATATAGGTCAAGGTACAAGCAAGGTCAAGAAATGAGCAAGTGAGGCAAGACAGGCACAAGACACAGCTGCGTGCAGCAGCGCTGATGATCACAAGGAGCAAGTGCCTTGGTGAAGACATCAGCAGTGTTGGCCTCAGAGGCCACGTACGCAAGTCGCAACTGTCCACGCTGCTGCAGCTCACGAGCAAGAAAGTAGCGGAGAGCAATGTGCTTTGTCCTGTGCTCCAGTCGCTGCTCTCGACACAAGGCCAGCATGGCCTTGTTGTCTACGTACAGGACTGGAGGAGAACGAGGCGGCTCTCCAAGGTCGGTCAGCAGGTAGGTGAGCCAGCGAAGCTCCTGAGCAGCCATAGCCCCGGCGTAGATCTCAGCCTCACAACTGGAGCCGAGAATAGAAGACGAGCGAGTAGCCCGCCACGAGACAGAGCCGGAACCAAGGCCGAAGGTGTAACCCTGTGACGACCGCTGCGTAGCCTGGTCGTCAGCCCAAGAAGCGTCCGCGTGCCCAGTGAGGACCACTGGACTGCGCCCTCCAAGCACTAGCCCCATGCCCGACGTACTGCACAAGTAGCGCAACACCCTCTTCGCTGCAGCCATGTGCTCTGGTCGGTGTCTCCCAGGAGCAACATAGCGTGCGAGAATGCTGAGAGGGTATGCAAGGTCAGGTCGTGTGCAGGTCATCAGGTACATGAGGCAGCCAACAAGCTCTGCATACGGGCCACTCGACTCTACGGACTCATCCGAAGGCAGAGCTGAGAGCGAGTGGCGAGTAGGCAGAGGAGTGGCCTGAGGCGAGGAGTACGTGAAGCCGAAGCGCTGAAGGACCTGCTGCACCATGTGTGACTGAGTCAGGGTAATGGTGCGGCGTGCTCTGTCCCGGGTGATCTGCAAGCCAAGGTAGCTGCGCAGTTCACCCAGGTCAGTGCACGTGTGTCTCTTCTGCAGCTCGGACTTCACGTAAGCGAGTCCAGCAGTGTCCGCTGTGGCAAAGACCAAGTCGTCGACGTACACGAGGATGTAGAACGGCGGCAGAGAGGTGTCGGTGCGCAGAAACAGCGACGGGTCGGCAGTAGAAGGAGCAAACCCAAGTGCCGCAAGCGTAGTCCTCAGTGTGTCGTGCCACTCACGTGGAGCCTGGCGGAGACCGTAGACTGGACGCCGGAGACTCCACTGGGTACCAGGAGGGAAAGACCCAGTGAAGCCAGGTGGGCGACGCAGCCAGATCTCCTCGTGCAGGCTGCCCTGCAAGAAAGCTGTGCTGAAGTCGAGAGAGTGCAGCTCGTAGTCACGGTGAGCAGCAACGTGCAGCAGTACCCGAAGAGTGGTCATCTTCGGGGTGGGGGAGAAGGTCTGAAAGTAGTCAACCCCCTGCCGCTGACTGAAGCCACGAGCCACGTAACGCGCCTTGAAGACAGGCGGAGAACCCGGCGGTCGCTTCACCCTGAAAATCCACATGCCACTGACGATGTTCGCCCCAGGAGGGGGAACTGCGTCAACGTAGGTGCCTGTGGACTTCCAGGAAGCCATCTCTGCATCCATAGCTGCCTGCCAGTGAGAGGAGTAGGGACCCTCTATCGCCTCCGCGTAAGAGCGCGGAGTCGGGATGTCTAGTGCATCCGGGTCTCCCTCAGGGGCTAGCAGTACAGACGCAAGATGAGGTGAAGCGGCGGCCACACACTGGAACTCCTCCTGTCTGTCCTCAAGGACGTCCGTGCCTAGGGCACACTCACCCCCGACGGACGGAGGACAGGCAGACTCAGACTCAGCGACAAGACTAGCAGCGTAGTCTAGACGACAGCGCGCAGCAAAGTCGACAAGCTCAGTGACAAGGGCAGACGCAGCAGAAGACTCGAAGGAAGGGTCAGTGACAGCAGTAGCAAGGAGACGCGTGACAGTGGGACTGGCAGCACGAAGAGAGTCCGACTCCGGGTCGGCAAGAGCAGGAAGAGAGGACTCAGGAGGAGAAGGCAAAGGGGCACGGAGAGGAGCGGTGGACAGACGCAGAGACATCCGGTGCGTGCCAGGGACAGGAGGAGGACGCTGACGCGAACCGCGACCACTAGTGCGTGCAGGACGAACAGGCGACGCAGGACGAGACGCAGGCTCACGACGCTCAGTAAGACCTCCAGTAGGACCAGCGTAGGGAGAAGGAGCAGGCAAAGGGGAGGCAGGCTGTAGCTGTGACTGGGACTGGACAGGTTGTGGACCCTCTAAGGGAGGCGGAGGAGGACCAGGAGAAGGTGTAAGACCAAGAACCTGCTGCAGGAGCGGAACGAAGTACGGTCGGGGCCGCGTGGCGACGCCAGAAACAGCAGGGACAGCACCAGTAACCCCAGCAGGAGTACCCGCTCCAGCAGCACCTCCAGCAACACCTCCAGCAGCACCAGCAGCAGCTCCAGAACCCCGAGCAGCACCAGGAGCACTGCCAGTCGGACCGCCAGCAGTAGTCTCAGCGCCAACACCCTCAGCAGCACCAGCTCCAGGAGAACCCTCAGGCCCAGCAGCTCCAGCACCCACAGCACGAGCACCTCCGGGACGCGCTGCAGCAGCACCCTCTGCAGCCAAAGAACCTCCAGCACCAGCAGCACGCCTCCAGCGGCGGGCAAACCACTCACGCAGCTCCTGTGGGGAGAGTGGCTCTTGGCGAGACGAAGCACCTCCAGGCGGAGAACCTCCAGGCGAAGAGCCTCCAGGCTCAGCACCCTCAGGCAAAGCACCTCCAGGCGGAGCACCCCCAGTCTCAGCACCCCCAGGCTCAGCACCCCCAGGCTCAGCACCCCCAGACTCAGCACCCCCAGGCTCAGCACCCCCATGCTCAGCACCCCCAGGCTCAACACCTCCAGACTCCGCACCCCCAGGCTCAGAACCCCCGGGCTCAGCTCCCGCAGCAGCACCAGAGTCACCAGTGACCTCGACAGGCTCGACCGCGTCTACCTGGGACACACCTGAAGGGGCAGGACCCTGAGGGGGGAGGGGGTCTACCGGGGGGGGACCTGGTACCAAGAAGAGCGGAGGCGGGGGGAGGGACGGAGTGCGGTAGGGGAAGAGGCGGTAGTAGGGCACCGACTCGTCGAACGTGACGTCCTGGGAGGACAGAACACGTCGAGAGGTGGGGTGGTAGAACTGCCACCCAGGGGCGTCGGGGGGGAACCCCAGGAAGACGCAGGGAGCAGCGCGAGGGGACAGCTTGTCCGCAGACAAGTCGCGGACAAACGCCCGAGATCCCCAGACCCGGAACGCCGACGCATCGCCAACCTTCCCCGTCCACAGAAGGGCTGGGGAGGTCTCCGGCCTGGAGACCCTGGGGTGGAGGTTGATCTGATGCGCCGCGTACCTGACCGCAAACGGCCACAGAAAATGGGGGGCAGCCGCATGCATCATAGACGTACGAGCGACGTCCATGACCATGCCAATGCGGCGCTCAGCAATCCCATTTTGCTGCGGTGAGTCCGGAAGCGTGAAGGTCTGGCTGATGCCTCGCTCACGACAGAAGGCACGCAGAAGGCCAGAGGAGAACTCTCCGCCTCTGTCCGAGTGTAGACGCAACACAGGAAAGTCCGAGCCAAAGCTCTGCCTGAGCTGGAGACGAGCTGCGCGGATCCAGTCGATCAGCACCTCAGTGACATCACCCTTGCTGCGCAAGGGGAAGACTGTGGTGTAACGCGAGTAGTCATCAACCACCACCAGGAAGTAGCGCTCGTGACCCTGTCCACGGACGCGGGCCGGGCCCCACACGTCCATGTGAAGCGTCTGCAGCGGGGCCTCTGTCGGAGGAAACTGGGAGGAGTGAGGGGCAGCCCGCTTGCGCCCCTCGACACAGGGGACGCAGGTAGGGCCAGGCCCCGGAGGAAGGGGAGGGAGGGACCGGGGAAGACCAGAGACAAGGACACGGGAGGCCATGCCTCGGAGACGAAGTAGGGAGGGGTGACCAAGGCGGTGGTGCCAGAGGAGAGTCTCGTGAGACAGGAGGCGACACGAGCAGGGGGCAGACTCAGGACCAGACCTGGACGCTGCAGCAAACACCTGACCTGACGCAGCTACCTGACCAGACGCAGTGACTGGAGGAGAAGCAGTGGTCAGTGTGTACAGGCTCGACCCTGGCTGACGTGTAAACGTAGCTAGGTGGCGACCTGTGCTAGCCTCTGTGCAGTGTGTCACCCGCTGACGAGCAGGAGTGAACTGGTGGACACCCCCATCCTGTAGGTCAGCACCACTCACCAGGTTCGTAGAGAACGAGGGGAGGTAGAGACCAGTCAGGGTGCCAGAGGGAGCCGCCGGACACGGGAGGACTGTGGAGAAACGAGACAGGACAGGACCCCCAGAGGGGTCAGCCAGGGACACCGCAACCGGCCGACTAAGCGGCGTGAGAGTGGTGCGGTCCCGAAAGAAGGAGCGAGAAGCCCCAGAGTCAAGGGTGAAGGTGAGGGAGGCCGAAGCCGACGTAGTACCTGAGAGCGCAGACTCACCAGTACCTGAGGACGCAGACACACTAGCACCAAGAGCAGCAGCGTCGCAAGCACCTAGGGCAGCAGCCGCACCAGTACCTAGAGCAGCAGACTCAATGCCCGGATCAGGCGGGAAACACCGGTAACAGTCACCCTCATCACTAGCAGACACAGCATACACGGCAGCAAGAATAGCATCAAAGTCAAGATCAAAGATAGCTACACCAGCCCTAGACAGCTCTCCCCAGCGGGGGATCTCAGAGGCCTCCGGAAACTGCTGGCGCCAAGCGTCGGTCAAGCGGGCAAAGCAGCGGCGGGCGGTGTGGGTGCCCCCACACTGCTCACCCGCACGGTCGCCGGTGCGAAGGACGTAGGTGCAGGGACCGAACGCCCCACCACGCTGACGCTGGGAGTACCACTCACGGAGCTACTGAGGGGTGAGGACGTCGCGAGAGCGCTGCTGCTGCTGCTGCTGGCGCTGACTACCTCCAGTGGTGCTCCGCTGGGACGAGCCACTCCGACCACCTCCACCACCGCCACCTCCGCCTCCGCCGCCACCGCCGCCACCGCCACCCTCGCCCCCGCCGCTCCCACCGCCACCACCACCACCACCTCCGCCTCCACCGCCGCCACTAGTACCTCCACTCCCGCCACCACCTCCACTGCCACCCCCACTCCCCCCGCCGCCTCCACCGCCTCCGCCACCGCCCCCGCTAGCTCCACCCGCTCCCTTGCCCCCTTTGCCCCTGCCAGGGCGGCGCCTACCGCTGGGGGCAGACGCCGCATCGACCGACTCCAAACCAACGAGGTCGGCCGCAGCAGCAGAGGCGACAGAGGGAAGTAGGGGGGAAGGAGAACACCCCTCAAAGATGGGGGTGCGAGGGTCACCACGAGAGGCCCCTACAGCGACGATACTCTTCTCAGCCGCTAGCAGGGACTTCTCAAGGAGGTCGACAGTGAGGGTGGTGGGACAGACAGAGAGAAACTGGTCCCTAACGGCACGAAGGGACTCAGGGAGACGGGTGACTAGAAAGTAGAGAGTGATGTACATGGGAGGAGGGTTTGCGGCGCGGAACTCAGCAGGAAGCGCAGCGCGGTAGCGAGTGTCACTAGCGCGGAGGTGGGTAAAGAGGTCAGCGACTGTGGGAAAGGCAGCGAGGTCAGGGAAGAGGAACGGTAGCATGAGGCGGCTCAGCGTAGCGGAGGAAGGGGAGGAGTAGCGCGCAACTACAGCGTCGTACAAGGCCTGAGCGGTCTAGCACTGACTAAAGTGTGCACGCTCGGAGGAAGGGAGGTGGCGACGCACAGCAAGACGTGCAGCAGCATCGCGCGTGGCCCACTTGGAGCGAACAGAGGGGTCAGCATCAGCAGGAGGGGCAGGGACAGCGCCAGAGACAAAGTCAAAGAGAGAAACCTCATCGATCGCATCGCACAGTAAGTACAGCTGCAGGTCCTCAACCCAGACTGCAAAGTCAACGGCGCGACCCTCAGCGTCAAAAGACAGGACACTGGGGGTGGCCATTAAAGCAGCGGACAGTCTCACCAGGCGGGAAGGGTCGGGTAGCTCAGGAGTACAGCCACACAGCAGCACAGTAGCTACGGCGGCCCAGGAGCAGCAGCAGCCCCCACAGGAACAGGAGGCCGACGCCTCAGGCTGCTCGGGCGGCTCGGGCGGCTCGGGCGACTCGGGCGGCTCGGGCGGCTCGGGCGGCTCGGGCGGCTCGGGCGGCTCGGGCGGCTCGGGCGGCTCGGGCGGCGCGGGCGCGTTGCGGGCGACAGCACGGGCGGCTGGGGCGGCTCGCGGGTGGCTCACGGGCGGCTGGGGCGGCTCGCGGGCGGTGCACGGGCGGCTGACGGGCGGCTGGGGCGGCTGCACGGGCGGCTCGAGGGCGGCGTCGGCTGCTCACGGGCGGCGTCGGCGGCGACGGCGGCGTTAGCGGCTCACGGGCGGTGTCGGCGGCGTCGGCGGCGTCGGCGGCTCACGGGTGACGTCGGCGGCGTCGGCGGTGCACGGGCGGCGTCGGCGGCGTCGGCGGCGTCGGCGTCGTGGGCGGCTCACGGGCGGGCGGCTCACGGGCGGCGGCTCACCGGCGAGCGGCTCACGGGCGGCGGCTCACGGGCGGCGGCTCATGGGCGGCGGCGTCACAGGCGGCGGCGCACCAGCGGCGGTTGACGGGCGGCTGCGCTGACGGGCGGCGCTCACGGGCGGTGCTCACGGGCGGCGCTCACGGGCGGCGGCGCACGGGCGGCAGCGCACGGACAGGCCGCGGGCGGCGAAAGGGCGCTAGGGCGGGCGCCGGGCGCTAGGACGCCAGGGCAGGCGCTAGGGCGGGCGCTAAGGCGGCCGCTATGGCGGGCGCTAGGGCGCTAGGGCGGGCGCTAGGGTAGGCGCTAGGGCGCAAGGCGCTAGGGCAGAAAAAAAAAAAAATTTAAGTGGTGGGCCCTAAGCACAGTTCCCACAGGGGAACCTGCTCTGATTCCATGAGAAGAAGCGAACGAGAATGAATCGACTATGAATGAAGTGAGTACAAATATGAAACCCTAATTGGGTTGTACCCCCTATGGGATACCCCACTATAGCCTACACAAATAAGTAAGCTATAATGTTCTGACATTGTACCCCATATGAGCTACCCCACTACAGCCTACACAGACTATAGCATATAAGTTTGACATGCTGTGCTCTGTCAGGGTTGTAAATCAGTATGTCGTCCAGGTATACGATGACGCACTTATCTAAGAGCGGGCGGAAAGCTTCATTCATGGTCATTTGAAAAGTGGCGGGGGCGTTGGTCAGTCCGAGGGGCATGACGGTGTATTCGAAGGATCCGTAGGATGTTCGAAATGCGGTCTTAGGGCAGTCGGGCGGATTGACGCGAATCGGATGGTAACCCCCGCGGAGGTCGATTTTCGAGAAAACCCGGGCTGTGCGCAGTTGGTCGATCAGTTCGTCGGCTCGCGGGATGGGGTAACGGGATTTGATGGTAACCCTGTTCAGTGCTCTGTAATCTATGCACATGCGAAATCCCCCGTCTTTTTTCGGTGTGAACAGTATCGGTGCTGCGAAGGGCGACGAACTAGGGCGAATGAAATCCTTCTCGAGCAGGTAATCGATCTGCTTCCTCAGTTCGTCCAGTTCGGGTTGGGTCAGTCGGAAGTGTCGCAGTACTGTTGGCTGTGCCCCCGGTTCTAACTCTATCCTGTGATCGTGCGGTCGCTGAGGTGGCAGTCCCGTCGGTAAATCGTCCGGGAAAATGTCGCTATACTGCTTCAACAGTGCTGCCAGGTCACTCGGTACATCGGCCAGCAGTTTCTGTAAATCCCCTCCTTTGTCTGCTGCCTCGGCTTCCCGAATGTCGACCGCGTACACGTCAGCTCCTGCCGCTACGGCGCGTTTCATCGTGATCGCGTTGACACGCACCGACGAAGACTCAAGTGAGCCCCAGCGAGGTAAGGCGATGTTGTTACCGTTCACTCGCACAGTGCAGTCACCCGACGTCCAGTGGATTCGCGGATTGTGTCGTCGTACCCAATCACGCCCGAGTAAAATATCAGTTCCGTCGAGGGTCGTTGCGAGCATTTCCTGGCTAAATGTGAAGTTACCCCCGCATCGAATCCGAACCCGGTCTACGCGTTCCCGTATCGCCAGCGGCGTGCCGTCTACCAGTCTTGCGTCGATCTCATGTAAGCATCTGTCCAGGGGTAGTTGCAGTTTTCGTGCTGTGGCAGTGTTGATGAGGCTGTGGCTGGCTCCCCCGTCTACAACGATTTTTACTAAGTCCATCCCAATTTTCCCACTAAGCAGTATGGGGCTGTCTACCGTAGTACCCTCCTTATTCGGCCGGATGTGGTCGATTGCGTGAACCGGCACAATCACTCGGTGAGGGTCGGTTGGGTCGGGCGAGCGGCGTGACATGTCAGTAGAGGGCCCGTCTGCTACTGACTCCCAGCGTTTCCCTGCTGCTTGGTCTGTTTCTGCTGCTCAGCTTCCCTCTTTCCCCTGGCGTTTTCCGGGCATTCGCTCTTGCGATGTCCCGGCCGATTGCACGCAAAGCAGCGCCCTTTGAACGGTGCGGCAGCGGCATTTGCGGCGACGACATGTATCGTGGCGCCCTCGTTCGTCCCACGAGGCTGATGTCCCCAGTGGCTGCTTCCGTAGGACCCCGGTCTCGGTCGACGGAAGAAATCAAGTTTCTCCGCCATAGCGAGGATTTCTTGAAAGTCGGTGACGCCGCGAAGCTGGATTTCCTGAGCGATGTCCTGCTTCAGGCCGCCGATGTAGCGGTCGATGCGCTCGCTCTCGTGCATATATCCCACCTGCTCGCATAGCGCCAGAAATCCGCTCGTGTAGTCTTGGACGGAACTGAGTTGGCGCCAAGTGCGGAGCTTCTGTCGCGCCGCGATCGAAGCCGCGATTGGCTCGAAACGAGCGCGCAGACCTGCGCACCACACGTCCCACGTGCGATACTAGGGCACCTCCACGAAATACGACGGCGCCCAGTGTCAGAATGTTGTATTTGTCTAGCCTACAGTGGGGTACTCCATAGCGAGTACAACCCAATTTAGGGTTTCCTATATGTACTCAACTGCTTGCTAGTGCAACCACTTTTTCTTCTCCTAAACTTTCTACTCGCTATCTTCACATGCTATCAGAGCCAGTCTTTCCTTGGCCTGTGGGCCCACCCAACTGCTTCCACTGCTACTCTATCTGTTGCACGCCCCGTGGCGTGCGATGCCTTCTTCCTGCCGCCGTGCGCTCGGGGCGCGCGGCGGTTTTCTGCCCGCCGTGCGCCCCGAGGCGCGCGGCGGTTTCCTGCCCTGGGGAGCCCGCGCGCGCCCCGCCTGTTCGTCGCGGCGCCCTGGGGAGCCCGCGAGCGCCCCGCCCGTCTGTCGCGGCGCCCTGGGGAGCACGCGCGGCCCCCACCCTGCTCGTCGCGGCGCCCTGGGGAGCACGCGCGGCCCCCGCCCGTTCGTCGCGGCGCCCTAAGGAGCCCGCGCGCGCCCCGCCCGTCCGTCGCGGCGCCCTAGAGAGCCGCGCGCGCACGCCCTGCCCGTCCGTCGCGGCGCCCTGGGGAGCCGTGTGCGCCACCCCCCTCCCCCCGTCCCGCCCGTCCGTTTTGGCGCCCTGGGGGTCGGTAGCCGTCCCCCCCTCGACGTCCCCCGCGCTCCTGCCCCTATCCCACCCGTTTTAGGGTTTGGGGGTGAGGAGTGTGGGGGTGGCGGTTGTGGGGGTGTCGGTTGTGCGTTACTCCCCTTGCTCCTCCTCCTCCCTAGTCTCCCGCTGCTGCAGCTGCCGCTGAGGGGGGTGGGTGTGTGGGAGCCTAGGGTTTAGGGTTTAAGGGGGGTGTCGTGGGAGTGAAGCAAGGGGTGCAGCAGGGGTGTGTGAGAAGGTGGTGTGGGACTGTTAGGGGAAGTTGAAGGGGGTGGCCGCCGTGAAGCCAACAGCTCCAGTCGCCCGTGAGACCGTTGCACCAGTCGCTCGTGAGCCCGTCGCTCCAGTCGCCCGTGAGCCCGTTGCTCCGGTCGCCAGTGGGTCAGTTGCTCCTGCCACTCGTCTAGCCGCGGAGCCCGATACTCCAGTTGCCCGTGTGCCAGTTGCTCCAGTTGCGCCGTGTGCCAGCAGCTTCAGCTGCCGCCCACCATCTTCTCTCCCCCACAGTCTCTCCTCCTCCTCACTTGCCTTCTGTGTTAGCCTCTAGCTTTGCTTATATTTGTGAACTATAAACTCCTGCTTGTTGTGCTGATTACACCCCACCTTGGCTATGGGGGTGTATCAGAATGTTGTGTTTGTCTAGCCTGCAGTGGGGTACTCCATAGCGAGTACAGCCCAATTTAGGGTTTCCTATATGTACTCAACTGCTTGCTAGTGCAACCACTTTTTATTCTCCTAAACTTTCTACTCGCTATCTTCACACCCAGGGTCCGGTTTGTCCTTCCCTTGTCGGTAGAGTTGCGTAGTCCGCCGGCTTCGTGACGATGACGCGCCACCAGTCCATGGCGGGTCCTCGCAGCAACGACACGGCGTAACGAGTCTTCGCCGTATCCTTCGAGACGTAGTTCGCGTCGAAGAAAACGTTCAATGTGAAGAGCCACGCCTGAACGGTAGGACCACCCCGCTGACTTGGGTCAAAACATGGCGGACGGTGCGGCTTTAGCGGCATCGGCGACGGAAGAGTTGATCCGCCGGCCGACACTGAAATCGTGACTTGAGGCTGAGTCCTGGCCGCATTCGTCGCATCGGGGTGTGTCGTGCCGTGGTCGTCGTCTCCGTCATGTCGGACGACGCCATCACTTGCGGCGCTCGCGGGTTGCCCCACACTTCCGTGCTGTGATGTTTGTGGTGCGGGCTGCATCGGAGTGTAAGGTGCTTGGGATTGTGCTCGTGTGAGGTCGTTTTGCTGGGACGGGCGTTCTGCCGTCAGCGTCGCGATTTCGTCGGCGCTCTCGCTGATTTGTCGCAGCAGATCGTTCAACTGCTCCTGCGTGAGAGTCGTGACGTCGATGTGTTCAGCCATTTTGAAGGGCGTCTGCTCGTTTTAGTCTAGGCGCAGTCGTGGCTGCACGCGTTTACGAGAGAACGCGAGGACAGCGACTCCTAGGTGCTAAGGTACCGTATGGCCCCGGATATAGGCGCCGTCCGATTAAAGGCGCCGGCGCCTCTATCTGGAGCATGGCGCTTATGGCCGTTCCTCGATTATAAGCGCCCCCCCTAGAAAACCTTAACATATTATAAGCGCACGTGTAATTTTAATCTAATTTCTTGCTTGAAACGGTAACGAAATACATTTTTGCAGCGAGTCAGATTTCAATTTCGCTTCGTTTGACTCACGAAGACCTGACTGGCTTCGCGTCCAGTCAGGATGTGCTGGCATGACGTGTCTTCGCCTTTGTGTGAACCCAGAATATCGCTTGCGCGAGATTCTGCTTTGCGACGCTATAACATTTCGACTCGGTTGAAATGGCAAGAAGAAAATGAACAATTTGTCAGAATATTACTCTTATGTTCTAGCCTGTAGTGGGGTGGTCTATAGCGAGTACAACCCTTCTAGGGTTTGCTATTTGTATCCCCATTTCTGCTAGTTCATTCCTCTTTCTTTCTTCAAACTTTGTCATGCTATCAGAGCAGGTCGATCCCGTTGGATCGATCCTGTGGGTGGGTTTCCACCTCGCTTCTGCTGCTACCTTTCCTTCCCGCCGTGCGCCCCGAGGCGCGCGGCGGTTTTCCTTCCCGCCGTGCGCCCCGAGGCGCGCGGCGGTTTTCTGCCCGCCGTGCGCCCCGGGGCGCGCGGCGGTTCTTTGCCCGCTGTGCGCCCCGAGGCGCGCGGCGGGCGTCTGCCCTACCTTCGCGGGCGTCCGCCCTACGTCGCGGCCCCGCCCTACGTCGCGGCCCCGCCCTGCGTCGCGGCCCCGCCCCTCGAAGCGGCCCTGCCCTACGTCGCGGCCCCGCCCCGACCGTCGCGGCTCCGCCCTACGTCGCGGCCCCGCCCTGTGTCGCGGCCCCGCCCCTCGAAGCGGCCCTGCCCGACCGTCGCAGCCCCGCCCCTCGTCGCGGCCCCGCCCCTCGTCGCGGCCCCGCCCCTTGTCGCGGCCCCGCCCTCCAACCAGGCCCGTGGTGGGCCCCTTTCACCACACCGCCTCCCCCCCCCCCCCCCCCCCCCCCCCCCCCCCCTCCCCCTGCCATTTCCCGTCGCCCGTCGAGGCGACCTGAGGGGGCCGCTTGCTGTGGGGTGGCGGGTATGGGGGTGCTCGGTGTGCCTTCCTCCCTTTGCTCCTCCTCCTCCTTCGTCTCCCACTGCTGCAGCTGTCGCTGAGGGGGGTGGTTGTGTGGGAGACTCGGGTTTAGGGTTTAAGGGGGGTGCGTGGGAGTGCAGCTAGCGGTGTAGCAGTGGGTGTGCATCAGGGGGGTGGGACTGTGTGCGGGAGGTTGAGTGGAGGTTGTCAGTTTGTCGTTCGCAGCACCTGTAGTCCGGGGCGCTGTCCCGGTAGCCCAGTCGTAGCCAGCTGTGCCAGCTGCCCGTGGGTCCGTTGCCCGTCCGCCGCTATTTGAGCCGCGGGGCCTGTTACTCCTGTAGTCCGGGCGCTGTCCGGTAGCCGCTGTGCCAGTGTGCCTCCTGTTGCCCGTGTGCCTGCAGCTTCAGCCGTCGCCTCCTATCTCCTCTCCCCTCACTCTCTCTCCTCCTCCTCACTTGCCCGTTGTGACTACCACTAGCTCTGCTCATAATTGTGAACTCTAAACTATCTCTTCTTGAACTTGTGCTCAGAATGTGTGGTGACATTGTGATCCACCCTGAGCTTGTACTACTTTGCCTGCTCTGCTGATTACACCCCACTTTGGCTATGGGGGTGTGTCAGAATATTATTCTTATGTTCTAGCCTGTAGTGGGGTGCTCTATAGCGAGTACAACCCTTCTAGGGTTTGCTATTTGTATCCCCATTTCTGCTAGTTCATTCCTCTTTCTTTCTTCAAACTTTGTCACAATTTGGTGCTCTAAATATATAATTTGTTATCTTTCATTATATAAGCGCCGGTGCTTATGGCCGTTACTCAATTACAAGCGCCCCCCCTAAAAAAAATGATTTTTTTATAAGCGCATATGCGCTACTATCCGGGGCCATGCGGTACGTGAGTCCCTTCGAGTGAAAAATCAAAAGTTGTTTTCCTGGGGTGCGGAGATGCGCGGTCCGAAAGAAAGGGGCTCTGAATACCAAGTGTTACGGGTGCAATGGATCGAAGTAGCGAGAATTGCACTAAGGTGTCAAACGAGTACAAAGATGTGAGCGAAGGCATGAGCGAACATTTATATGCGAAACATGCAAACGGTAACGCGGTGCGTGCGAGCTAGCTAGTGCTATGCAGGCAGCGAGGCTCGGGCTAGTCCCGAAGCGTAGGCCGACACGGCCGGGCCAGCAGTGCGAGGTTTGGCAAAACAGTGCGCGCGAAGTTGGCGAAGTCCTGTTAGCAGTAACGGGCGAGCAACGGCTGTTGCTGTACGTGATGTAGTCGGGCTCCGTAAGGAATGCCGAGAAAATTCCTTACACCAGGTCAGGCGAAACCACTTGATCTTCACTGCAGTCACCGTCACCGTACAGTACCGCATCCTTCCCATCACAACTCTGTTTCTGCCATGTTTTTTCCTAACCGTCGAAAAACGTTTCCGCAGAAAATGGCAGAGTGTATGAGTTTTATCCACCATATGGACCGATGGCTGCCAGAGGAGCTATACATTCTGGCAAGGTCTTGTTGTGGCGAAACAAAAAAAACTTGTGGACGCCCGAAGTCTTGTCTGTACAGTAAACTTGTAAGGGCGGGTCGGGCGCGTAAGTTTACAGCTCATCCTGTGCGATTAATGTTGTGTCACGGTTCAAAACGGTGAAGATCGAAAACCGTAGAATGTTAGGTACACGCTTTCTGTTAAGAATGGCCAATATGGGTTTGACAGTTTATAACGATTCTGCAATGCGTCTACGAATACAGCATAATTGTATCTCGTAAACCCTTAGTAAATTATCAAACTACACATTCTTCAAAGCTTGTGCTGAAGACACATATGAAGGTCCAACTCCACTGGGGAGCCCTAGTTAGCAGGCACTTCTGCTGCTGCAGAGGAAACCCCCTCTGACCTCCAAACTGATCTATCTGCAGTGCAACCATCTGCCTTTTTTGCCCTCCCTCCCCTCCATTTCTCACTGCCAATCGACTCCTCATTTCCCAATCCCTCCTCTTATCCATACCCAACCACCATGTTCCCGCCACCACCAGATACCCATCACAACCGTTGAATGCACCTGATACCACCGCTTTCGTCCGTATACTCCTGCTGGCCCCTTCCAATCTCACCCATGACTGATTTTTTAGATGTCTCAAAATTCAAGTCGACCCACCACCACCACTTGATACCATCACAACCATCGAATGCATCTGATACCACCGCTTTCGTCCGTATACTCTTCGAGTTGGGACCCTCCAATCCCACCCACGACTGCTGCTGTTGCCACACCTGTTGCTGCTACCTCAGCTTCTGCTCCTGCAGCTGCTTCTTCTGCTGCCACTGCCGCTGTTTCTCCTCTCCAACCAGCCATCTTCCTTCCACCAACCCCTGCTGCTCGCACTTCCATTCCCCCCTCCCCATCCCTCTCTCCCACCCCTCCCCACCCCATTCCACCTTTCACCATCCATGCCTCATCCTCCTGCCAGCCGCTTTCTCCTTCCATTCCATTCCTCCCCTCCCTCTCGCCCTCCCCGTCGCTCTCACCAATCACCTGCTGCCAGCTCAGCGCACAGCTGCTCTCCGACTCACGATCGTCATCGTTGTCATTATTATCGTCATCATTGCTCTCGCCCGTGCTGTAGCTGCTGCCGTCGCTATCACTGCTGTCGCCACAGCTATTCGTCCCATTGCTGACTGTGCTGGTATCACTCTCGGGAATACCGTCAGCAGGGTTATCGTCGGCATCACCATCACGTGAACCAGCATTGCTGTTACCAGCAACACCGTTACCAGCACCATCGTTATCAGCAGCACCACCGATACCAGCAGCAATACTGTTACTGGCTTCGTGGTTGCTTGCATTAGTGTTACCAGCAGCATCACCGTCACCAGTACCAGCAAAAACAGCAGCAGCAGCACCGCTACCCGCCCAGGTACTTCCCAACACATCCTCCCTCACTCCTCTCTCTAGAACCTCAGCGGTAACCTCCGCCTCTTCCCCTTCTGTCCCGTGCGCCCCTTGCGCCCATTGCACCCCTTGCGCGCCTTGCGCCCCTTGCACCCCTTGCGCCCCTTGCACCCCTTGCGCCCCTTGCACCCCTTGCGCCCCTTGCACCCCATGCGCCCCTTGCACCCCTTGCACCCCTTGCGCGCCTTGCGCCCCTTGCACCCCTTGCGCCCCTTGCGCCCCTTGCACCCCTTGCGCCCCTTGCGCCCCTTGCGCCCCTTGCGCCCCTTGCACCCCTTGCACCCCTTGCGCCCCTTGCGCCCTGTCACCAGTACTAGCAGCAGCAGCAGCAGCAGCAGCAGCAGCACCACTACCCACCCGGGCACTTGTCAGCCAACCCTCCCTCACTCCGCTTTCTCGAATCTCAGCAATAGCCTCCGCCTCTTGCTCCGCCTCTGCCCCTTGCGCCCCTTCCGTCCTTTGTGTCTCTCGCGTCGCTTGCGCCTGTTGCGCCTCTTGCTCCGCCTCTGGCGCTGGCAAGTTAAGGTCGAACCCGAGCCGCGCTGATGGACTCCAGGAGAAGCGCATGCAGCGCCATTCCGTAGCAGCAGCAGAAGCACTGGCAGCAGCCGTTGCTTGTGCGCCATGCACAGCAGGAATCCGCGGGTTGTCACACTGCGCCCCCATTTCCGCCCAAGCAGTCCGCGTATCGTCACACCGTGACGCAATTTCCGCGGGCGCACGCGGCGTTGCAGCTTCGCTCGTTTGTGGAATCCCGCCGTCGTTACAGTCACCCGTCACGGCTACAAATCTGCCTGTAGGAAACGACGGGCGCGGCACCGCGGCGAAAGGCTTACGATCCGTTATTGACCTCTGGCGCGCGTCGAACAGATTTGCCTGCGCAACAATTGAGTTTTGTCGCGTCTCGTAAGGATTCAGAGGCGCAATGATTGCGCCGGTCAAATTCACGCGTTGGCGTTTGGCGGAGGGCTGAACCGGCGGCAACGAGTCGCTCTCCGTCAACCGGCGAAAGAAAGAAGAGGAGGAGGGCAAGCCGGCCGGGACATGCGCCGTCCGATTCTCGGCCGGGGCAAGCTGACGGTGTCGGTACGCGGAGGGCGGAAGCGCGGCCCGCGGAGAGTAATACTGCCAGAATGACGCGAGCTGATTGGAGGAAGCTAGATCTGATGCGCCACCCAATTGCGGCATCGCGGCGAACGGTGGGTGCGCAGATCTGGCGGTACTGGTGCGCTGCTGTAACGCGCTTTGCGTATACGCGGTATAGTGCTCCCCGGTACAAGTCGGTACGGCCGCTTCAAAGCGATTAAGCGTGCCGGGCGGCGAGGACTGCGGAGGGTGAGAAGGACCTGGTTGCGAAATCGGGCAGCGGTTACCAGAAACGTTTTCGCCGATGTCGTGATCGTCGTGAGACATGATTGCCAAAATATGGAGGTCCGGATTTATTTGCGTTACTGCGGTCGAAGTACAGATAACACTAATCTGACTTTACGAGATCGACGAAAAACGTGGAGTGGTCGAACGAAGGACAAGTGAGGATTTGGATAGAAATAGGTCGTTCCTGAGCTCGCTTCACCAGCGCGGAATTCTTGGACAACCTAAAAAAGCTGGAAGGGAAAATCCAACAACCAATAAATGGCGCGGTTGGTGGGCGATGGCAGTCCTGCCCTTAAGGTTTCTGTACACGCGTGACGACTTGCCTAGATTTAGCAGAGCATGGTCGTCAGACAGCGAACAGCAGCACTAAACAAAGCACAGAAGATCGGTCTGTCGGGTTGAGCACTGACAGCTGCTTTGCTCAGGCGTTTCCTAACTCAGTTGGTTTGAAGAAGGAGCTTCAGCAGTGAGCTATCGTCGGAAAATAAAATGGAATGTGCTTGGCGTGCTGTGTCTAGGCTGAAATGGTTCGCGTTGCGAAGAAAGCGCGGGTGGGTTGGGGTGGGGTTCGTCGAGAGAGTGGTTGGGAGCCTACAATATCTCTCAAATGGATCTACTACCTATGCTTGTGGTTGTTGTACGTTCTAACTTCGAGCATTGGGCATCAACAACCAAGGTGACAAATGGTACTGAAAGGCTATTGGACGTTTGTGTAAGATATAAAGAGGTTCGATGGGGTAAGAAAACATAGACGTGTCAAAATTTATTTTCGGTGCTTCAAACCCCCTCCAAATGACAGACGAGTTTGGTGGAAGGGGAAGAGCACTTTTCGGACTTCCCTGACTGAGGCGTGTGCTACGGCAACTCTTGTATCCCAGTGTTACCTAGTGGATCTGACGAGAGTGGCGAAACTGGTAACTCTGTCAGATTCTCTCAACGACACGTCAGCAGTACGCCAATAACAGAGCAAGAAACGCGCGACGATAGTGTACACGTCATGTACATATATCATCGGCCACGTCAGGTCACTGGTATTTGTGGCTGACTGTACCCGCGACGCGATGCCTGACAATACAGTTTTGTGGTGGAAATTTGAGTTTCACAGCTCTAACGCGGTCAATCCACTGCTTGTGGCGGGAAATGCTCGTGTACCATGCGACGCGCTCGACGCGACAGTGCTTCATTGGACGCTACGTGTGGCCCTGCTGCGTTTGCCGGAGGGAGTCGCTGTCGCTGCTGCTGACTCACTGGGCTGGACTGTTCGCATGTCTTTTCGGATGTGACTGAGATTTGTCCTTGACCTTCACCCCGGCATAATGGCGCTGTTGCCAATCACGTGCCTCGTTTAATTCACATTCTCGATAAGCGTCACGCCCTCAATTGATAAGTTTCTGTACTCGAAATATTGCATGACTTAGCAGACTGAATGACATAACCAATGATGAAATTTATGAAGGAGATTTATATTTACTAGTATCACACAAATCCCACAATCAAATAACCCCTCCGACTGTCGCCGTGTCTATTTCTCAGCATCTCTGTTTTTCCTGACCAGGCGTTACAGACCCTTTTGACAAAAAAAAAACAGCCTGTGCAGCTTTCCCGCCCGCTATTTTCTCTCCCCAGCCAGGTACTGCGCGGCCTGGATGGCAAAGTACGTCAGGATGACATCAGCGCCAGCTCGCTTGATGCACAGGAGGGACTCCAGAACCGCCTTCTTCTCGTCGAGCCACCCATTGGCTGCTGCCGCCTTGATCATGGCATACTCTCCAGACACCTGGTAGGCTGAGATGGGCAGCGCTGTGTTGTCGCGGAGGAGACGGATCACATCCAGGTAAGGCATGGCAGGCTTGACCTGGTGGGGGGGAGATTTTTCGGGGCCACAGGCAGCAGGGCAGCAGGCAACGGAAGGAAAGGGGAAGGGAGGGAGTGAGTGCGTTGCTCGGAAACGGCCTGCCTCTCGTCGAGCCACCCATTGGCTGCTGCCGCCTTGATCATGGCATACTCGCCCAACACCTGGTAGGCTGAGATGGGCAGCGCTGTGTTGTCGCGGAGGAGACGGATCACATCCAGGTAAGGCATGGTGGGCTTGACCTGGTGTGGGGGAAATTGGGATGGGAAGGACAGCAGGGGAGTGAAGAGAAGTGAGGTCCCAGTATATACACTGACTGAGATGGGCAGCGCTGTGTTATCGCGGCAGAGACAAATCACATCGCGGAGGAAACACTCCTAAAGCGAGTGCGGTGAGCATGGCATACTCACCGGACACCTGGTAGGCTGAGATGGGCAGCAGCGCAATAGGCCTCACCTTATGCCAGCTCCTGCACTCATCAGAATGGGTTTCAATGAGCGTCTCGCTGTGATTGCCAGGGCCCATCTAGTACCTGGTGGCAATCTTTTGGGAAATCAGACCCATACTCCACCTTCTTCTCCTTGAACAGCCACTCACCATGAGGATATCGGCCCCCTCGCTCTCGTCAGCGTGGGTCTCAATGAGCGCCTCACGGTAGTTGCCAGGGTTCATCTGGTACCTGTTGGTGTGGGTGGGTCCGGGGGGTGATGATAGAACGTTGGAGTGGGGGGGCATGGGCAGCAGGAGTGCATGATAAGGTGAAGTAACAGGCACAAATCAGCGTGGGTTTGAATGAGCGCCTCACGGTAGTTGCCAGGGTTCATCTGGTACCTGTAGGGTTTGGGGGTGTGAGGATGAAACAGGGGCGTGAGGGGACAACTGAAACAGAAGAGCCTCCCTGTAGTTCCCAGGGTTGATCTAATACCTTGTGGTATGGGGGAATGGCATGCCTACCGAGAAATGGTAATGAAGTTCCATTGCACAGGCAATATCAAACAGAAAAACGAGGATAAGGGGTATGGAGGTGGAGGGTTGGACGGGGAAGAAATGGAAAAGGCGCAGTGGGACAGGCAGCTCGGGCATGTCTTTGACTTATTGTAGGGGTGGGTATATTTAGACTTACGTCTTCTTGTCGCCAAAACGGGGGTTGGAGTCGAGAGCTTCCCTGAATGGGCCATAGAAGGCACTCGCATACCTGCAGGGGGGGAAGGAGGGAGGGGAGGGGACAGGCAGGCAAAGGGGTGCAGCGCGATTAAGATTGGTGGTGGACACAACAAAGCGGAGGTTGGAGTCGAGAGCTTCCCTGAATGGGCCATAGAAGGCACTCGCATACCTGCGGTGTGGGGGAAAGGGAGAGGAGGGAGAAGGGGTGCAGAGGGGTGCAGAGTGGTTGCGGGTGGTGGGTGGTTACAGCAGAGGGGGGATGGAGTCGAGGGCTTCCCTGAATGGGCCATAAAAGGCACTCGCAGACCTGCAGGGGGAGGTGGAAGAGAGAAGAAAATCAAGGAGATGCAGGGCGGTTGAGAATGGTGACAGTGGTTACAGCTGAGTGGGGGTTGCAGTCAAGGGATTTCTTGAAAGGGCCATAGATGGCAGCAGAGCAGGGGGTTGGGAGTAAGCATTGTCCCAGAATGGGTAGCAACACTTGCAGGGGAGATGGAGAAGAGGGAGGGGGAAGAGGAGAAGAGGTGTGCAAAGGGATGCGGAGGGATGCAATGGATAGAGTCACTTGGCTGTGTATGACATGATAGAAACCTCGTTAAAGCCTTCCTCGTCCAATTATGAGTAGGACCCCCATATAGCACCTACTTGGCAGCGTGTCCCCCCCCCATAGAAGCACTCACTTGGCAGTGTAGGACATGATGGAGACCTCGTTAAAGCCCTCCTCGTCCAGAGCAGCGCGGATGGCGCCCACACGGCCGTCCATCATGTCACTGGGGCTCACCACATCGGCTCCTGCACGCGCCTGGAACAGGGGGGAGAGGAGGGTGGGGTGGGGAGAATGAGCACGAGTGGTTGTGCCCACACGGCCGCCCATCATGTCACTGGGGCTCACCACGCCTGTTGTAAGGGAGAGGTGGAGAGGGGGGGGGGGAGGAAAGGCGGGACAGGGTTGGGGGGTTGGGTGCGGGGTAACATGAGCAGCACGGATGGCGCCCTCACGGCCGTCCATCATGTCACTGCCACGGCCTGCAGGCACAGCTGGTGCAGTCTCGTCGTTCATGACCACACCATCCTCCCTACCAAACCAATCATCCTCGTTATTAGCTGATCCGATAAAGTCTCTCCCGAGCCCTGCAGGCACAGCTGGTGCACAGTCTCATCGTTCATGATCACACCATCCTCCCTCACAAACCATTCGTCCTCGTTATTAGAAGAATCAATGTAAGCATACCTGAGCCACGGCCTGCAGGCACAGCTGGTGAACCGTCTCGTCGTTCATGATCACACCATCCTCCCTCACGATGCCATCGTGGCCGTCCGAGTTGTACGGGTCCAGTGCCACGTCAGTGTAGATGATCTGGATAGACGCCACGTCAGTAGCACAGCGATGAGATCACCAAAGCGGGGGGTGTACGAGAGGAAAGGGGAAAGGGCAAGGGTGGATAAGGAGAGGAGGGGGGTGGGAGAGAGTGAGAGTAAGTAAGGTGGTGGTGGGAGGGAGAGGGAGCGGGGGACGAGCACAACGCATCTAAAGGCTGAACTCCAGAAGCGTGATATGATATGGACTGTTAGCGAGGAATGAACACTTGTCTTGAGAAGAAACTTGTCCTGGAGCAGGCGAACCCTCCGTTTCGAAACCACATTTCAGAGCACAGGCCGCCGTTGGTAGTAAGAGTGACCTCAGGAGGAGACTCACGACGTCGGGGAACTTGTCAGTGAGCAAAGGGGTGCTTCGTACGAATCGCATAGCTTCCTACCATCTTTCTGCAACGCAGGAGCACTCACGAGGTCCGGGAACTTGTCCTTGAGCAGGCGGATGCTGCGATGCCAGGGGCAACAACACATATCTCTCACATAGCCGTGTCGTGGCTCTACGCATCGCATTTCAGGAGCACGTACCAGGTCGGGGAACTTGTCCTTGAGCAGGCGGATGCTGCGCATAACAATGCCGTCTGGGTTGTACGCCTCGTCGGCAGTGGGGGTCTGTGGGGAAAGCGTGTCAAACAGGCAAAGTATGAAGCAAAGCACTGAAATTGAGAGGGGAACTTGTCCTTGAGCAGGCGGATGCTGCGGGGAACAATGCCGTCTGGGTTGTACGCCTCGTCCGCCGTGGGGGTCTGTGGGTACGAATGCAAAGCACGTTAGCAGAAGCAGATTGGAACATTAGTCAATGAATGCCGCTTACTCCATGAATGCCGTACGGCTTGCAGGCCTCCTCCGCCGTGTGGATCTCTGTGAGCCGCTTCCAGGTCAGCTCAAGAGCAAAGAAACTTAACTTATTAACCGGCACAACGGTCTAAAGAAGGGGAAACCACCCTTGCAAACATCGACCACGCAGATGCGTGAGAGGCTCACCTTGAGATCATCGGGGACTTTGGGGAAGAGCACGACTTGGTTGACTCCCACGTCACGCGCTGACCTTTCAGTCGGCTCAAAAGTCAACACGCAGTGCGAGGGGGAATGACACATGAGGGTCTCACCTTGAGAGCGTCGGGGACTTTCGGAAAGAGCACGATTTGGTTGACTCCCACCCACATCGCGCGCCTTGTACACCTCCGGGCGATGAGAGGGCGGTTCGAAGGGCGAGGGGGAATGACACATTAGGGGCTCACCTTGAGAGCGTCGGGGACTTTCGGGAAGAGCACGACTTGGTTGACTCCCACGTCACGCGCCTTGTACACCTCCTCGATAAGCCCGGTGTTCCAGCCGAGACGGTAGCACCCGGGCATGGAGCCAATGGGAGAGGCGTCCACGCCTGGCGAGGTAAGGGGGAAAGGGGGGAATGGGGTAGGTTTGGGGTTGGGGATGGTTGTTGGGGAGGAAACGAGGCCGATCCTCCGGCCGAGGCGGTAGCATCCCGGCATGGAGCCAATGGGAGAGGGGTCCACGGCGAGGTGAGGGGGATAGGGGGAGAAGATTTATGACAATCTGATCAAAGTCGAGTGAGAAGCTTATGAGAGGCTGACAAGACTCCGACGAAAATTTTGATGAAGGTGTAATAAACAAATCATAAGAGGTTTACAAGAATTCGGTGGGAATCATATTGGTTCTTTATGGGAACATGCCAAGATTGCAATCACCACCCATCTAGCACTCACCTTCGTGGATGAAGAGGGGAAGGATGAAGTTGGCGGGAGTGACGAAGGTCGTGATACGAAAACAAAAAGCATAACTCAACCAACCCCACCACCATTCAGCACGCGCCAATCACCACTCAGTCAACCCTCACCTTCGTGGATGAAGAGGGGAAGGATGAAGTTGGCGGGAGTGACGAAGGACTCCTGGAAAGCCTCCCTCAGGAACGGCGACCGGCTTGAGCCAAGTATACGTAATGAAACCACAATTGCCTTCACCGGAAGTTACCTTCGTGGATGAAGAGGGGAAGGATGAAGTTGGCGGGAGTGACGAAGGACTCCTGGAAAGCCTCCCTCAGGAACGGAGACCGGCGGTTGCGACGAGGCCTCGAGATGAGGTTCTGCCAACACCACCCACGCATAGCACAAGTCTAGTATTAGGACGCATGACTACCTGACACGGACGGTTTTGCGACCAGGCCTCGCAATTAGGTTATGTCAACACCACCCATGCACAAAACAAGTCTAGTAGTAGGACGCATGACTAGCTAACACCAACGGTTGCGACGAGGACTTGACATGACCTTCAGCGGCCATGCACAGCACAAGCACACCACCTGAGAGCTTCTATCCCGTACCTCATCTAGGTGACATCAAGAGCGTACGCTTAAGAACAAAACGAATCGGTTTTTACGGCTATGCTCCACCAATGTGGAACCCGCTTTATTCATTCCCCTCCAACCTGGCACTTAGCGCTATGTGGAGACCATAGCGCTGCCAACCAGCCTTCGCTAACAACGTATAATCGTCTGCATGGGATAAAACAGCGTCAAAACGACGTCGACGACTACGAAAGCCAATTGCAAGAACGCTAGATTCTCTACTCAGGAAACGGACCAGCGGCTCGACGATGGGCGTTCCCTTTGGAGCTGCTGGGCGGGGCTTGGCGGCCGGAGCAGGGGGGGGATTCCCCGCGACCACGCGCGCTTCCGCCTCCTCGATCGTCAGCTTCTTAGCGGCTGGCTCCGCAACCGCGCGGACGGCGAAGGCTTTCGCCTTCACATTCTGCTGGGAGGAGGCTTTGGAGGAAGCCTGGGAGATCTGGTTCTTCCTCAGGCCGGTGAATGAAGGCACGGCGCACTTGGCAATGGCAGCCATGGCTGTCAATTTCTTAGCTTTCCTCAAGATACGAGCAGGCTAAGCTGCGGGTAAAAGGTATTCAGCAAAGCTTGCAGCGAAACTGGAAGGCAATCAGACAACTATGGCCTGACTAGACTTGCCAAGCAGGGAAGAATGGCAAACACAAAATGGCCGTAGAAAATGGGATTCTAGGAACTTGTAGTCAACCCAGGCCGGAATCCTACTTTTCCTGCTCTCAAGCTTCTAGTTTCCTAGCTTCCAGTCTTTCAGGCTTCCAGATCAGCCAGGCAACCAATCGTGGCAATTCCAAGGGATAAGGGGGTGCGGAATGGGCGCAGCGAAGTTCCGCTCTGCGCAACTTTCAAGATGCTATGCTCCGCGCGGCGGAGTCTCGCTGACGACTTCACCGCGCCAGAGCTGCTGGGCAGTGCGGGCGCTTTTCCCCGATTTGTTTGCGCCGAGCCGCGAGAAATCCACAGAGGTGACGCGTCAGCTCAAATCACGAGAGCCAATTCGTTTCGAAGATTTGGCGTGGCGATTGTTGAGGAACCACGTCAGCCTTTTCCGGTTGCGTGGAACCCCAGCCATGATATCGCTCGTTACTGACACAAATATCATGGAAACGATGTAATAACGATCCCTATACGGCTACATACGGTAAGCTTAACTTGGAAACTAACAATGGAAACTCCATCCACATATAGCGAGAAAGATGCCTACAGATTTCTCAGAGCAAACACCATCGAGTGGTGTGGTAATTGTTGAAACAAAATCATAATGCTTGAATTACGTTGAAACTGCAGTGCAACATAAACTCGGGTAGTTAAAATGTTCACACCACGACACACGAGGCAGAAATAGGAAGTAACACTGTATTGTACCCTAAAGTCATCCCTTTTGAAAAGCACAGCATGCCACAAGAGCAACATGGTGTGATGGATGGAATGGATCCCGATTCCTGAACATATCATCCCAAACCTAGCACCCCGAGCCTCTCATCCCGAACCTATCATCCCGAGCCTTGGTCCGCAGTGGAGGCGGCCGCCATGGCAGCGGCGATCCGAAGCACATCGAGAGCTTCGGAAACCTTGGCTCGGAGGGCGTCTGGGGACTGCAGCAGCATGAGCAGCTCCCCCTTGTCCATCTCCAGCAGCATTCCCGTGATCTTGCCCGCATGCTCCGGCTCCTGACGGGCCACAAGTGGGTACAGCTGCTCCCCCAGAATCTGATTAGGGGGAAGAGCCGATTAGGGTTCCAGGTTTAGGGTGAGCAGGGACAGCAGGGAGGGTAGGGTGGGCAGGGCAGGTAGGGAAGGAGGGGCGGGAGGCAACAGGCAGGGATGTGAGGGAGGGGTAGCAGCATGAGCAGCTCGCCCTTGTCCATCTCCAGCAGCATTCCCGTAATCTTGCCCGCATGCTCCGGCTCCTGACGTGCTACTAGTGGGTACAGCTGCTCCCCCAGGATCTGAAGAATGGGGGTGAGGCGATTAGGGGGAGCAACAGGAGAGGAAAGGAGAAGAGGGAG
The DNA here is from genome assembly GCA_948144175.1 of Closterium sp. NIES-65. Lineage (NCBI taxonomy): Eukaryota > Viridiplantae > Streptophyta > Zygnematophyceae > Desmidiales > Closteriaceae > Closterium > Closterium sp. NIES-65. The sequence goes on from CANXME010002658.1 coordinate 101,835, forward strand.
CGGAGTGATCTTGCCCGCATGCTCCGGCTCCTGACAGGCCACAAGTGGGTACAGCTGCTCCCCCAGGATCTGAAGAATGGGGGGGAGGCGATTAGGGGGAGCAACAGGAGAGGAAAGGAGAAGAGGGAGCGGAGTGATCTTGCCCGCATGCTCCGGCTCCTGACAGGCCACAAGTGGGTACAGATACTCCCCCAGGATCTGAAGAATGGGGGGGAGGCGATTAGGGGGAGCAACAGGAGAGGAAAGGAGAAGAGGGAGCGGAGTGATCTTGCCCGCATGCTCCGGCTCCTGACAGGCCACAAGTGGGTACAGCTACTCCCCCAGGATCTGAAGAATGGGGGGGAGGCGATTAGGGGGAGCAACAGGAGAGGAAAGGAGAAGAGGGAGCGGAGTGATCTTGCCCGCATGCTCCAGCTCCTGGCGCGCCACAAGTGGGTACAGCTGCTCCCCCAGGATCTGATAGAGATGGGAAGAGGGAAGTAGGGGGTAAGGGGAAGGGGAAGGGAGCAGCATTCCCGTGATCTTGCCCGCATGCTCCGGCTCCTGACGGGCCACTAAAGGGTACAGCTGCTCGCCCGGGATCTGATGGGAGAGAGGAGAGGAGGTGATTAGGGTGTAGAACTTAGGCGGAGGGGAAGAGGAGAAGACGAGGAGAGGAGAGGAACAGGAGAGGAGCAGGAGAGGAGAGGAAAAGGAAGTAACGTGCAACCACACAAACTAACAACAACCCCACCATTTTTTAGGCGCCTCATTGCGATTTTTGAGGCGCCTCAACAGAAGAAAGAAGACCATCCATGCAACCACACTAACAACCCCACCATACTTGTTTTCAAATCCCTGATTCCCCTCTCTCTTTCTCACACTCACACCCACTCACCGCTCGCTGCTGCTCTTGCTGAGCCGATGCCACTGCTGTTGCCAGCAGTTAGGGATGAGCAATATGACGAACTCCTGTTCGGTTCGCCTCGAACACGTTCGAGGCGAACCGAAAAGGATTTTTTTTTGGCCAAAATTGTTCGGGGCGAACGTGTTCGGTGTTCGCCCGAACACGTTCGCCGTTCGCCCGGCTCAGCTCGCCGAGGCGCGTCGAACACGAACGTGTTCGTGTTCGACACGGGCCTTCGACAAACACCAATGTGTTCGTCGACGAATAGGCCCGCGACCAATTTTTAGGTCGCGGGCCTTGGTGTTTGGGCTCAGATCTGGCCTTTCGCAGTTAGTAAAGTGCAGATCTAGCATTTCGCCATTGCTTAAGTGCAGATCAAGCATTTCGCCGTTGCTTAAGTGCGGATCGAGCATTTCGCCGTTGTTTAAGTGCGGATCGAGCATTTCGCCGTTGCTTAAGTGCAGATCGAGCATTTCATCGTTGCTTAAGTGCGGATCTAGCATTTCGCCGTTGCTTAAGTGCGGATCGAGCATTTCGCCGTTGCTTAAGTGCAGATCTAGCATTTCACCGTTGCTTAAGTGCGGATCTAGCATTTCGCCGCTGCTTAAGTGCGGATCTAGCATTTCGCCATTGCACGCTGGCACTAGATGGATGAAGCAGGGCGGGACTGGCTTGGGAGGTGGGGGGAGAGAATGTGCGACGATTTGAATTTTACTCTATATTGAATTTCCCCCTGGGCGAACACGAACATGTTCGCCACGAACATGTTCGTGTTCGCCTGTTGCAGCAATTCGTTCGCCTCCTAGGGCGAACGGCGAACACCTATTTTCACTCAAGTCGTTCGCCGAACCGAACACTGTTCGGTTCGGCAGAAGGCCATGTTCGTCAGGGGGCGAACACGAACATGTTCGAGTTCGCCCCCTGCTCATGCCTACCAGCAGTTGGATCAAGTGAAAGATCACACACCCCTACTTTCCCGCGATTACTCTCACACCTACTCTCACACCTACTCTCACACCTATGTTGGAAAAGTCGCGCCCAGCGCATCATACGCAAGCGTATATACGCTTGCGTATAGTGCGTTATGCGCTTCGTGAGTGACTTTGAAAGTCGCAGAAAGTACGCTGCCTGGGCAGCAAAAGGTTTTTACCGGGCAGACGAAAAAAACCGCCGGAGGGGGGGGGGGAGTGGTGGTTTTACAGAATTTCATATATTGAAAAAACCCACCATTCTCAACTACTCGAAGCAAGCAACATGCATCTCTCCTACCCCACCCCCTACTCCCACCCTCTACTCCCCCCGTCCCTTCCTTCCTCCTCTACTTGTACTCATCCTCCAGCTCATCCTCCTCCCCCTCCTCCTCATCCTCCTCCAGAACCTCGTTGTACCCTTCCGGCAGGGAGGCCTCAAGGATGTTCCCCGGGAGAACCGTCACCCACTCAGCCCCCTTGTGCCAGTTGCGCACAATGTTCCAATTGTGCGCAACATACACGAGGTCCCGACACTTCTCAGACCCCAACCTGTTGCGCTTGGCAGTGTGGATCGATTCCCACACTGCCCAGTTCCTCTCACACACCGATGCGGACACTGGCTGAGAGAGAACGCGACAAGCGAGCGTTGTCAGCTCGGGGTGCTCCGTCCCGTGCCACGTCCACCACTGGACAGCCGTCTTCTTACCGGCCTTCACGAGCTCACGGTCAGAGATGGCGTCGGGTAGGCCGAAGCTCCCCTGAATGGTGTTGAATGCCGTCAGGCCGTCCTGGATGACGTGGGATGCGCGCAGCTCCTCGCCATCCTTGCGCGTGACGGTCCGCCCTGTGTAGTGACGAGCGACAAACGCTTTGAAGACGCGAGTACACTCCAGGTCGGTGCGGAAGATGCCTTCCTCTTGGTTGACTGGGTTGAGGATCCGGCCAACCACGTGCATGGCACACGCCATGCTATGGTCCCAGCGCTTTTGGACGATGTTGGTCACCTCCGTGCGTTCACTGCTGGACAGCACCAATCCTGCCTCCTCCTCCTCCAGCTTCGCATTGATGTCTTCCGTGAGCTGCAGCATCAGATCGTACATCCTGCCCATCATGCCCTTGGCCGTCGAGTCGGTCTTGCGCATGACGACAAAGGGGATCTTCAGGAGGGCGACGAAGAACTCCGCACCTTTCCACCACACGGCATCCATGATCATGGTTGCGAAGGGCTCGACCGGCGGCTTCCTCCCCTTCGCCCAAGCCTGCCACTCCGGGCTCAGCACCATCTGCGTCAATGCACTCCGCACCTCGCAAAGCCACTGCACCGCGATGAATTGCATGCCAAATCTGGTGCCCGCCGGCTTCAGCACCTGCTTCCCCTTCCCTCCCTTCACTTGCGGGCTTCGCATGTAACCTTTGATGAAATGGTGGGCACGCACAAAGGTAATAATCACCCCCGCCTTAGCCACAATGTCCTTCCCCCAATCCATTTTCCCAATGTCCTCCATGAGCAGATCCATGACGTGAGTAGCGCACGGCACATGCTCAATGTGAGGATACTCAAGCATGAAATCCCTACATGCAGCCGCATAATTGCTGCCCCCATCCATGCATAACGCAACTATGTTGGCGGGCCCCACCTTCTCAATGATCGGGCGCAAAACGGATGCAATGTAGCCTCCCATCTTCGTCTCCAACTTACAGTCGATGCTTTCGGTGAACACTGCACCGGAATCGTTGATGAGCAGGATGTTGGCTTGGGGACGGCCACTTTTGTCCGTCATCATGTCCGAGCCTATCGTCACGCCATCCCGCTTCCAGCTCGCAGTGATGGGAGCGAGCCCCCTCTCGATCTTTTCGCGGCAGCGCGCAAGGCCGGCGCCACCAACATACCGCCGCTTCGGGGGAACGTAGCCATGGCCCGCGTCCGTGATGCAGCGCACAGCGTTGCGCCAGAGAGGGTGATCGGCGAGATGCTCCGGGAGGTGAAGTGCCGCCCACATGAGGCAGATGGCGTCGTCTACCGATTCCTTCGCACACGACGCCCCTTCCCCGTAGAAGTCTTCGATGCACTGCTTCTTCGCTCCACCCGCACACGCCTCGATCGCCATCTCCTCCGCCTTCTTCTTCCCTTCCCTGCGGGCGTGTTTGCCTTCGTACAATTCGCGGACGGCGCCGCGGTCAGCAGAAGGGATAGGCGCCTTGCAAAGACGGACGTCCTTCCGTTTCAGCCCTTTCCAGTGCGTGATGTGTTGCGCGCAGTGCAACTAAGGCGCCCCCTACGAACTTAAGCTTGCAGTGCCGGCATATGCGGAGAGTACGCTCAGGACCATTCGAGGTACCTTCGGTAGAGGTAAGGAAATGCTTAAAAATAACATGGGTGTTCACAGGAACATCCTCGTCGTCCGCCATGGTCGCGTCATTCGAAACACTAGGAGCCTCACTAGTGGCACTTGCGGGAGTACCAGAAGGAGTCGACATCAAGTGCAGGTGAGCGGGACTGTTGAGAGAGAATGAACGAGAGAGATAATACAGATGACGGGAATGAGAGCTTACCTTATAGTCCAGGATGTGGTTGAACCACCTACGCTGGTTGACGACATTCGTGTTTGTGTGTTGAAGTCGCGCGATAGCATAGGGTGCAGTGCGGTTCAAATTTTCCCACGTCCCCACATTTTGACAGGTGTGGGTGACAATGTGGTTGGGATGTGCGTACAAATTGGGGTGGGACGTGCGTACATTTTGAGTCGCGTCGCACATTCGCAATTCGTGCGCGACTATTGAAATCTGGTTTTTTTTTTCGGGTCAGCCCGAACTTTCGCCAACGAATATACGTACGACTTGCGTACACCGTATATTCGTAAACGACTATACGGAGTGCGCTTATGGTTTCTGGCGACTTTTCCAACATAGTCTCACACCCCATTAGTATCAATTGATCTAGACAAACTCACAGCTCGCTGCTGCTCTGGCGGTGCCGATGCCACTGCTGCTGCCAGCACTTGAATCGGCACCGGCCCTCCCAACCCTCCAGGCACACCCCCTCCTCTCGCAATCTCAGGCCAAGGAATCGGACAGAGAAAATCCTACCCACACCTCGTGCACACTCACACTCCCTTCCCCCACACTCACCGCTCGCTGCTGCTCTGGCTGAGCTGATGCCACTGCTGCTGCCAGCACTTGAATCGGCACTGGCCCTCCCAACCCTCCAGGCACACCCCCTCCTCTCGCATTCTCAGGTTAAGGAATCGGACAGGAAAGATCTTACCCACACCACGTGCACACTCACACTCCCTTCCCTACCACTCACCGCTCGCTGCTGCTCTGGCTGAGCCGATGCCACTGCTGCTGCCAGCACTTGAATCGGCACTGGCCCTCCCAACCCTCCAGGCACACCCCCTGCCCCGCGCCCTCCCTGCACCCGCTGCTGCCGCTGCTGCTGTAGGGGGAGGACAGAGGGGGCCGGGATTTGGTAAGGGGTTTATGAGTCGATTTGCACTCTGGCTGCCGTTCTCACTTCTAGTCTCCACTGCCCCCAACGCACCTACACTGGCGCCCCTTGTGCTGCGGCCCCGTACTGCTGCTGCTGCCGCATGAACACGTTGTGATTCAACAAACAAGACGCCACAATGCATGCCGCCATGGCAGCTAACCACTCTCACCTGCACAGGTGCCCCTTGAGCCGCCCCGTACTGCTGCTGCTGTCGCATGCACACATTGGGAATTGGTCCTCCCCACCATGCCTTGTGCCCCATTCCTGGCGCCCCCATCCCTCCTGCCCCACTCCTACACTCCTGATGCTCCCATTCCCAATCCCCCCACCCACCTGCACAGGCGCCCCTTGAGCCGCCCCGTACTGCTGCTGCTGTCGCATGTACACATTGGGATTCGGTCCCCCCACCATGCCTTGCGCTCCCCTCGGCACCATTCCCGGCGCCCCCATCCCTCCTGCCCTCATTCCGCCTGCCCCCATCCCTGATGCTCCCATTCCCAATCCCCCCACCCACCTGCACAGGCGCCCCTTGTGCTGCCCCATACTGCTGCTGCTGTCGCATGTACACATTGGGATTCGGTCCCCCCACCATGCCTTGCGCTCCCCCCGGCACCATTCCTGGCGCCCCCATCCCTCCTGCCCTCATTCCGCCTGCCCCCATCCCTGATGCTCCCATTCCCAATCCCCCCACCCACCTGCACAGGCGCCCCTTGTGCTGCCCCATACTGCTGCTGCTGTCGCATGTACACATTGGGATTCAGTCCCCCCACCATGCCTTGCGCTCCCCCCGGCACCATTCCCGGCGCCCCCATGCCTCCTGCCATACCCGGCGCCCCCCCCATGCCTGCTGGTAGAACCATACCCGGCCGCATGGGCTGCTGGGAGTAAGGGTGCGGCGGCTGGTAGGGAGGAGTGGGACGGGGTGGGGAGTGGTGGAGACGTGTGGAGGGTGTTGGGAATGGAGGGATGCACATCAGTCGATGTTTACACACATTCCCGTCCCATACCCCCTGCCATGCCTGGTGCTCCCCCCATGCCTGCTAGTAGAACCATGCCCGACTGCATGGGCTGCTGGGAGTAAGGGCATGGAGGCTGGTGGGGAGGAGTGGGAAGGGGTGGGGAGTGGTGGAGAGGGGTGGGAATGGAAGGGTACAGATCAGTTGACTTCCTGAATCCTGCTCCCCCCATGCCTGGCCGCATGGGCTGCTGAGAGTAGGGGTATGGGGGCTGGTGAGTGTGGGTGGAACGGGGTGGAAAGGGGTGGAAAGAGGTGGAGAGGGGTGGGAAGGGGTGGCAAGGGAGAGACGGGGTGAGGGAAGTGCTGTTCAGCTGACGCTCACACATACCCCCATCCCTCCTGCTCCCCACATGCCTACTGGTAGCACCATGCCTGACCGCATGGGCTGCTGAGAGTACGGGTATGGGGGCTGGCGGGACAGGGTGTGACGGGGTGGGAAGAGGTGGGAAGGAGTGGGAAGGAGTGGCAAGGGGTGGGAATGGAGGGGTTCAAATCAGCCGATGCTTACATGTAACCCCATCCCTCCTGCTCCCCCCATGCCTGCTAGATAGAAACACCATGCATGGGTGGCCGCATGGGCTGCTGGGAATAGGGATGGGGCGCAGGGGGGGGTGAGGGGAGCAGGAGGGGTAAGGGGAGCAGAGAACATCCCTCCATTCCCACCCATGCCTGCTAGATAGAAACACCATGCGTGGGTGGCCGCATGGGCTGCTGGGAATAGGGAGCTTCTGGGCACGTGAGAAAATCAAAATGTTTTGAGAAAATCAACCTCTTTCCTACTCCATCTCAAAGCATTACTTTTATCACAGGGTCCAGTAGAGAGAGGTTGAGATGGAGTGGGAAAGAAAGTGCTGTTCGGCTGATACTCACTCAAACATACCCCCATCCCATCCATCCAGCAGGGAGGTCGTACCTGGACAGGCATCATCCCCGGCTGCGAGTAAAACCCGCCCTGCTGTGCCACCACCCCCGGGGGAGCATAGTACCCTCCCGCAGCAGCTGCAGGCGCCCGGGCATGGGGCGCCCCCCCCCCCCCCCCCCCCCCCCCCCCACCCCCCTGCTGCTGAAACATTGCCTGCAGCTGCGACTGCCTCTCAAACCACCACTGAGGTCGTGGCCATACCTTTCCAAGCAGGGAAAGTGGTGCCTCAAGAGGGAGGTGCTATTTCAAGAGGGAGGTCGTACCTGGACAGGCATCATTCCTGGCTGCGAGTAAAACCCTCCCTGCTGCGCCACCACCCCCGGGGGAGCATAGTACCCTCCCGCAGTAGCTGCAGGCGAGCGCATGGGGCGCCCCCCCCCCTGCTGCTGAAACATTGCCTGCAGCTGCGCCTGCCTGCCTCTCAAAGCAAACGGGGAGGTCGTACCTGGACAGGCATCATCCCTGGCTTTTGAGTCGACTCAGAATTCAGCCTGATACAAGGCATGGGGGAAGGTCATACCTGGACGGGCATCATCCCCGGCTGTGTATAGAACCCTCCCTGCTGCGCCACCACCCCTTGGGGGGGCATAGTACCCCCCGCAGCACCAGGCACACCAGCAGGTGGGTGGGAGGTGTTACCTCACTAGGAAGGTCGTACCTGGACAGGCATCATTCCTGGCTGCGAGTAAAACCCTCCCTGCTGCGCCACCACCCCTGGGGGGGCATAGTACCCCCCTGCAGCACCAGGCACACCAGCAGGTGGGTGGGAGGTGTTACCTCACTAGGAAGGTCGTACCTGGACAGGCATCATTCCTGGCTGCGAGTAAAACCCTCCCTGCTGCGCCACCACCCCTGGGGGGGCATAGTACCCCCCTGCAGCACCAGGCACACCAGCAGGTGGGTGGGAGGTGTTACCTCACTAGGAAGGTCGTACCTGGACAGGCATCATCCCCGGCTGTGTATAGAACCCTCCCTGCTGCGCCACCACCCCTTGGGGGGCATAGTACCCCCCTGCAGCACCAGGCACACCAGCAGGTGGGTGGGAGGTGTTACCTCACTAGGAAGGTCGTACCTGGACAGGCATCATTCCTGGCTGCGAGTAGAACCCTCCCTGCTGCGCCACCACCCCTGGGGGGGCATAGTACCCCCCTGCAGCACCAGGCACACCAGCAGGTGGGTGGGAGGTGTTACCTCACTAGGAAGGTCGTACCTGGACAGGCATCATTCCTGGCTGCGAGTAAAACCCTCCCTGCTGCGCCACCACCCCTGGGGGGGCATAGTACCCCCCTGCAGCACCAGGCACACCAGCAGGTGGGTGGGAGGTGTTACCTCACTAGGAAGGTCGTACCTGGACAGGCATCATCCCCGGCTGTGTATAGAACCCTCCCTGCTGCGCCACCACCCCTTGGGGGGCATAGTACCCCCCTGCAGCACCAGGCACACCAGCAGGTGGGTGGGAGGTGTTACCTCACTAGGAAGGTCGTACCTGGACAGGCATCATCCCCGGCTGTGTATAGAACCCTCCCTGCTGCGCCACCACCCCTGGAGGGGCATAGTACCCCCCTGCAGCACCAGGCACACCAGCAGGTGGGTGGGAGGTGTTACCTCACTAGGAAGGTCGTACCTGGACAGGCATCATTCCTGGCTGCGAGTAAAACCCTCCCTGCTGCGCCACCACCCCTTGGGGGGGCATAGTACCCCCCCGCAGCACCAGGCACACCAGCAGGTGGGTGGGAGGTGTTACCTCACTAGGAAGGTCGTACCTGGACAGGCATCATTCCTGGCTGCGAGTAAAACCCTCCCTGCTGCGCCATCACCCCTGGGGGGGCATAGTACCCCCCCGCAGCACCAGGCACACCAGCAGGTGGGTGGGAGGTGTTACCTCACTAGGAAGGTCGTACCTGGACAGGCATCATTCCTGGCTGCGAGTAAAACCCTCCCTGCTGCGCCACCACCCCTGGGGGGGCATAGTACCCCCCTGCAGCACCAGGCACACCAGCAGGTGGGTGGGAGGTGTTACCTCACTAGGAAGGTCGTACCTGGACAGGCATCATCCCCGGCTGTGTATAGAACCCTCCCTGCTGCGCCACCACCCCTTGGGGGGGCATAGTACCCCCCCGCAGCACCAGCAGCGACACCAGCCACACCCCCCCGGGCATGGGGCGCACCCCCCCGCTGCTGCTGAAACATGGCCTGCAGCTGTGCCTGCCGCTCAAACCACCACTAAGGTCACACCTATACCTTACCGAGACCAGGTATCTTAAAAGGGAGGTGTTATCTCAAAGGGAGGTCGTACCTGGACAGGCATCATCCCTGGCTGTGCATAAAACCCGCCCTGCTGCGCCACCACCCCTGGGGGGGCATAGTACCCTCCTGCAGCAGCTGCCGGGGCCCGGGCATGGGGCGCACCCCCCCGCTGCTGCTGAAACATCGCCTGCAGCTGCGCCTGCCGTTCTGCCTTTGGCTGTGCGACGGCCACGTAGAGCGGCTTTCCCTTCACCATCTTGCTGTTCAGTGCTGTGAGCTGGGAGGAGAGATGACACGACAAGGGCAAGGGAAGGGAGAGAGAGAACAAGTGTGCGAAAAAGAACCATGCTGCTGCTGAAACATGGCCTGCAGCTGCGCCTGCCTCTCTGTCTTGGGCAGTGCCACGGCCACATGAAGTGGCTTTCCTTGACCATCTTGCTGTTCAATGCTGCGAGCTGTGGGGATGGGAAGAACGGCCAAAGAGGGTGGAGGGAAAGGGGGAGGTGAAAATGAAAGGTGACGAAGGTAACGTGCAGAAGGAACATCATTTATGGAAGTTATTAAGCCCATGCATTGCACAGCCCTCAAAGCCTCAGCTTTGCACATAGCGAGTACAAAGTGTAGTGGCATCCAATTCTTACAGCTCATAGTGAGTACAAAGTGTAGTGTACACCCTCATCAGAGCTTATAACGAGGACAAAGAGTACGACACACTCACCGCCTTTGCAGCATCCGCCTCGTTTGCAAAGAGCACAAAGCCAGCACCCTTGCTGCCACCTGTCTCGTGCTTGAGAATCTGGTGGAAGGAAAAGGCAACAAGGTGGAGGGAAGAGGGGAGAGAGGGGAGGGGTTGTGCTCTTTTGGTGGTATGGATGGGTGGAGAAGGGAGCAAGACCGGCGACCTTGCTGGGCGAAGGGCAAAGAGCACGAAGCCAGCAAAGCCCTTGCCCTTCGCCCACCAAGGTCGCCCTTCGCACCCTTGCTGGCCTGGCCTGGCCCCCGTCTCCTGCTTGAGGATCTGGTCGCTCAATGAAAGGGAGGGACAGTGCAGGTGAAGGGGGGATTGTTGAGTTTACTTTTGAGAATTTCCAAAAGTAAACCCTTGCTGGCCTGGCCCCCGTCTCCTGCTTGAGGATCTGGTCGCTCAATGAAAGGGAGGGACAGTGCAGGTGAAGGGGGGATTGTTGAGTTTACTTTTGAGAATTTCCAAAAGTAAACCCTTGCTGGCCTGGCCCCCGTCTCCTGCTTGAGGATCTGGTCGCTCAATGAAAGGGAGGGACAGTGCAGGTGAAGGGGGGATTGTTGAGTTTACTTTTGAGAATTTCCAAAAGTAAACCCTTGCTGGCCTGGCCCCCGTCTCCTGCTTGAGGATCTGGTCGCTCAATGGAAGGGAGGGACAGTGCAGGTGAAGGGGGGATTGAGCAAGAGCTGCAAAACACACACCTTACAGCTGGTGACGGTGCCATACTCTTGGAACATCTTCATCAGCTCGCCCTCATCCACACTCTCCTCCAGATGCTTGAAATACCCTGCCGTGTCATGTGCACCTTGTATGTATTACAACCCACCTTCATGCTTCTAACCCACCTTCATGCTTCTAACCCACCTTCATGCTTCTAACCCACCTTACAGCTGGTGACGGTGCCATACTCTTGGAACATCTTCATCAACTCCCCCTCATCCACACTCTCCTCCAGATTCTTGAAGTACAAATTCCTCTGAGAATACCTCTCAGTCTGCTGCCGCCTCTCCTCCTCGTATCGCCGCTTCAGTTCTGCCTCTCTCTCTGCTTTCTTCTGAGCCCGAGCAACGTACCACACCCGCCCCGCTCCTCCCCCTCCCTTCTTTCCTCCCTTCTTTCCTCCCTCTTTCGTTTCTCCCTCTTTCGTTTCTCCCTCTTTCGTTTCCCCCTCTTTCGCTTCCCCCTCTTTCGCTTCCCCCTCTTTCGCTTCTCCCTCCTTCGTTTCTTCCTCTTTCTTTTCCCCATCATTCGTTTCTCCCTCCTCTGTCTCCTCCCCGCCCTTCTCCCCTTCCTTCCCTTCCTTCGCCCCCTCCTTGCCTGCTTCCTCCCCCTCCCCTCCCTTCCCCTCCCCCTCCCCACCCCCCCACCACCACCCCTTTCACAACCCGCCTCCCATTTACCCCCTCCACAGCCTTCGCAGCATCCTCCGCTTTTTCAAAATTCACAAACCCAAAACCCTTGCTGCGCCCATCAGCCTCGCGCATCACAACAGCGCTTTTGATCGCCCCAAACGCGGCAAAAACCTTCAGAAGCTCCTCATCGGTAGTCTCCTCTCCTAAACCCTTCACGTAGAGGTTGGTATACTGAGGCTGCTGCTGCTGGTTGCCTGCTCTGCCTCCTCCCCCTCCCCCTCCCCCTCCTCCCATGCCGTCGCTGTCGTTTGAACTGCGGTCCTGCTTGCGCACGAAGGGACCCACAAACACCTGGAGGAGGAGAGGGGGCATGGAGGGAGGGAAGGAGGGAGGGAGGAAGGGGGGAGTGGGGAAGTGCAGGTGTGGGGAGGGAGGGGAGGAAGGGGGGAGTGGGGAAGTGCAGGTGTGGGGAGGGAGGCGAGGAAAGGCCAAAGCATTGCCTTGCGCACAAAGAGACCTACAAACACCTGGAGGAGGGGGGGTTGGAAGGGGGCAAGTGGGGAAGCGCTATGGTGGGAAGAAACGGGAGGGAAGAGCAAACAAATATCACGAAAGCATTTGTCCCGTTTAAAAGCTCACTACACCCGCTATAAGCTCACTTAACTCGCTACAAGCTCACTTTACTCGCTACAAGCTAAATGTCCCCGCTATAAGCCCAACTGCTTTTCCCTAATGAGCATGCCATTGACTTTTTCGATAGCCGCCTTTGCCACCTCCTCTTTCTCAAACAACACAAACGCAAACCCCTTTGACGTCCCCCTCCTCTCTGTACCCGCTATAAGCTCACTGTACTCGCTATAAGCCCACCTGCTTCCCGGCAATGAGCATGCAGTTCACCTTGTCAATCGCTGCCTTTGCCACCTCCTCCTTATCAAACTGCACAAACGCGAACCCCTTGGCTTGGATGCCCCCCTCCCTCTCTGTACCTGTTATAAGTTCACTGTACTGTACTCGTTATGAGCTCACCTGCTTTCCGGCAATAAGCATGCCATTGACTTTCTCGATAGCCGCCTTTGCCACCTCCTCCTTCTCAAACTGCACAAACGCAAACCCCTTAGAGGCTCCGCTGTCGTCCATAGCAACGCGGCAGGAGAGGATCGAGCCGAACGCTGCAAAGGTGTCGTAGAGCGCCTTGTTGTCAATGCTCTTGTCGAGATTCTGTGGGGTTTGGATGGAAGAAAGGGGGGGATAAGAGGTTGGAAAAGGGAGTGCAGTGCTGAGGGCAGGGGAGAATCGAGCCGAATGCTGCAAAGGTGTCGTACAAAGCCTTGTTGTCAATGCTCTTGTCAAGATTCTGTGGGGCTTGGATGGAAGAAAGGGGGGGATAAGAGGTTGGAAAAGGGAGTGCAGTGCTGAGGGCAGGGGAGAATCGAGCCGAATGCTGCTAAGGTGTCGTACAAAGCCTTGTTGTCAATGCTCTTGTCAAGATTCTGAAGGGTAGGATGGAAGGGGTTGAGGAGAGCAGGGAAACACACTAAGTCACCAAACGGAAGGAGAGGATCGAGCCGAACGCTGCAAAGGTGTCGTACAGGGCCTTGTTGTCAATGCTCTCGTCAAGATTCTGAAGGGTTTGAATTGGAGGGGGTGATGGGAGCACGGAAACACACTAAGTCACCAAACGCAACGAGACGAACGCTGCAAAGGTGTCGTACAGAGCCTTGTTGTCAATGCTCTTGTCGAGATTCTGAAGGGTTTGGGTGGATGGAAAGGGGAGAGATGAGCACAGAAAGACACGCACACACGCTGAACGCTGCAAAGGTGTTGTACAGGGCCTTGTTGTCAATGCTCTTGTAGAGATTCTGAGGGGTTTGGATGGAATAAGAGGGGATCCCAAGGGGTGGGAAAGGGAGTGATGAAAGCAGGGAAGGAGACGGTCTGAAGAGTAAGTCACCGCACAAACGCAAACCCTTGGATGACCCACTGTCGTCTGTAGCGACGACGCGGCAGGAGAGAATCGACGCATCTAAACTTTCAAGACAAAAACCACACATAAAACCTTTATTCGACTCGAATAGTTTAACATAAAATGAATCTCTCGCCTTGATAAAGATGTTGGCAGTGCCGCTCCGTCCGTCTAATTGAGGGATCCCCCAACCCAACAGCCACACCATTTGAGTCAACTCAGAGCCTGCAATCATACTTCTGAGTCAACTCAAAACCCACCTTGATAAAAATATTGCCAGTGCCGCTGCGTCTGATGGATGGGTCCCGGTGCGAGAACATGATGCGCATAGGCCGCCCAGCCACGTTTGTGAAGTTCAGTAGGTCAAGGGCTCGCGCAGCTGCATTTGAAGGGGTTAAAGGGGATATGAAAGGGTGGGGGGGACGTCAGAGGGGTGGGGGGGATTTCAGAGGGATGGAGGGCCGTAAAAAAACTGTCTGATGGAGGGGTCCCAGTGTGAGAACATGACGCGCATGGGACAACCAGCCACGCTTGTGAGGTTCAACAGGTCCAGAGCTCGGGCAGCTGCATTTCAAGGGGTGGGGGGGAATATCAAAGCGGTGGCAGGGGTGTCAGAGGGGTGGGGGGCGGTATCAAGGGTGCATGATGCACGGGTTGTGGTGGGAGTGGGAGAGCATGATGCGCATGGGACGAGCTGATGCGAATATTTGAGAGCATGATACCCATGCGCATGGGACGAATACCCATGTCCATGTGGGCAACATTTGAGAAATTGGGCAAATCGAGAGGTGTTGAGAATTCTCAAAAGCGATCGAGAGCTTGTGCAGCTGAGGTGACTTTTGAGTCGACTCAAAAGTCAAATCGAGAGGTGTTGAGAGTTCTCAAAAGCGATCGAGAGCTTGTGCAGCTGAGGTGACTTTTGAGTCGACTCAAAAGTCAAATCGAGAGGTGTTGAGAGTTCTCAAAAGCGATCGAGAGCTTGTGCAGCTGAGGTGACTTTTGAGTCGACTCAAAAGTCAAATCGAGAGGTGTTGAGAATTCTCAAAAGCGATCGAGAGCTTGTGCAGCTGAGGTGACTTTTGAGTCGACTCAAAAGTCAAATCGAGAGGTGTTGAGAATTCTCAAAAGCGATCGAGAGCTTGTGCAGCTGCAAACCATAATGGGGTGTTGGGTGGGGATTGATTTCACTCTCACCATCCTGGCTGCTGCTGAAGTTGACATACGAGTATCCCAGCGACTGCCGAGTGAGTGTGTGTGTGCACGTATACTTGTAAGCATGTGGTGGTAACACAGTAACACTCACCATCCTGGCTGCTGCTGAAGTTGACATACGAGTATCCCAGCGACTGCCGCGTGACCATGTCGCGACACACGCGGATGGACGCCACAGGGCCCACCTGGAGAAGCAGGGGGGGGAAGAGGGAGAGGGAGAGGGGTGGGGAAGGAGGACACAGATGTACTAGATCCCAAATGTTTGAAGAAGTGTTTTGAGACGTCTCAAAACACTTCTTCAAACACGGGGGAAGAGGACGCAGATGTACTAGGTCCCAAATGTAGTGGGTGGGGCGGGGTGACACAGTCAGAGACTGCCGCGTGACCATGTTGTTTGAGGTTGATTTTCAGAATTCTCAAAATCAACCTCAAACAAAAGGGAGGAGGACACAGATGTACTAGGTTCCAAATGTAGTGGGTGGGGTGGGGTGACACAGTCAGAGACTGCTGCGTGACGTGAGGTGTATTTTGAGGCGCCTCAAAATACGCCTCAAAATACGCCTCAGAATACGCCTCAAAATACGCCTCAAAATACGCCTCAAAATACGCCTCACTACATGGGGTGACACAGTCAGAGACTGCCGCATGACCATGTCGCGGCACACGCGGATGGACGCTACAGGGACCACTGACAAGGCAGGGAGACGGCGGGGGAAAGGGGGGGTAAGAGGGGGAAGTGGGGGAGGGAGAAACAGATGTGCTTGCAGCCATGGGGACTGGCTGGCGAGTGACCAGCTTTCCCACTCACTACATGCTTCTTGGTGAATCTAGGTGTGTTTTGAGTCGACTCAAAACACAGATGTGCTTGCAGCCATGGGGACTGGCTGGCGAGTGACCATCTTTCCCACTCACTACATGCTTCTTGGTGAATATCGCTTCTTACTACCTGCGAGACGAGACGAGGTCCAGGAGTTGCGCCTCTGTGACACGCGCATCGAGATGAGAGATTGGGGAGGGACGAGTGGGAGGTGGGGAGGGACGAGCGAGTGGGAGGTGGGGAAGGGGAGGTTGGGAGGGGGACTCTCATTCCCGTTACCTCTGTGACGCTCGCATCGAGGTCAGAGATTTGGGAGGGACAAGGATGCGAGGGAGCGGGGAAAGGGAAGGGGAGGATGGTGGAAACGGGAGGAGGAGGAGGAGGAGAGGGAAAGGGGGGGTGGGGTGACGGGAGGGGAGGGGAGGGGAAGGGAAGGAAGAGGAGGGGAGGGAAGGGCATGGGAGAAACGGCGAGTGTTCAGGGATTGGATCAGACTTCCCCTACCTGCGAGAAGAGGTCGAAGAGCTGAGCCTCTGTAACGCTAACATCCAGATCGCCCACGTAGAGCGACGACGACGCGAAGGACGGCGCGGCGGGATTCGCGGACGACGGCGACTGCGCCACCCCTGATTCGTCCACGTCAGCGCCCTCCGCGCCGCTCGCGCTGATCGGAAGCGGCTGCTCCTGCTGCGACATGGTTCTGGGGTGGGGGGAGGGAAGGATGGGAGGAGGAGGAGGGGGGGGAAGGGGAGAAAGGGGGGTGGGGAGAAGAGGGAGGGGGGGGGAGGAGGGGGACGGGGTTGAAAAGAGACGCATAAGGGGAGTTCAGCGCTATTTGCGCCGCTAGCACTGCTCGGAAGCTGCTGCTCCTGTTGCGACATGGCCCTGGATCGAGAAGGGAAAGGGAGGGGGGGAGGGGGGGAAGTGGAGGGGAACGGGGGAGGGAAAGGTGGCAGAACGGGGAAAAAGAGAGGTTATCTTTACGCGATTCTCGATTCATCAAAATATAGCGCCTGCTCCTGCTGCGACATCCCAACCGTTGAGATGCGACTCGTAATAACGACGACACGGGCCAGATATTCCAACCCTTCCTCTCATTCCTTACTTTGTATCTTGAAAAAGGTAGCGCGGGAATGGAGGAGGGGTTGGAAGGTAACCGAGATGTAGCTGGAAACCCGCTGGTGTTATTCGCGTAGGCCAAAAAGCCTCCAGGAAACGAGGAGGCGACAACTCATTACAGCGAGGAACCTAAATCAGTACACTAGCGAGTCGGGAAACCCCATATGTACCCACACAAACTGACAAATAAACGATCTATCGGTGATCGATCGGATCAGCAACGACGAATGGATCCGCTTCGACCGAAGAGACCGAAGGGACCCACGGGATTATAAGAGACGAGGTATTCTGACCGATGCGACCAAGTACAGAGAGCGAAGAGTGCATGGTGTCCTGAACAGGGCTACAGAAAGCACAAGCTAGACCCGTGTAGATCCGAAGAGACACAACACTGCCTGTTCGTCGTGTCTAAGTGCAGACGTCACGTGTAGAAAGTGTAGTTTTGAGACGTCTCATAAGGGCTACAGAAAGCACAAGCTAGACCCGTATAGATCCGAAGAGACACAACACTGCCTGTCTGTCGTGTCAGAGTGCAGACGTGCATCTGTTAAATCAGACAGATGCAGGCGAGGGGATCAAACAGACGAGGGGATCTGTAGAGAAAAAGCTGAATCACGGATCATGAATTTGTACTATACCAGTTATGAATCATGAATGACAAATCAGCAATCGCGAATCACGAATCAGCAATGTTCTGTAATACCGGTGCACAGTCAAACGCCAAAACTGCAACGCCTAAAAGATCAGAGAATAGGAGAGACTTGAGGTAGAGCGACAAAAACCGCGGTGTACAAGCCTAAAGCCTCACACGGTGCAAAGCGGTGGTAAATGGCGGAGGGAGACGCGATCGGACGGCAATGCAGGAGAAGGGTCGATCCGCAGGCGCCTAAACGCCGATCCGAGACCTAAATATGTTCCAGCCGCAAAAAATGTACTTAATCCTGCACTGTCACGTGCAGTGATGCACTAACTAGGACCAAATAGTAGCCAGGTCTAGGAACCGACACTCTACTTCCCACTGAAAAAACTGTGGGAAAAAGTGTTGACTGGGGGAGGAGGGAAAGAATTTGAGGAAGGCCTTCCTCAACGTACGCGTTAGGAGCGTGCTGCAATAGCCGCTACTGCTGGTAAGTGTTCTGTTTCCTAGGAGAGGGTGCTGCTGCTACATCTACCGTGCAATGCTTGATTCCCGCTTCCAGAAACGAGGTGCCGAGCTGAGACAGACAAATTTTAAACCGCTTCACTGTGCAACTCGTTCTCAGTTTCGCTAGCTTGCCAAGGCACACTTCTGAAATGATCATTTTCACAGCTTTTAGGATTATGAGAGAAGTTTAGGCCATTAGTAGGTATCCTTATAATATAAACCCCTGATTTTTGGGTTGCGTAGCAACCCTTTATATTTGGTTTCACATTTTAGGGATATCATTCGAAGAGTGTTATTTACGCACTTTTTGGAGCACTCGTTTGAATGTTTTGAAACTGTGTTCAAACAGATGCCTCAAACAGTGGATAAAAAACACTCTTGAATGAGATCCCCAAAACACGTAAGCACGTACGTATCATGTTGAAACCATGAACTTGCTCGACCGTCACAACCTCGTCGATAAATACGGCGGATCGTACGGCCGAGCATAATATTCTGGCATCAACATGAACGAATGCAATTGTACAAATGAACAAGGTATAAGGTGGAGTGAATGCTTCAAAATGAATGTTAAAATGCATCATGCAGCAACAGAGGTTGATGGGGTCGTTGAAACAACGAAAACACGATGCCCCAAAGACGATTAACAACCTCTAATTGCATGCATAGCACATGTTAACACCACACTTTGAAACACACATCCCACAAACACGAATACAAACGCACGTAAAACCCCACAGTGAAACAAACACAATGACAAGACATGAACACACACCCGCACAAACACACCCGCAACGCGCACAGATACATATACAAATAGGATTGAGAGCAGACAAGCATAACAAAGAGTTGCAAAAAGTTAATTATGTATCAATCACTGCTACCTTGTCCCCCCCTTACTCCCCCTTTCTGCCTTCCTTCCTCTTCCTCAACCATCGAAATCTCCTCCCACCCTTTTCCACATTGTTTTCTCTCTCGATCCCTCCCTGCTCCCCACAACGTGTCTCGCACACCTTGCAAAACAAACAGGTCAAGAAGAAAAAGAATTGTAGTCGGAAAACGGAGTGAACTATTCAATGACGAACACGCACTTGATTGTACAAAAGAAAACCGAATTCGACGACTCACAAGCGTGGTTTGAAGCATAGATCCCCTGGGGTCACGCACACCACGCTGGTGAGCAGCAAGGCTCCAGCGAGCAAGGTTCCTTGGTGCAACGAGCTGGGCATCACCATGCTACAAGGTGCCAGAGACTTGCAGCAAGGCACTGGCAGAGGAGCAAGCGGGCTGCCGTAACAAGGCGTGAGCTCACTGCAGCAAGGCGTGAGCTCACTGCAGCAACCCGTGAGCTCACTGCAGCAATGCGTGAGCGTGTGCACAAATTTACCAGCGCGTAATTTACCAGAGCGCTGCCGCAACAACGCTGCCGCATGAATTTGCCAGCGCCGCAAACAAGGCAGCAGCGGACAAGCCGCCAGCATGCTACAAGGTGCCAGCGCGCTGCGAGGGCACCTGCAAGGCGCCAAACGTAAGGCGCCAGCGCGTAGGGCGCCAGCGCATAGGGCGCCAGCGCGTTATGCGCTAGGGCAGCAAGCGCCAGCGCGCTAGGTGCTAGCGCGTTAGGCGCCAGCGCTCTAGGCGCCTGCGCATTAGGCGCCAGCGCGCTAGGCGCCAGCGCGTTTGGCGCCAGCGCGTTAGACGCCAGCGCTCTAGGCGCCTGCGCATTAGGCGCCAGCGCGCTAGGAACCAGCGCGCTATGCGCCAACACGCTAGGCGGCAGCGCGCTAGGCGCGCTCTAGGCGCCTACGCGTTAGGCGCCAGCGCGTTAGGCGCCAGGGCGCTAGGCGCCAGCGCGTTTGGCGCCAGCCCGTTAGGCGCCAGCGCGCTATGCGCCTGCGTGCTTGCTCCCGTGCGCACACTCTCCCTCATACTCCCTCACACTCCCTCTCTCCCCTTCTTAAAATGGAGGCACAATGCTAAGAGGAGACCAATCGGCACTGAGAACTTACGAGGAAAGTGGAAAAAAGATGACATTTCGGAGAGAGTAGCAAACGCACCTTAGACAACCGACCCTAAGAAAACAACGCATGGTCGTGCAGCAATCCACCAAAGGCGACGGCGGGAAGGGAGGGAGAGGCGACGACGAGGAAGAAGGGAGAGCGACGGCGGGGAGTTAGGGAGAGGCGACGGTGGGGGTGTCAAAGTTAGCAGGCAGAAACAGAATTGAAGAAAGGAGGGGTTTCACTAGCAACAGTTGGGATACATATAGCAAACCCTAACTGGGTTGTACGCGTTATAGAGCACCCCACTACAGGCTAGATAATAACATTCTCACACACCCCCATAGCCAAAGTGGGGTGTAATCTGCAGAATGAGCAGGCATAGCAGGAGTTCACAATAATAAGCAAAGCTAGAGGTAATCACAGCGGGCAAGTGAGGAGGAGGAGGAACTGTGGAAGAAAAGAAGATGGGAGGCAACGACTGAAGCTGCAGAGGCACGGCCAAGGAGCGGCTGGCTCAGTGGCTACCGAAGCAAGGGCGACGGACTACTGGAGTGACTGGCTCCACGGCAAAGACGAGCGGCAGGAGCAACGGACCCACTGGCGACTGGTGCAACAGGCTCACTGGCTACCGAAGCAAGGGCGACGGACTACAGGCGCTGCAGGCGACACGACAGCTACCTCCACACAACCTCCTCCAACTGACCCACACCCTTGATACACACCCCCTGTTGAACCCCTAACTCCACTCCTACGTCACCCCCCTAGCCCCATTCCCTTCGGCTCCCACACCTCCACCCCCCTCAGCAACAGCTGCAGCAGTGGGAGATGAATAAGGAGGCGGGGAGAGGGAAGGGGAGTACCCACACCGCGCACCCCCATGCTCGCCACCCCACACCTCCCACCACCGCGGAACACACAGCAACAAGGGGGGGGGGGGGGGGGGGGGGGGGGGGGGGGGGGGGGGCGGTACAGGAGGGGCCGCGCGTCTCTCCTCAGGGCGCCAAAACGGACGCGCAAGGGGGCGCGCGCGGCTCCCCAGGGCGCCGCGACAAGAAGAAGGCGTCGCACGCCACGGGGGGTGCAACGAAGTAGCAGCGGAAGCAGTTAGGTGGTGGGCCCACCCACAGGATCGACCCAAGGGGGTCGACCTGCTCTGAAACCATGTCAAAGTTAGCAGGCAGAAACATAATTGAAGAAAGGAGGGGTTTCACTAGCAGCAATTGGGATACATATAGCAAACCCTAACTAGGTTGTACCCGCTATAGAGCACCCCACTACAGGCTAGATAATAACATTCTGACAGGGGGGTGAGGTGAGGCGACGGGCGGGAGTGAGGGAGAGGTGACGGCAAGGTGGTTCTTAAAAAACGAGTGGGAAGGTATTTGGGGTGGGAAGAATAAGGGGAGATCAAAGTCGAGCAGGTGATCGAATACAGGAAACGGGACTCCCAAGGGAGTGGAGAAACGTTTGGTTGAGTTTGTGTAGCGCTGGCAAGAAAATTTTTAAGAAAACTGAAACGAGAATGAATGGACTAAGTGAAAGTTGGGTACAAATACAAACCCTAGAAAGCTGTACCCCATATGTGCTACCCCACTATAGCCTACAATAGCTATGTCATATAAATCTGACACACCCCCATATGCAAAGTGGGGGAGTACAAGGGGTCACAAGACCAGTCAAGGAAAGCAAAGCAAAGCAAGCTCAGGGTGGATCACAAAGTCACCACACTGTCCGAGCACAAGTTCAAGGCCACAAGGCCAGTTCACATCCAGGAGCACATATATACATATAAAGGCTAAACAAGCAAGAGCAGGAGTATATATATGTGACAGTACAAGAAAGGTCAAGAAGTGAGCAAGTGAGGCAAGGTAGGCACAAGACCAAGCTGTGTACAGAAGCGCTGATGATCACAAGGCGCAAGTGTCTTAGTGAAGATATCAGCAGTGTTGGCCTCAGAGGCCACGTACGCAAGTCGCAACTGACCACGCTGCTGCAGCTCACGAGCAAGAAAGTACCGGAGAGCAATGTGCTTCATTCTGTTCTCCAGGCGCTGCTCCCGACACAAGGCCAGCATGGCCTTGTTCTCTACGTACAGCACTGGAGGAGAACGAGGCGGCTCTCCGAGGTCAGTCAGCAGGTACGTGAGCCAGCGAAGCTCCTGTGCAGCCATGGCCCCGGCGTAGATCTCAGCCTCACAACTGGAGCCGAGAACAGAAGACGAGCGGGTAGCCCGCCACGAAACAGAGCCGGAACCAAGGCTGAAGGTGTAACTCTGTGACGACCGCTGCGTAGTCTGGTCGTCAGCCCAAGAAGCGTCTGCGTGCCCAGTGAGGACCACTGGACTCTGCCCTCCAAGCAGTAGCCCCATGCGCGACGTATTGCACAAGTAGCGCAACACCCTCTTCGCTGCAGCCATGTGCCCCGGTCTGTGTATCCCAGGAGCAACATAGCATGCAAGAATGCTAAGAGGGTATGCAAGGTCAGGTCGTGTGCAGGTCATCAGGTACATGAGGCAGCCAACAAGCTCTGGGTACGGGCCACTCGACTCTACGGACTCATCCGAAGGCAGAGCTGAGAGCGAGTGGCGAGTAGGCAGAGGAGTGGCCTAAGGCTAGGAGTACATGAAGCCGAAGCGCTGAAGGACCTGCTGCACCATGTGTGACTCAGTCAGGGTAATGGTGCGGCGTGCTCTATCCCGTGTGATCTGCAAGCCAAGGTAGCTGCGCAGTTCACCC
The DNA here is from genome assembly GCA_948144175.1 of Closterium sp. NIES-65. Classification (NCBI taxonomy): domain Eukaryota; kingdom Viridiplantae; phylum Streptophyta; class Zygnematophyceae; order Desmidiales; family Closteriaceae; genus Closterium; species Closterium sp. NIES-65. The sequence goes on from CANXME010002658.1 coordinate 124,456, forward strand.
AGGTCTGTGCACGTGTGTCTCTTCTGCAGCTCAGACTTCACGTGGGCGAGTCCAGCAGTGTCAGCAGTGGCAAAGACCAAGTCGTCGACGTACACGAGGATGTAGAACGGCGGCAAAGAGGTGTCGGTGCGTAGAAACAGCAACGGGTCGGCAGTAGAGGGAGCAAACCCAAGAGCCGCAAGCGTAGTCCTCAGTGTGTCGTGCCACTCACGCGGTGCCTGGCGGAGACCGTAGACTGGCCGTCGGAGGCTCCACTGGGTGCCAGGAGGAAAAGTCCCAGTGAAGCCAGGTGGACGGCGCAGCCAGATCTCCTCATGCAGGCTACCCTGCAAGAAAGCAGTGCTGAAGTCAAGGGAGTGAAGCTCGTGATCACGTTGAGCGACTATGTGCAGCAGCACCCGAAGAGTGGTCATCTTCGGGGTTGGAGAGAAGGTCTGAAAGTAGTCAACTCCCTGCCGCTGACTGAAGCCACGAGCCACGTACCGCGCCTTGAAGATAGGTGGAGAACCTGGCAGCCGCTTCACCCTGAAGATCCACATGCCACTGACGATGTTCGCCCCAGGTGGGGGAACCGCGTCAACGTAGGTGCCTGTGGACTTCTAGGAAGCCATCTCTGCATCCATAGCTGCCTGCCACTGAGAGGAGTAGGGACCCTCTACGGCCTCCGCGTAAGAGCGCGGAGTCGGGATGTCAAGTGCATCCGGGTCTCCCTCAGGGGTAAGCAGTACGGACACGAGATGAGGTGAAGCAGCAGCCAGACACTGGAACTCCTCCTGCCTGTCCTCAAGGACGTCCGTGCCAAGAGCACACTCACCCCGGACGGACGGAGGACACACAGACGCAGACTCAGCAACATGACTAGCAGCGTATTCTAGACGACAGCGAGCAGCAAAGTCGACGAGCTCAGCAACAAGAGCAGACGCAGCAGTGGACTCAAAGGAGGGGTCAGTGACGACTGTAGCAAGGAGACGCCTGACAGTAGGATCGGCAGCATGAAGAGAGTCCGACTCCGGGTCGGCAAGAGCAGGAAGAGAGGACTCAGGAGGAGAAGGCAAAGGGGCACGCAGAGGAGCAGTGGACGGACGCAGAGACATCCAGTGCGTGCCAGGGAAAGGAGGATGACGCGGACGCGCAGTACGACCACTAGTGCGAGCAGCACGAACAGGCGACACAGGACGAGACGCAGGCTCACGACGCTCAGCTAGACCTCCAGTAGGACCAGTGTAGGGAGAAGGAGCAGGAAGCGGGGAGGCCGGCGGTAACTGTGACTGTGACTGGACAGGCGGTGGACACTCGAAGGGAGGAAGAAGACCAAGAACCTGCAGAAGGAGCGGAACGAAGTACGGCCGAGGCCGCGCGACAACTCCAGACTCAGCAGGGACAGCACCAGCACCCCCAGCAGCAGCACCAGTACCAACAGCACCTCCAGCTGCAGTACCAGAAGCACCCGCAGCAGGACCGCCGCCAGGTACGACAGCTGTAGCCTCAGCGCCAACACCCTCAGCAGCTCCAGCTCCAGTCGTATCTGCAGGCCCAACAGCTCCAGCACTCCCAGTACGAGCACCTCCGGGACCAGCGGCACCAGCACCCTCAGCAGCTGAAGAAGCTCCAGCTCCAGCAGTACGCCTCCAGCGCCGGGCAAACCAGTCGTGCAGCTTCTGCGGAGAGAGTAGCTCTCGCCGAGACGAAGTACCTGTAGAACCTCCAGGTCCAGCACCGCCAGACGCCACACGAGCAGGTCTAGCGGCCGCAGGCTCCGCACCCCCAGCCTCAGCAGCTCTAGACGAAACACCCCCAGGCTCAACACCCCCAGGCTCAGCACCCCCAGGCGCAGCACCCCCAGGCTCAGCACCCCCAGGCTCAGCACCCCCAGGCTCAACACCCCCAGGCGTAGCACCCACACGCGTAGCAACCCCAGGCTCAGCACCCGCAGCAGGACCAGAGTCACCAGTAACCTCGACCGGCTCGACCGCGTCTACTCGGGACACACCTGAAGGGGCAGGACCCTTCGGGGGGAGGGGGTCTATCGGGGGGGGACCTGGCACAAGGAAGAGCGGAGGCGAGGGGAGGGAGGGAGTGCGGTAGGGGAAGAGGCAGTAGTAGGGGACTGACTCATGAAACGTGACTACCTGGGAGGACAGAACACGATGAGAGGTGGGGTGGTTGAACTGCCACCCTGGCGCGTCAGGGGGGAAGCCAAGGAAGACACAAGGAGCAGCACAAAGGGACAGTTTGTCCACAGACAAGTCGCGGACAAACGCCCGAGATCCCCGGACACGGAACGCAGACGCATCGCCTACCTTCCACGTCCACAGCAAAGCTGGGGAGGTCTCCGGCATGGAGACCATGGGGTGAAGGTTGATCTGATGCGCCGCGTACCGAACCGCAAACGGCCACAGGAAATGGGGGGCAGCTGCATGCATCATGGACGTACGGGCGACGTCCATGACCATGCCAATGCGGCGCTCAGCAATCCCATTTTGATGTGGAGAGTCCGGAAGCGTAAAGGTCTGGCGGATGCCTCGCGCACGGCAGTAGGCTCGCAAAAGGCCAGAGGATAACTCTCCGCCTCGGTCAGAGTGCAGACGCAGAACAGGAAAGTCCGAGCCGAAGCTCCTCCTGAGCTGGAGACGACCTGCGCGGATCCAGTCAATCAACACCTCAGTGACATCACCCTTGCTGCGCAAAGGGAAGACTGTTGTGTAACGCGAGTAGTCGTCAACCACCAGCAGAAAGTAGCGCTCGTGACCCTGTCCACGGACGCGGGCCGGGCCCCACACGTCCATGTGAAGCATCTGCAGCGGGGCCTCTGTCGAGGGAAACTGAGAGGAGTGAGGGGCAGCCCGTAGCCGCCCCTCGACACAAGGGATGCAGGAGGGGCCAGGCCCCGGAGGAATGGGAGGGAGGGACCGGGGAAGACCAGAGACAAGTACACAGGAAGCCATGCCTCGGAGACGAGGCAGGGAAGGGTGACCAAGACGGTGGTGCCACAGGAGAGTGTCGTGAGACAGGAGACGACACGAGCAGGGGGCACACTCAGGACCAGACCTGGACGCTGCAGCAAACACCTGACTCGACGCAGCTACCTGACCAGACGCAGGGACAGAAGGAGACTCAGTGGTCAGGGTGTAGAGGCTCGACCCCGGCCGACGCGTAAACGTGGCTAGGTGCCGGCCTGTGCGAGCGTCCGAGCAGTGGGTCACCCGCTGACTCGCAGGAGTAAACTGGTGAACCCCCGCATCCTGTAGGTCAGCACCACTCACCAAGTTCGTAGAGAACGAGGGGAGGTAAAGACCAGACAAGGTGCCAGAGGGGGCAGCCGGACACGGGAGGACAGTGGAGAAGTGAGAAAAGACAGGACCCCCAGAGGGGTCTGCCAGGGAGACTGCAACCGGCCGACCAAGCGGCGTGAGTGTGGTGCGGTCTCGAAAGAAGGAGCGAGAAGCCCCTGAGTCAAGTGTGAAGGTGAGGGAGGCCGAGGCCGACGCAGTACCTGAGAGCGCAGACTCCCCAGCACCTGAGGATGCACACGCACTGGCACCTAGAGCAACAGTCGCACTGGCACCTAGAGCAGCAGCCTCACCAGCACCTAGAGCAGTAGTCTCAATGCCCGGGTCGGGCGGGAAACACCGGTAACAGTCACCCTCATCACTTATAGTCACAGCATACATGGCAGCAAGAATTGCATCAAAGTCAAGATCAAAGAGAGCGACACCCGCCCTAGACAGCTCTCCCCAGCGGGGGATCTCCGCAGCCTCCGGGAACTGGTGACGTCAAGTGCCGTCTGGCGGCCAAACCAGCGCTGGGTGTGGTGGGCACCCCCACACTGCTCACCCGCGCGGTCGCCGGTGCGAAGGACGTAGGTGCACGGACCAAAACCCCCACCACGCTGACGTGCAACGTACCACTCATAGAGCTGCTGAGGGGGGGGGATGTCCCGAGAACGCTGCTGCTGCTGCGGCTGGCGCTGACCACCGCCGGAGCCGCTCCGCTGTGAAGCGCCACCCCGACCAGCTCCACCTCCTCCACCACCGCCTCCTCCACCTTCGCCACCTCCGCCGCCTCCACCGCCGCCACCACCGCCACCTCTGCTCCCACCGCTACCGCCTCTGCCGCCTCCGCCTCCACTGCTGCCACCGACACCGCCACCCCCGCTACCACCCCCACCTCCACCCCCACTCCCTCCGCCGCCTCCACCGCAACCTACACCACCCCCGCTAGCTCCTCCCGCACCCTTGGCCCCCTTGCCCTTGCCAGAGCGGCGTCGCTCACTAGGGGCAGACGCCGCACCGACCGACTCAAGACCAACGAGATCGGCCGCAGCAACAGAGGCGACAGAGGGCAAAAGGGGGGAAGGGGAACACCCCTCAAAGATGGGGGCGTGAGGGTCACCACGAGAGGCTCCTACAGCGACTATGGTCTTCTCCGCTGCTAGAAGGGCCTTCTCTAGGAGGTCAACAGTGAGAGTGGTGGGACAGACTGAGAGGAAGTGGTCTCTGACTACACGAAGGGAGTCAGGGAGACGGGTGACGATGTAGTAGAGAGTGATATACATGGGGGGGGGGGTCTTGGCGCAGAACTCAGCAGGAAGCGCAGCGCGGTAGCGAGTGTCACTAATGCGGAGGTGCGTAATGAGGTCAGCGACAGTGGGAAAGGCAGCAAGGTTAAGGAAGAGGTATGGTAGCATGAGGCGGCTCAGTGCAGCAGTGGCAGGGGAAGAGTAGCGCGAAACTACGGCGTCGTTCAAGGTCTGAGCACTCTTGTACTGACTAAAGTGTGCGCGCTCAGTGGTAGGTAGGTGGCGACGCACAGCAAGACGTGCAGCAGCATCGCAAGTGGCTCACTGGGAGCGAACAGTGGCGTCGGCATCGGCAGTAGGGGCAGGAGAGGCACCAGAGGTGAGGTCAAAGAGGGAGAGACCGTCTGCCCTATCGCTCTGTAGGAAAAGATGCAGGTCATCTACCCAGACCTCAAAGTCAATGGCCCGACCCTTAGCGTCAAAAGCGAGAACACTGGGGGTAGCCATGACTGTAGTAGACTAGCAGCGCTAACTGTAGGACAGGGGCAGTGCAGTGACAGAAGCGTTGCTCTCACCAGACAGGGCGGTTAGGGCAGCTCGCCAGCAAAGCAGCTCGGCAACATGGCGGCTCGGGCGACTCGGGGGGCTCAGCAGCAACTGCGGCTCTGCGGCACCAGCGGCTTGGCTCCTTAGCGGCTCAGGCGGCTCGGGCGGCTCGGGCGGCTCCTGCGGCTCGGGCGGCTCCTGCTGCTCGGGCGGCTCGTGCGGCTCGGGCGGCTCGGGCGGAACGGGCGGCTCGGGCTGCTTAGCGGTGCGGGCGGCTTGGTTGCGTAGGGCGGCAGGGCCGCTGGTAGGGCGGCGGGGCCGCAAGGTAGGCGGCGGGGCCGCAGCAAGAGGGGCGGCTGGGCCGCAGCGAAGGGCGGCGGGGCCGCAAGGTAGGCGGCGGGGCCGCAGCGAGAGGGGCGGCGGGGCCGTAGCGAGAGGGGCGGCGGGGCCGCAGCGAAGGGCGGCGGGGCCGCAAGGTAGGCGGCGGGGCCGCAGCGAGAGGGGCGGCGGGGCCGCAGCGAAGGGCGGCGAGGCCGCAGAGAAGGGCGGCGGGGCCGCAGCGAGAGGGGCGGGGCCGCAGCAAAGGGCGGCGGGGCCGAAGCGAGGGGTGGCGGGGCCGCAGCGAAGGGCGGCGGGGCCGCAGTGAAGGGCGACGGGGCCGCAGTGAAGGGCGGCGGGGCCGCAGCGACGGGCGGCGGGGCCGCAGTGAAGGGCGGCGGGGCCGCAGCGAAGGGCGGCGGGCCCGCAACGAAGGGCGGCGGGGCCGGGACAGGGCGGCGCCGGGGCCGTAGGGCTAGGCGACGGGGCCGTAGGGCTAGGCGACGGGGCCGCTAGGGCGTTGGGACCGCTAGGGCGACGGGGGCGCTAGGGCGACGGGGCCGCTAGGGCGACGCGACGAAGTCGCAAAAGCGGCTCGACGAGATGGGAGAGAGGAGCGCGACTCGGGCTGAGCGCGCTCCGGGCAGGAAAAAAAAAATCGACTTGGTGGGCCTTAGGCACAGTTCCCACTAGGGAACCTGCTCTGATACCATGAGAAAACTGAAACGAGAATGAATGGACTAAGTGAAAGTTGGGTACAAATACAAACCAGTTTCAACAATCGAAGTATTCTAGTTCCTTATACTCGCCAAAATCAAGAAATTTGTAGATGATTATTTTTAGCTGTTTGTGACATACAAGATTTGGCTGCAAATACACAAAATCACTAGAAAACAATATTTCTTAGACAAACAAATACATTTATAGGTCTTTAACTCTTCTACCATTAACTACAATCAATGGTAGTAAAATATTACCATGAGCAGTATCGAAATAAAGAACTTACAAACATGGTATAAAAAGACATAGTTAGTTGCTTTATCTACATACCATAAGTATAATATCAAGCAGTTCATCATGTCTTAGCATGAAAAAAACATAAGTTTTACGCAACCGTTCCGACGTTAACGTCGAATCTTGTTTGTAGTACTTCACTTAGGGCGTATTCCTACGGCCTCCTATCAAGAAACCTCCTATCAAGATTGTACCTTTTGCCTGGTAAAAGTAGCGAGAGATTTTGGGTTTAGGGAATTTTCCAGTGAGAGCTTGATAGGAGGTTTTCTTGATAGGAGGATAGGAATACGCCCTTATTCTCTATTTACATTATTCCATTCCGCTGCTCTGTATCCCAAATGCTCAACGATCTGTTATGAATAATATGGCTCGTGATGGCACTATGCAAAGAAACATTTTCTATTATCGACTGTAGCTGCAGGGCACGATTTAATAAGATTATAGAACTCGCAAAATTGTTATTCCATTTACGTAACATGTTAGGCCAGATGGCCTAAGTTTGCCAAAGAATTAGCGGGGTTGACTAAATTGAGGATAAAGCGCGATAGAAGACTTTGGAGAAAGATGTGTTGGTGAAATAGGCGAAGAAGTAACTGAGTATTTGATGAATAAGAATTGATTGCTATTGGTGGATACAAGCAAGGATGATACAGCACGCAAGGTCGAATGTCGGAAAGTACTTCGTGGGACTAGAAAGTAGAAGCAAGAAAAGTAGAGTGCCACGTGACACTAGGAAATCCAAGAAGATAAGGATAAGGATGGGGTTGGGAGTTATTGTGCAAAGTGAACAGTAAAACCCCTTGTAACATATCTGGTGTTGATATCGTCGCACATGTACTTCGCTCAGCACAGCACCAAAATACACGCCTCCCGACCAAGTCCTCGATTTGCTTCCCGAAAGTCCTAGCAGCGCCCAACTTTCATCCCTCCCGAACCGAGTCTACTTCTTGCACCCCCCCACACGCAACGCACAAGTATTCAACGGTTGCTGTGGAATTGCACAGTGAGTCATAAGGCGCAGCTCGTCAATTGGTTTTCACTGTCGACTGCCTTCCGTTGTCCCAGGCTCCCGCACCAGTGAACACTTGCCCTTTATTTCTCTCTGCTGCGCATGGCCCCGCTGGATATCGTCGAAACACCCACTGAGTATGTTTTCCGTGTCGACGTACCTGGGTTTCAAGGGAAGGATTTGAGAGTGAGAGTTGATCCTGAAACGCTTGTTATTTCATTCAAGGGAGAGCGTCGTCAGGAGAAGTCGGCTAACGAGCGGCTTATTTGGAGAGAAAGAGTGCACGGGAGCTTTACCCGGGAGTTTCAGCTTCCGTCTGATGCAGACGTAGAACGTGTGACGGCTGCCTGTGTGGACGGCATCTTGACGGTTTTCGTCAAGAAACTTCCACCACAGCCTGAGCACAAGCGAGACAAAGTTATTGATGTCAAAGTGAAATCTCGACTGTGAATTGCATACTTGCTGGGTGGAGTGAGCGGTGTTAAGGTGATGCTGACATGCTTCAGTGACAGATATCTGAGTTCCGTTGGAACAAATTTGTGAGCCATAAAAAAAGAAATACTTTACATAGACGCAAAGATTTGTTCCAAACATTATATATGTTGTCAAGGATAGGTCATAATAAATACTCCACATAAGTACACTGTCATTGAGGTACAATGGTTCCGTCCTTTCTTCGTTACAAGGCTAACCCCTTCCTTCGTATTTCCCGAGATTGGTAACAAGCCCAACACCTTTGATTGATGGCAGGCGTTCGCCCCTCGATCTTGTCGCAAGCGCGCTCGGCTGATAGATCAGCGAAAGGGCAGGAAACACATCACTCTTGACTGGCGACAAAAGTCCCAGGCTCCCAGCTGAGCAAAGCTTCGCGCGAATGTTCTTTCTTGTTCGTGAAGGTACGGGCGACTGCGTCGCACATGTCGTACTCCTCAAGGTTCAACAGGTAAACAGTGGATGGAACCACCTATTTAGGGTTTCCTTACTTTCACTCTGTGAGCTAGCAGCACAACACGACTGCCGATTTTAGGGTTCAGTAGAGGTTAGTTCACAGTACTATGCGCATGCGACGCCTATCTTGTGTGTTGTATTTTGTTCCTTCCATCCCTTGTATGTATATTCCGCTCCCGTATTGATCGCCTAGAACATGATTTAACTGATTGTAGACTCGTCGTTTCGAGATCTTTCGTCGCCCTACTGCTGATAAGTTATCACTGCCTGCGTTCCGCGTGTGGTTCGTCCGGCAAGAGGAGGTCCGAGGTAGTACCTGATGGAAGTCATCCCCGTTATAGGGACGTGCAACAATGCCACACGGGAGAAGCACATGTCTAGGTGCGGCTTGCCATAGTAAAACGATTGGACTGTTCTCTAAAAGCTATCACTAGGCCCCAGCCGTCTCCCCTGATTTCCTGATTTTACTTGTTTTTCCAATTATGGCTAACGAGCCTCTCGCTCGTCTCCACATCACCCGTTCCGTTTGCAGGCGCATCGCAGAGGAAAGCTGATTCGTTATGGTTTTATTCGAACAACCCTCTCTTGCATGGTTGATACGTAACGGTTAAAACTTTCTATGGAAAGGTTTCGTGGTCTTCGCATTGACACGGCTCCAACTCCCGAGCAGCCACAGCCACAGCCGCAGCAACAGCATAGCTTTGTCAGACCAGTTTATGCGACCTCAGGTTACACTGGTGCATCGGGTTACCCTATTCCGTCTGCAGGAAACTCCTCGTCTGGTTACCCCAGTACGTCCGTTTCTCAGGGAACCAGTTATGGTGCTCCGAATAACGGTGGTTACACGGCCGGTTACCGTGGCCCGTACGGCACGTCGGCTGTCCCGGGCACAGCCGGTTACATCTCCCCGTACGGTTACAACTCCGGTTCATCTGCCTCCAACGCGTCTTACGGACCCCCGTACCGTGGACCACCCCCAGGGGCGGCGCCCGCCTATATTTCCGCCGCTCCCGTTGCTGCACCGCCTTCCGCTTTTGTTTCCGCCACTGGCGCAACCCGGGGGGTGGGAGGCGGAGCAGCCGTCCCCGCGAGCGCAGCAGGCGGATTTGTGGGCGCAGGAAGAAGCGGAACCAACCCCGCATGGACGGGCACGTCCGCCGCCTCTGCCGCCGCCGCCGCTATTCTGGCGGAAGCGGATAGAGACGAGGACCCGGGGGGGAGACGGAGCTACAGCCACAGCTACAACCAAGGCTACGGCCACGCTAGCGCGCAGAGCGCCAGTCAGGCGCACGCGCCGGGGGGAAACAGTCACGCGGCTTCCCGCGTGTCGTCTGCGCGCTCCTCTATAAGCAGCTCCAGTAACCGCAGCTCGCCGCGGTCCGACGCGACGGATAGAAGCGCGCGCAGGGCGCGGCGGAAAGCGTTTACCGCCAGCGGAGCCGGCGCGGGGAACTCCGCCGTTTCCGCGTCCCTGTCCGCGGGCGCGGCGGACAGCGGGGGGAGCTCGGAGGGGAAGCGGCGGGAGCGGTCCGCCCGCGCGCGGTTACCGCGGAATGGGTCTGTGGGGAGCCTGGTTGGGGAGTCGTCTGGGGGGAATGGGTCCGGGGCGGTGGCGGGGGGGAGGGGGTCCGCGGAAGAGGACGGGGGAGCGCAGTCGCGGGAGCGGGGGCAGCTGGCGCATGGGCAGGCGCGCCCAGTACAGCCGCACTCGCTACAGTCACACCCGCTACAACCGCACTTGCTACAGCAGGAGCATCAGCATCTGCATCACCAGCAGGCGCAGGCACAACAGCAGTACCATCACTACCAACAGCAGCAGCAGCAGCAGCAGCAGAATTATGGGAGCGGGGATACCAGGCACGGCGGAAGCGGGGAGGCGCTGGGCGGGGGGAGAGGGGAGGCGGACGGCGGAGCGGGCGGAGGGGGCGGGGCGGGAGTGGTGGACTGGCGCGGGTGGAAGGTGACGCGGAGGTTGGAGTTTGAGGGGGCGGACTGCGCGCTGATAAAGGCGTTCCTGGGGGACAAGGACGCGTGGGCGTGTCTCGAGGAGAGTGCAGCGAATCGAATCTACATCTTTGAATATCTCAACACTGTCCGGACCTCCCACCCGGCTCTACTGCAGGTAAGTCTGATGTAGCAGCCGGTTAGCAGTCACAGTAGTCGGCTAGCAGTCATAGCAGTCGGTTTGCAGTCTGTGGCGCAGGTGCAACGCGGAGGTTGGAGTTTGAGGGGGCGGACTGCGCGCTGATAAAGGCGTTTCTGGGGGACAGGGACGCGTGGGCGTGTCTAGAGGAGAGTGCCGCGAATCGAATCTACATCTTTGAGTATCTCAACACTGTTCGGACCTCGCACCCGGCTCTGCTACAGGTATGTGTGAGACGTTAGCGGTTAGCAGTCATAGCAGTCGGTTAACAGGCGGTAGCGATTCGAAAGCGGTCTGCACGTTCGTAAGGGCGTTCGTAGGCTCCAAGTTTTAGGGTACCGATTAGAACACCTCTTAGAATACCTTCAACACTGTTCAGACTTTCCACCCAACTCAGAAAGAGGAGCTTTTGGAAGAAAGAGGTGCAGCGACGGGAGGTGATATTCATTGCTAGTCTTCTCATCCCCCTTCCCCCTTTTTTCTCTTACTGCAGACCTACCAGACGGTCCTGCTGTCCCACGGGCTGACCACGGAAAGCCTCAAGGCGCAGAGGCGGGAGGTGCTGCAGCTGTTCGCAGTGCTGCTCACGGCACAGGACGGGCTGTGGAAGCTCAAGAAGGGGCAGCTTTTAGACCTTATCTGCCACTCAGACGCCTGGAAGAAGGCACAACAAGCACAAGCAGCACAGCAGGCACAACAGGCTCAACAAACACACCAGGTTCAAATACGGGCAGTTGCGGGTGGGGATGAGCGGAGTGCGGTGGGAGAAAGGGTGGTTGAGGCGACGGGCGGTGCTGCTAGGGATGTGATGGCTGGTGGGATAGCGGCCAGGGGTGTGGCAGCAGATGCAACCGTGCGAGCGGGATCAGGAGCAGGAGTGGGAGTGGGAGCGGGAGCAGGAGCGGGAGCGGGAGCGGGAGCGGGAGCGGGAGCGGGAGCGGGAGGGACGACAGGTCTTGCAGGAAGAGTGGTTGCCTCGGCGCCATCGCGGCCAGGTTCAGCCTCCTCCCGGCCTGGTTCGGCGTCATCAAGGCCAGGTTCGGCGTCGTCGCGGCCAGGTTCGGCGTCTTCAGGACCAGGCTCGGGATTGTCCAGGGGTGGATCAGGCTCGTCCAGACCAGGTTCGGCACAAGGGAGAGACAAAGAAGCCTCGGTTGTAGCTGCAACTGCTACAGCCTCAGCTGCAACAGTATCAGCTGCTACAGCCGCAAGCACCACTGTTATAAATGGCGCTGTGACCAGGGCTGGTGCTGGTGGTGGTGGTGATGGTGCTGCTGCTGCCGCTGCTTCTGCTGCTACTGCCCCTGCTCCCACTGCGTCTGCATCACCGTCAGTGCCCATGTTTCGCCCGGCTCCCCCGTCTAGCAGCCCGCCAGCCCTCTCCCCTAGGCCCTGGCGCGGTAAAGCTGCTGCAACGCACTCGCCCTCTGCTGCAGCTGCTGCTGCTGCTGCTGCAACGCCTGCGAGCACTGCTGCAGTGGAAGCGAATCCAGCAGCTGCAGAAGCAGCGGTTACAGCAGCGACAGTCTCTGCTGCTTCTTCTGCTTCTGCTGCTTCTTCTGCTTCTTCTGCTTCTTCTGCGTCTGCTGGTGCTTCTGCCAGTGAGCAGGAGGGAGGAGAGGGCATTTTCTCCTCCTCCTCCTCGTCCATTCTCCCTTCCACTTTCTCCCTGTTCTTCAAACCTAAGATTCCTGCAGCTCCCACTTCCAGGCCTCCCTCCTCGTCCACACACACCCAAACCTCCACTCCAGGTTCGGTAATCAGCTCGGTCTCTTTCGCTAGCTTCGGCTCCGGCTTCACTAATCATAACCCTAACACTAACTCTCGAACCGAAGCTGCTTCCGAAGCTAAATCCGAGCCTCCTTCACGAACCATGTCCGGAAGTGTAGCAGGCTTACTGCCTGTATTCAATCGCTCTTTAACGGAGCGTGTACCTGCCAGTAGGAGCGCAGAAGGAGGAGCGGGCCAATCAGTACCGGGAGGAACTCTATATGGGGGACAAAGAGGGACGCTCATTGCCCCTGTGGGTGTAGCACAGGGGTCTGGGTACGGAGGGTATGGAGGGCAGGGAGGGCAGGGAGGGCAGCAGGGAGGGCAGCAGCAGGGGGGCCAGGGAGGGTACGGAGAGAGTGCATATGGGGGGGGAATGCAGAGTCTGGCTCAGAGATTCGGTGCTGCTTTTGCTCGCTCGTTCTCTGCAGGAAAGGAGCTGGCCTCGGGTGCTGGTGGTGGTGGTGGTGGCAGTGCTGCTGGCGGTGATGATGCTTCTGTTGCTTCTTCTGCTGCCAGTGGTGGGGGTGGGCTAGTTAGTGCGTTAGCAGCTAGAAAGCAGCCGCCACAGCAGCAGTATCAGCACTCTCAGCAGCAGTACTCCCAGCAGCAACAGCAGCAGCAGCAGCAGAGTTATGGCCGCAGGCTAGACCTAGGCCCGTTGTCCCCATTAGAAGAGCAGAGGGATGAGCTCAAACTGGAACCAAACGGTTTCATCCGCTCTCAGACCCTATGGGTGGGCAGGGGAGCAAGGGGCGGTATTCCCCCCGCTAAAGCGCCAGTTGCTTCTAACGCAGCTGCTTATAGAGAGAACGCAGCTTTAACTGCTTCTGCCAATCCCTCTGCCAATCCCACTGCCGCTGCTGCTCCGGAATTTGTTCGGTCTAGCACCCTATGGGCTGGTAGGGCTGCTCCTCCTACTGTGGCGGCTGGAGCAGCAGAGAGAGGGTTGCTGATGGGTCGAATGCCCGGGCTAGGAGAAAGAACGATGAGCTTAGGGGGACGGACTCTGAGTTTGGGAGGTAGGAATCAGAGCCTGGGGGGTGTCGTGAGGGGGGCGTCTCTGGTGAAGGTTGTACCTGTGAGGATGGAGGAAGAGGATGAGGATGAGGAGGAGGATTTGTATGGAGAGGGGTATGGGGAGGAGGAAGAGGAGGAGGATTTGTACGGGGAGGAGAGTGGGGGTGTGGTGGGAGGGGGAGTGAGGGAGGAGGAAGAGGAGAGGAGTGTGGAGGGGAGGGAGGCGAATGGGGTGAGTGAAGGGGAGGAGGGGGAGAGTGGGGAGGAGAGTGAGGGAGATGGAGAGAGCAGGGGTGGTGGGGGGAAAGAGGAGGAGGACGAGGGGGGAGGAATGGGGGTGCTTAGACTGCCGAGTATACGGGTGGGGGATATGCGGAGAGTAATGCAGGAGAAAAGGGAACAGCAGGAGTGGGAGGTGCAGCAACAACAGGAGCGGCAACAGCAGCAGCAACAGCAGCAGCAGCAGCAGCAGGAAGGGGAAGGGGAAGGAGAAGGAATCTTGAGGTTGCCAAGTATACGTGTGGGGGATATGAGACGAGTCATGCTGGAGAAACGGAAACAGCAGGAGAGGGAGTTACAGCTGCAAAGAGAGAGAGAGGCATTGTTGCAGGAGCAGCAGAGGCGGCAGCATGAGGAAGAGGCATGGCGGAGGGAGCAGCTGAAGAAGCAGCAGGAGGAGGAGGAGTGGTGGCAGCAGCGGCAGCAGCAGCAGCAGCAGAAGGAGGAGGAGCAGCAGAAGCAGCAGCAGCGGCAGCAGGAAGGCAGGGGAAACCACCGAATTCAGGGCGATTCAGTGAAATCCGACGTGTATAGATCGAATAGCAATGGTAGTAGTGCTGTGGACGCCCCTTCGGTGATCCGACACAGTTCTGGAGAGTCTTCTAACGGGGATGCGGGCAGTTGTAGTGTTATAAACGCGCCTTCTGTGATCAGACACAGTTCTGGGGATTCTTATAACGAGGATGGTGCGAGTGAAGGCGGGGGTAGTCACAGCAGCAGCAGAAGCAGAAGCAGAAGCAGGGGTGGCACTCCAACTAGTGAAAAAGATAGGGAGAGTGATAGGAGCAGCAGGAATAGCAGCAAGAAGGGTAGCAAGAAGGGCAGCAGCAGGGGCAGCAGGGGCAGCAGCAAGAGCAGTAGAGAGAGCAGTAGGGAGAGCAGAGGGAGCAGAGGGAGCAGCAGACGGAGCAGCAGCAGAAGCAGGTCAGGCAGTGCGGAGAGCAGCAGGAGCAAGGGCAGTGATACTGATGATGGTGCCAGTAACCATAGCAGTAACCATAGTGGTAACCCGAGTAGTGGTAACCATAGCAGTAACCATAGTGATGGCAGCAGCAGCAGCAGTGGCAGTGACAGTGGCAGTGGCAGTGGCAGTGGCAGTAGGGGTAGTGGTAGCGGCAGTGGTAGGGGCAGTGGCAGTCATACCGGTACTGGTGATGACAGGAGCAGCTGCAGCGATGGTGGTAATAGCAGCAGTGGTATCGAAAGTGTGGGCAGAAGGAGCAAGAGGAGCTGCACTGCCAGCAGAGGGAGCAGTGGCAAGAGCGGAAATAGTAGCAGGAGCAGCAGCAGCGGGAGGAGCAACAGCAGCAAGAGGAGGAGGAGGAGGAGGAAGGGAAAGGGCAGAAGCAGCAGCCAAGAAAGCTTGCATTCTGTCAGGGATTCCCACAGTAGAAGCAGCAGCAGGCGCAGCAGCAGGGGCAGCGGTGGTGCTGCTGATAGCAGTGCTGCTGATGCACCTGCAGAGGGGGTTCCCGCAGTGGTTCAGGAGGAGGATGGTGTGCCTACTTCTGTTGGGGACGATGGGACTTCAGTTGACGCCGCACCTGCTGCTGCTGCTAACACTCCTGCTGCCACAGCTGGCACTGGTGCCACTGCTGCCACTGCTGTTGCTGCTGCCACTGTCTCTGCTACTGCTGTGCCCTCTTCTCCCACTGCTGATTCTGCTGATGGTGTTTCTGGTGATGATGCTGTTGCTACGGCTAGTGTTAGTGCAGCTGTTTCTGCCACTAATGCCAGTGAATCTGTTTCAGCAATTGATGTTGGTGGTGCTCCTGCTACTGCTGGTGCCAGTGGTTCTGTTGCGGCAATAGATGTTGCCGATGGGCCTGCTGCTACAGATGCTGCTACTGCTGCTGCCTCTGCTACAGATGCTGCTGCTACTACAGATGAAACTCCTGCTGCTACAGATGTCACCATTGCTGCAACAGATCCCACCGCTGCTGCCACAGATCCCATTGCTGCTGCCACAGATCCCACCGCTGCTGCTACAGATGGCACCGCTGTTACGGATGGCATTGCTTCTGCTACAGAAGTCACAACTTTTGCTACAGATGCCACAGCTGCTGCTACAAATGACACCTCTGTCACTGGTGGTTCTGCTCCTGTCACGCTCGCCCCTGCTACAACCGCCCCTGCTAACACTTCCAGTGCTACGGCCGCTCTTCTCCCTGCTGTCCCTGCTACGTCCGCCCCTGCTGCTTTCCCCCCTGTTACATCCGCCCCTGCTGCTGTCCCCCCTGCTACATCCGCCCCTCCTGCTGTCCCCCCTGCTACATCCGCCCCTCCTGCTGTCCCCCCTGCTACATCCGCCCCTCCTGCTGTCCCCCCTGCTGATACATTCGCTCCCACTTCTCCTGCCCTAATCCCTCCTGCTGCTGCTACAGCCGCCCCTGCCCTCATCCCTGCTCCTGCCGCTACAGCCGCTTTCACCGCCTCGCTGGCAAGCGGCGCTGCTGCCACGTCTGTAGCGGCAGCCAAGGCTGCTCAAGCACTAGCAGCCTACAAACGCTCCTCCACCCCCCCTAGGAGCCCTGTAGATCACGATACGTGGGATTCGGGGGAGGAGGAGGAGGGGGAGGGGAGCGGGGGATGGGGGGGAGCGATTGGGAGGAAAGGCAAGGCTGCGAGCTATGGGGGAGTGACTGGTTCGGAGCGAGGGGGAGGGTCAGGGGAAGGTGGGAGAGTGATTGGGGGAACGTTAGGTGGGGTGGTTGGGGAGATGGCAGGAAGGGGACTAGGAGGAGAGTCGGTGATAAATGCAGGAGGGGAAGGGAGAGGAGTGAGGGGAGGAGAAGGAGCAGAAGGAGCAGGAGGAGACATGAATGTTCCAGGGGCTAGTGTGGCTGGTGGCAGTGCGGTTGGTGGCGGTGTGATGGATAGCAGTGCGGTTGGTGCCGGTGTGGCTGGTGGCAGTGTGTGGCAGGGTAGGGAGTGGTTGGGAGGGGTGGAGGTGTTTGGGAGTGCCATTGACAACATGTGGAGCCCGCTTCCTGTGTTCATGGGGGGCAATGCAGGTGCACAGTCACAGTTCAAATCCCCCCGTACAGTCACACAAGGACAGTCATGGTCACAGTTTAAAGCTCCACATACAAGCACACAGTCACAGTCACAGTTTAAAGCCCCACAGTCAGCCACTCAGTTACAGTCACAATCACAGTTGAAATCAAATCAAGCGATTCCTGGAACAAGCAGTCAGCAGCACAAGCCCCCACACAGAACAACTAGCCGCTTTGACACCTCTGGAACCGCACCCAACCCCTCTGAAACCACGCTGAACCCCTCTGGACCCACCTCTCTTACCACCCCTGCTAATGTAATGACTCCCACTGATATAATCACACCCACATTTCCCACCCCTAACAGCCTAACACCATCAACATCATCAGTCGCAGCAGCAATAGCCGCATTCTCAAACCCATCTGCCCTTGCTATTTATCCGGTCACCCCTTCAACTAGTGTAATTAGCGGAATTACCCCATCCAGTGGTGTGCCGAATAGGGTTACCATACCGGTTACCCCGTCGAGTGTTGTTTCTGGTTACACCCCCGTCGCTCCTCTCCGCACCCCTCCTTCCTTCCTCGCTCGCCAAAACTCCGCCCCTCCTGCTACACCCATGGGAAAGCCTGGGGGTTTTGCCACTGCTTGGGGTACTGATGCTGGTGCTGCCGGTGCTGCCGGTGCTGCTGGTGCTGCTGGTGCTACTGCAGCTACTGCTGGCAACACGAACGCTGCTGCTGCCGTTGCTACAGCTGCCACAGCCGCTACAGCCGGCGCTACAGCCGCTCGCTCGTTTTTTGCCACGGAGCTGCGGTGCTCCCTGTGCGGCCACGTGGACCTCTGCCAGCTGGACGCCAGCCTGGCGCGTGACGTGGCGGAGCTGCACGCGTTCCTGTGCCCTGGCGGTGACGTCAGCAGCAGCAGCGGCGGCGGCGGCAGCGGCAGCAGTGGCAGCAGCAGCAACAATAGTGGCAATAGCAGCAGCAGGAGCAAAACGAGTGAGTGCATGCAGCAGTGGTCTTCTCTTCTCCCCCGCACGGCACTCCATACTCGCTTCCTGGCCATTCCCACTGCTCTCAGACGAAGGCAGAAGCAGATGGAGGAAAGGCAGGGGCAGAAAAGGCAGGTGCAGCAGCAGGGGGGGGAGAAGCTAAGGGAGACGCAGCAGGTGGGGCAGAAGAATGGGAAGCAGGAGGGGTGCTTGGTTTTGCAGGCGCTGCAGCGAGGGGTGTGGAGGAATAGAGGACTCACTCAGGATGTGCTACAGCAGCTGGGAGTGGGCATGCTGCAGGTATGTGCGTGGATGGGTGGGTAGGTGTGGATGGATGTGAGGATGGGTGCTTCAAATTGCATACGCTGCAGCAAAGGGTGTGGAGGAATAGAGGACTCACTCACAATGTGCTACAGCAGCTGGGAGTGGGCATGCTGCAGGTATGTGCGTGGATGGGTGGGTAGGTGTGGATGGATTGGTGTGTGGGTGTGGATGGGTGGGGTGTGGTGGAGGAATAGGTGTGCAGTGCAGCAGCAGCTGGGAGTAGGCATGCTGTAGGTACGTTTGTGAGTGGGTAGGTGTGTGTGGGTGTGGATGGGTGTGTGGGTGGGTGCTTGGTGCTGCAGACGCTGCTGGGAGTGGGTATGTTGTTTGCAGGTGTGTGTGTGGGTGGATGGTGGGTGTGTTAGTGAGTGGGTGCATGCGTGGTTGGGTGGTGGGACCAAAAGAAAGGCAATGTGGGGTGTGATGTGGGGAAATGTAGCGCTCAAACTTACTCTCCCTCACCCTAACCCCCCTCTTCCGCTCACCTCCCCTCCCATCTGCTCTTGCTTGCAGATCCTCGCTTTCATTCTTAAGCCATCGAGCGGTGTGGCTGTCAAAAGACGAGCTTGTGGCAACCGTGGTTGCTTACACTGTTTCGGCTCCCCTTCTCCTCCTCCCCTTTCCATCCCTTGCTTGCAGATCCTCGCTTTCATTCTTAAGCCATCGAGTGGTGTGGCTGTCAAAAAGATGAGCAGGCGGTTCCCTGCTCGTTCTTCCTCAAAAAGATGAACGAGGTGGTTCCCTAATTCCGTTCCCTCTTCGTGTGATGAGTCGCTTTTTGAGTCGACTCAAAAGGCGGTTTTTTTAGTCGAATAAAAAAACGAGGCGGTTCCCTAATTCTGTTCCCTCCTCGTTCTTCCTCCTTCCCTTTCCATCCTCCGATCAAATCCCCTCTGGTCTCAGATCCTAGCATCTATCCTCAAGCCTCTCCCGGGAGTGGCGTGGCTGTCTAAAGATGAACTGGTGGGAACCGTTGTTGCTAATACTGTTTCCACTCCCCATCTGCTCCTCCCCTTTGCATCCCTTGCTTTCAGATCCTCGCTTCCATTCTTAAGCCGCTCCCGGGAGTGGCGTGGCTGTCAAAATACGAGCTGGTGGCAACCGTGGTTGCAAAGAGGGAGAAGAGTGAATCGTGCTTGCTATTACGGACCTCTTTCTTTTTCCTTCTTCCCTTCCTCTTGCCTTGCTTTCAGATTCTCGCATCTATCCTCAAGCCGCTCCCGGGAGTGGCGTGGCTGTCAAAAGATGAACTGGTGGGAATTGTGGTTGCTGAGAGGGAGAGGAGGGAGGCGGAGGGGAAGGAGAGGGTGGAAGAAGAGGAGAGGAGCAGGAGGGAGGGGGAGGAGAGAGGCAGGAGGGAAGAGGAGGAGAGGGAGAGTTGGGAAGAGGAGAAGGAGAGGAAAGAGAAGGAGGAGAGGGAGAGGAGGGAAAAGGAGGAGAGGGAGAGGAGGGAAAAGGAGGAGAGGGAGAGGAGGAAAGCGGAGGAGAGGGATGGGGAGGAGAGGAGGAGGTGGGAAGAGGAGGAGAGGGAGAGGAGGGAAGCGGAGGAGAGGGAGAGGAGGGAAGTGGAGGAGAGGGAGAAGGGGGAAAAGGAGGAGAGGAACAAGAGGGAAGAGGAGGAGAGGGAGGGGGAGGAGAGGAGGAGGAGGGAAGAGGAGGAGAGGAACAGGAGGGAAGAGGAGAGGGAGAGGAGGGATGTGGAGGAGAGGGAGAGGAGGGAAGAGGAGGAGAGGAACAGGAGGGAAGAGGAGGAGAGGAACAGGAGGGAAGAGGAGGAGAGGAACAGGAGGGAAGAGGAGGAGAGGAACAGGAGGGAAGAGGAGGAGAGGAACAGGAGGGAAGAGGAGGAGAGGAACAGGAGGGAAGAGGAGGAGAGGAACAGGAGGGAAGAGGAGGAGAGGAACAGGAGGGAAGAGGAGGAGAGGAACAGGAGGGAAGAGGAGGAGAGGAACAGGAGGGAAGAGGAGGAGAGGAACAGGAGGGAAGAGGAGGAGAGGAACAGGAGGGAAGAGGAGGAGAGGAACAGGAGGGAAGAGGAGGAGAGGAACAGGAGGGAAGAGGAGGAGAGGAACAGGAGGGAAGAGGAGGAGAGGAACAGGAAGGAAGAGAAGGAGAGGAACAGGAAGGAAGAGGAGGAGAGGAACAGGAGGGAAGAGGAGGAGACCACTGCAGCTGCTTCTGCTGCTCCTGCTGCTCCTCCTCCCACTGCTCCTGCTGCTCTCCCTTCCACTCCCGTTGCTCTCCTTCCTACTGCTCCTTCTGCTGCTCCTCCTGCTGCTCCCCCTGCCACTGCTCCTCTAGCTGCTACAGTGATGCACCCTGCTACAGTGGCACAGTCTGCTACAGTGGCACATCCTGCTACAGTGGCGCATCCTGCTACATTCCCACATCCTGCAATAGTCACAGCTCCTCACCCACCTGCAATAACACCTGCTATAGTCACAGCTCCTTACCCACCTTCACAAGCACCTGTTTTAGTCACAGCCCCACACGCAACCCCAATAGCACCTGTTATAGTCACACCATCACACCTACCTGCTTTAGTCACAGCTCCACACCCACCTGTTTCTGTTCTGAGGCCCAATCCAGCAGGCAGCATTCACGTCAACTCCCCATTTCACCTCTCTTCTGCTGCTGCTTCTGGCAATGCTGCTCTTGGTGCTGGTGCTGCTGGTACTGGTGCTGTTGCTACGGCCCGACTTGCCCCCATCAATGTTAACCCCACCCTGCCTGCACCCGAGCAGCTGAGCTCTTTTCAGGAAGCTTTTCAGAGCGGTGCAGGTGGTGTTGAGAGTGGTGTGAATGGTAGCACTGAAAACGGCTCTTTAGGCCAATTAGAGGCTCGGGCACTGGCAGCACTGGAAGACGATCTTAGCTTCAATGCCAAGGCTGCGGTTCAGGAGCAACGGGCTGCTGCGGAGGCTCGGGCAGTCCTTGCTGAAGCTGAGGAGCAGCTTCGGCGAGCACAGGCTGCAGTGAACCAAGCCAGGGCTGCTGCCTCTGAGGCAACCCACCGGGCCGAAGCTGCTGCAGCAGAGGCTCGGGAGGAGATGGATCAGCTGGCGGAGGCTCGGGAGCAGGTTCGGAGGAAGGCTGAGGAGTGTCGGCACGCTTGGGACCGCCACATCAGCATCGTGCGCCAGCTGGCGGCTGTATCTCCTGGCGCGTGTGGCAGGAAATCTTATTCCAGAAGGCGTAAGGAGGAGTTTGAAGCGGCAGCAAGGAGTTATGAGGAGTACTTGACGCTGTGGGAAGAGCTGGAGTGCATGGGACGAGGGAGCCTGCCGGAAACGCCACAGGCACAGTAATGCTGCAATGGTGCCTGCATATGCAAGGCCTTCCTGTTCGGTCAGAAATGACTGCGATCGGGGAGTATTTGGCATCGTGGCAAGAGTATTTCTCTTCGAGTATTTCTCTTCAGGAAGAGCTTGGATCTAGCGAGGGTACGTGTATAGCCACAAGCATAACAATGCTAGATGGCAAGGGGAGGGAGGAGTAAGCAGCAGCGAAGTGAGCTTAAACCTGTGGGGCATGGGGTGGTGTGTGGCTGAAATCATGAAATGCCTCAGGCACTCTCAGGTCTGCATGGGGAGGGGGGGAAGGTGCTACAGCCCTTGTGTTTCTGAGTCTGCAAGGAGGTTGAATTCATTCGGCTGGGTGGTGTTTAGATGTTGACTTGACAGGCACGGATAACTTGAATAACAAGCCTATGTTGGGGTTACACGTAGGAGGGGAGTGTCTGACCGTACAGTAGGAGTACAAGTAGGTGCGCTAGCTAGGGATAGAAGGATGAGTGCTGGTGCACCTATTTATATGAGCTTTGTGAATATAGCTGCAGTTTATGAAGTCGGGTTTACTCCTTTATTCTGTAGTGTGGGTATTTGAGTTGGAGGAAGTTGTATTACCCTGGCCACCCCATTCACTTTATAAGCATGAGCACCATACACTTTGGGACGCAGGCCCCTATATTCGTTTTGAGGTAGTTTGAGGCCTTACAGTACACCCCTCTTCCTAGTCTAGCAGTCAGAGTGACCCGATTTTTTTAGTCTGAGAGTTCAGACTACACTTGCATTTCAACGCTGATCATACAGAGTAACAGTCTGTTTTCCGGCATATATGAAAACACTTAAGTAAACCTTTTACATTTCTTCTTGATAGCGTGACAGAGATACTACAAGGGCACGTTCTACTACTGTCTCGTCTACAGGCTCCTTCCCAGCCCTAGAGGGCTCCTCCCTGTGCCTTGCAGCACGTGCTGTGACCGGCCGGCACTTCTTGTAGTTGCGCCATATCTCTACTACTCCTGGGACATCTAGCTCATAGTTTAGGAGTGAAATACAGAGCAGATCACTCAACCTACAATCCTTTATGCTGCCCCTCTACCACGTTTTGATGA
Organism: Closterium sp. NIES-65; assembly: GCA_948144175.1. Taxonomy (NCBI): domain Eukaryota; kingdom Viridiplantae; phylum Streptophyta; class Zygnematophyceae; order Desmidiales; family Closteriaceae; genus Closterium; species Closterium sp. NIES-65. The sequence goes on from CANXME010002658.1 coordinate 146,730, forward strand.
AATTATGTCAGGAGAATCCTCGCTCACACTCGACCGTGCTGAGAGGCAGCACGGCAATCGCCACCCACAGTGCGACGAGGTTGGGGTATGCCTGCTGTAAGTCGGGTGTCCTGAGAATCGCGGCAAACTTGCGCTCGCTCTTCAGAGCTCTGGCAAGGACTGGACACAGTGTGCGCAGCTCCCTCACGGCTTTCTTCTTGTCAATGCTTGCAAGGTAAAACAGCACACGGGTTTAGTAAACAAGTCGTTGTCAAAGGGGGAACGGGGCGGAGTGACACAAAAACATACCAGGTAGGATCTCGTCGACTTCATCTGCGCGAAACAATGTGACAAGCGACAACAACCACTCTAGGCATTGTGCCTGCCGTGCATCCCGGTCCCAGTGCGCTTGCCACATCTCCGGAATAAACAGCCACATCTCCGGAATAAACAGCCTCACTCCGGAAAGAGAGTCAAGGTCGCCGAGCTTGGACTGGAGGTTCTCGACGACGAGCGCGGCCATGTCGGTGCAGAGCGCAACGCAGGCGACCTGGCCCACGATAGCTCAAGTTGGTGAGCTCGTGAAGTTTTACCTTGAAGCGGTTCATACTGCCGTCGGACGATGCTCCTCCCACCACCATTTTTGGTGACCCACTCAGATCGTGCTTCTGAATGAAGCGGTAGAGCCTCTCGGTCGCCCCCCCCCCCCCCCCCCCCCCCCCCCCCCCCCCCGAAGTCGTCGCCACAATCAATGTACTGGGCCTCCAAGGTCGATGTGGTGCGCACAATCTGCGCGTGCACCAGCGCGTAGTCGAGTTGCATCACAAACATTCAACGAAAATTAGTACAAAGGGTTTTGTACTAAAACCACCACAAGCAACACCCTGAAAGTCACTTACCTCCCGCTTCTGGAAAACTGAGGAGAGGACGTTGAGCTGCTCCAGCATATCCACGAGGAACTTGATGAGGAACTGGAACTGTACGACATGACGAGTTCGTACATGGTCTGGTCCTTCCACTCCGACAACATCACCATGATGGCAGGTAGGACTTGGACGAAGCGGGCGACTGCAACTCCTCTGGACAGCCACCGCACGTCGTGTATGCCTTGGACCTCGAGGTTGGTGGACGTGAACACCTTCTGGAGCTCCATGAAGCGCTGATGCCACGGCCCCGATCGCCCAAGGTACTCTGCGACGGCGCGGATCACGTCGTCAACCATGTTGAAGGTTGGTATTGCCTCCGCTACGGCTTTGGTAGCCAAGGCCTCCCTGCGAAACAAAACCACAAATGTTAAAGATTAATAAAGTTCTTCAGTGGCGTTTACACCTGGCATTAAAACACAAACGCACCGGTGAGCGATGCAGTGAAACGAGACCATGTTCGGGACGAGCTATCGCAAACGAGCAACCACACCATTTTGACTCCCCACAATCACAGACGCACCATCCGTGCTCACTCCCGAGATACGCCGGAGGTCAACGCCGACAGCCCTGAGGTGGGAAAGCAACAAACTGCACAAAGATGTAGCGTCAGCCCTCTCAACCGTCAAATGCGCGACGAACTCGGCGACAACTTAGCCATCAAGGAGAAATGTGGCAATCAGAATCATGTGTTTGCCGTGCCGACGATCGGTGCTCTCGTCCAGTGTTATCCCGATGAAAGGGCTCAAGAGAAGGTGCTCCGGTTGCGTTGTTTGGAGCCATGTCGCAATTGCTTGAGTGAGCTCTCCAAAGCCGTACCTACACAAGGAAACATAGTCGTTAGCGAAGGCCATCGACAAAAAAATGTTGTAAACACGGGGGATACATGAGACATTACTTTCGTATTATAGTATGTGCCGTAGCCCTGCTGGGGAAATCCGAGCACCTTATTCTTCGCCATGTAGCGCACCAGCCGGATCCACGAGTCCATGGGCTCGTTGCACTTCCCCATGAAGTACACCGAGTCCACGAGCGACGACACCTACAGCAACTCCATGTCATGCGCTTTCGAGTGCATGTCTGTCAGAGTTATATTATTGTAACTGCATGTAGATATAGCAGTAGTGTAGTTATCACATTCTGTTTGGTGGATTACCCCCTTTCCTATCATATTTGTACCCTTAGCTCTATAGTGAAGTCCTCTTTCATTGCCAACTCCCTCACACTCTACCTCCCAACATGGCTCCTAAGGCTAAACCCTAGCAACATATCCTGACATGGTACAGAGCAGGAATTTCTCCTGAGGACCTATTTTGTTTTAATGATCATGGGCCCACCCGTCGTGCCGCCCGTAATGCGCCCCGCGGGTCCCCCGAATCGCCCCGTGGACGAACCCCGCGGGTCCCGTTTTTCGCTTTCTGTAGGCCCTTCGTTTCGCGTCGCGCCCGTGCGCCCTTTTCGTCCGTCACGCTCCCCCCGTCGCCCCGCGATCCGCCTTCGCCAGCGAGGACGCCAGCGCCACGGCCAGCCGCGAGCGCCAACGCTGCAGCCAGCCGCGAGCGCCAGCGCCTGCGCGGACCGCCAGCGCCACCGCCAGCAGCTGCGACGGCCGCCAGCGCTAGCGCCAACGCGACCGCCAGCGCCGGCAGTGGGTGATTCCGCCCTTCCCTTCCGTCGTGGGGGGGGGGGGTTGGGGGGAGGGGGCGGGTGTGAGGAGCCTGCCGCTCCTCCCTCCCTTCCCTCTTCCTCTCTCCCTGCAGCAATTGTTGCTGAGGGGAGGGGGGGGGAGAGAGGGTAAGGGGGGATAAAGGAGGGTATGAGAGAGAGAGTGGCAGAAGCAGCAGCCCTGCATTTGCAACTGCCACCCCCTGCTCCTGTGGCATCTCCAGCTGCAGCCCCTGTTGCCACTTAATTCGTCTCTTTCGTTTGCTGCTGTTGAGCGGCAGGTGCTGCCGTTGAGCCTGCTGTGCCGCCGCTTGTTGCCGCCGCACGCCGCTCTCCAGGCGACCTGCGCCACATGCACCTTTCTTTCGTTTCTGTATTGGCTAAGGGGTTTCTGCTGTTGTTTCTGCCACTGCTGCACTGGTTGTCATTGCTCTTGCGTGCTAATGCTTTCAGTACACTTGCGGGTTGTGATTTATGCTTTGCTATTCCTGCATGCAGTTAAGGGGGGATGTCAGAGTTATATTATTGTAACTGCATGTAGATATAGCAGTACCGTCATCGCCCGGATAGAAGACAGTGTCGAATTGAAGACAGGGGGTGTCTTTAATACGGGTGTTTCTTATAGTTGGGTGCTTCCAATTATAAGCCACCTACAAGCGTGTACGACTTAAGACAGTGCCTACTAAACAGTGCTAGGGTTTAGGGTTTCCTTATAAAGGGGGTGGGTGTCTTATAATCGGTTCTTGCATTCAGGGGTGGGGGGGTACATGCATGCATTTATCCAATCTTACTATTTCTACCTAGCCCCCCTCTGTTACGCCCTCATCTGCACTAGTAGATGGTGGCTCCTGCATCCCCAAGTCTGGCACTCGCCAGGCGTGTCTGGCTGTCTGCACGGGCTCGATCATGCGGTCAGCCTCGGCCGCCGCTCCCCGGTAGTGAGGGGTCTCCTGGTACAGCACCTCCAGGCCGGTGGCCACGGCCACCTCTTTCACGCCCTCCGCCTGCATCTCCTCCTCCTCCTCCTCCTCGGGAGCGTTCCCAAGCAGGCGCGTGTTGTCGCCCGTGGTGCCCCCGAGGCACATGTCTTCGGTGACATCGGTGGTGCTCCTGGCGCGCAGGTGGGACATCACCAGATGGTTCTCGGTCCCATCCAGCTTGCTTGAGATGCCGCAGTGACGGAACGCGTCAATGATCACCTGCCTAGGGACTTGATCCCACGCCTCCGCTATCCACTGCAGCACCACGGGATGCGGGGGTCTCCTCAGGTTCCCTGCGGGTGGGTCACATTCAGAGCAAACGTGCCGTCAGATACCGTACATCAAGAGCTACACTGGCAGGCATTTACTGATCACCGACAGTGGACTCACCGTTCTTCGTCTTCAGGTAAAGGCCTTCACGCATGAACCACCTAGCGTAGCGAGCTCGCACCCCGGCCTTGAAACACCGGTTGATGGAAACGTCAAGTGGTTGAATTTGACTGGTGCAACCTGCAGGGATTACAGCCGGAGTGATGCTGTGCGTGCGATAGGCGCGAAGCATGCCCTGGGTGATGTGGCCGCGGTACGAATCCAGAACCAGCATCGCACGCCGTGCGCACTGGCCCCGCTGGGGGTTGAGATGAGGCAGCACCTCCTTCGTCAGCCAAGTCTGCACAGCGGTCTCGTCCATCCAACCGTTGTCCTGTGCTTGGACCACCACTCCTGCCAGGCACATAGGGAGATAGGGGAGTGAGCCAAACAGGGCCACGGTGGTCTCCCTAAACCCAAATTCGTTTAGCTCACCAGCGGGGACGTCACACCTCGGCACGTTCTTCATTTTGAACCAAACCCACGGCCGCAGCTTCTCCCCGGATGCCGTGCACACGAGCATCGCTGTCTGCCGCGTCTTCTCGTAGCCGGCCGTGCGGATCGGGACCGAGCGCGCACCACGGTGGTCAAGGGTCCTCTCGGCCGGCATTTCAACGAAGAGGGGCGTTTGATCCGCATTGATGATGCGGCTTGGGTCGATGTTGTGCCGCGCCCTGTTGATCCTGACGAACTTCCAAAAAGACTCGCAGTCTTTTGCGCATTCTGCCAAGGCAAAAGAACACACACAAGGATGGGATGAGTCGGGATATGCAAGTTTATATCGTGGTAAGGACAAGGAGTTGACAATGCGCAGTGAATTCACAGCCTAGAACCACTCACCAGCCGACAACCGCTGGCCAACCTTTGTCTTCACCCGCATGACGAGATTCCAGCGGTCGCGGAAACGTTGGCTCCAGTGGGAGCTCGCGTTCCAGTTCTTCCCGGGGTGGTGCTTCTTCATCCACTCCCGGCTCCACTTCTGCGTGTCCTTGACCGAGATCGCCACCCCATTCGCGCGATGCAGGCAGATGTATCGGTACAGCGCCGCCTCCATGTCGGGGTGGTGTGAGTGGCGGCCTGCCCCATGCATGCGCTTGCGAGAATTCGCAGCGCCCTTGTACATGCCCGCTGCAGCCTGCGCGCTCCAGCGTCTGATGCACGCGATGCTCGCCGAAGACTCGGCCGAGGTCTTCTTGAGGGAGCCGAGCTCCGCGTAGCGACGCGCCCACTTCACCTTTTCGCGCACGGACCAGCTCCGCCTGGTCCGTTTAATCCCGCGACTGCGTGGGGAAGGGGGGCGGGAGTTAGCATTACAGATGGTGGGGTCTTTTGGCTTCGCCTTCTCAGGGAATGAAGGCATGGGGCCTGCAGCCTCCGCGTAGTCGTCGTCACTGCCCTGCGCCTCGTTTACCAAGATGTCGTCCTTGTTCTTGACAGCCTTCTTCTTCTGCCTCTTCGCGCCTTTGCTTGAACCCGGGTCGCCATCGTCCTTCCACTTCTTCTTGCTCTGTCCGACGCGAGGGGCGACCTTAGCAGGAACCTCAACCACCTTAGCCTTCCCCTTGTCAGCAGCAGGGACGCGGGGTCGCCGCTCCTCATCCGGGCTGTCGTCGTCCGAGAGCAGCACCCGGGTTTTTTTCCGGGACACGCCTAGGCTGTGACGCAGCCGCCTCTTCAACAGAGGCACGTCATCATCTGACGAGACGCGCCATGGGTCGTCCGCGTCGTCCTCGCCTTCGAAGAAGACAGCATCACGGCCATCACCCGCCTCCGCCACCACAACAGCAGCCGTATTTGCGCCTGTTTCGGCCTCCGCATCTGCATCCGCCTCCGCATCCGCATCTTCATCCGCCTCCGCATCCGCATCTGCATCCGCCTCCGCATCCGCATCTGCTTCCGCCTCCGCATCTGCACCCGCCGCCTGAGCTTCTACCGTCGCATCCGCCGCCGCATCAGCAACCGCATCCGCGCCTCCGTCATCGTCATCGTCGCCGGCGTGCCACTCCTCCACATCGTCGCCGGAGCCTATCGGCTGCATCCACCAGTCGTCATCGTCGATGCCTCCGGCAGGCACCTCGTCACCAGATGCGCTGTCGTCGTGGCCGTTTTCCCGGCCAGTCCTCTTCGTCCTCGTCGCCATGATCTTCGTCGCCGGCGTCTTCGTTGCCCTCTTCCTCGTCACAACTTGCGCCAGAGCCGGCGTTGGAGCTCCCCGCCGGTTGGCGCTTCTCTTTCGCCATGTCTACCCGGATGTCGTCACCGGGCGAGTTGATGCGCCCATAGTTGGTAACATGGACGTTAGGGAGAGGAGACGGCGCGCTTGCAGGATGCTTACTACGCATGATAGAGCCTGCTTAGAGCTAAGATTGAGCCACTTTCGAGTTTCACGAGCAAAAAATGAAGCTCAACCTCGACTACCCCCCATTCCAGAGTGCCCCCCCCCCCTTGGAAGACGAGCCGCTCCTCTACGGCAAATTTGCTCGTAGAGGACAACTCAGGATGGCAGGATGCTGCCATCGTGCTGCTGGCAGCGTTCTAGAAGGCTCTGTTCCCTGCTGGCAGCAAAACGACACTAGAAGCATCATGAGATGCTGCCAGCAGGGCGGAATTCTGCCAGCACAAGCAGCATTGATGCTTCTCATCACGTGGCACGAGGTGGCGGCGCATGAATCGCATCAAAATGTGGCTGTTTTCAATTAATCCGCCCCGTGGGTGGTTTCTACAGTCTTTCCGAATGTTACATGGTTCTTATATATTTTGCCTATTTATAAGAATTATAAGACACCCCAAACCGTCCCAAATATAAGACACAGCAAGCATTTTTTCCAATGTATAAGATAAGACATATATGTCTTCTATCCGGGCGATGACGGTAGTGTAGTTATCACATTCTGTTTGGTGGATTACCCCCTTTCCTATCATATTTGTACCCTTAGCTCTATAGTGAAGTCCTCTTTCATTGCCAACTCCCTCACACTCTACCTCCCAACATGGCTCCTAAGGCTAAACCCTAGCAACATATCCTGACAATGTCGATGCGCAGCTGTCGCCCATACTTCTGCAGCAAGTCCTCTTGGCGCTACAGAGCAAATCGGTGCTTCACCATCCCTTCGTGCTTCTTGAAAGACTGTGCTTGCACGTCTGTAGCTCCCTCAATACGCCACCCACACTTGCCATTCAATCCCGCAAACTCCAAGCAAATACTGCACTTGAAAGAAGGGGCACCAGAAGAGGTCTTAGTTAGACCAAGCCAACTGTAATCGGTGGACCACTTGGATCTAAATCTCTCATGAGCTTCCTCGTATTTCAACTCAGGATTGTCAGATTTGGGCTTTGAGCTGCCCTGCATGGGCTTTGAGCTGCCCTGCATGGGCTTTGTGCTGTCCTGTGTGGGCTTTAACCTTTCCTGCATGGGAGAATCGTCGCTCGCAGGAGTCACAACGGTCGATGGAGGAGGCGGAGTTGCCCACCCAAGGGTGGACTGACGGTACCGCAGCTTCGGAGGTGGCGCGGGACGGGAAGGTGCACCGACGGACGCCTCATGGGGCACCGCCTGTTGGGGAGTGGTCGCTGGTTCAGTGACGGCCTCGTGCAGAGGTGGGGTGTCTCTGGGAATAGGTGGGCGGCTCGAGCTGGGTTGCGACGGTGGCGTTTGCGGTGGATTGTGCTTCGGTAGGACAGACCTAATGAAGTCTAGACCGGTGAGTGGGTCAGAAACTGGGCGACCGACTGCATCATCCTCATCCTCGGGCCCATCCGCGACAACCTCTGTGGCTGCCATTGAGCCTGCCGAGCAGAGGTGTAGCGAGCTAGGAAAAGGGAGCCTGAAACAAGGGCTCCTACACTAGTTTCAGGCGAGGCAAATGGAGCGGGCCCTGAGAGAGACTGGCAAGATCGGTGTCTAAGAGGAAGATGAGAGGTCCTCGTAGTAGGACCTCTCATCTCCTAGGTGGTCATTGCATGCACGGCACCTGGGCGTGAATCCTTGGAAGGTGGGGTGAATGGGGTGGATGGATGTGGTCACGTGAGAGTAGCAGCGCGGTGCGAGCCCTGCGGTGGCAACTGGGAAGGTGGGGTGGGGTGGATGGATGTGGTGATGTGAGAGTGGCAGCGCGCTACGAGCTGTGCGTTGGCAACATTGAAGGCGGAGTGTGGTGGATGGTCATGGTGTAGAGCGAAGGTGCAGTGCGCGGCGAGCTATGTGTTGGCAAGGAATCTTGCCAACACTACCTGCAGCGCAGCTGCGATTAGTCAGAATTGGTTGTGATTACAGCAATTCTGTACCAATGCGAGTGTGCAATGCCGCGCTGGCGAAATTGAGGGTTCCCGCCCGTGATTGACGGGGTTAGTACTACACGCCGCCAGGCTGGCGCAAACCTGGGATGGCATCTTGAAATATGTAGTGTACTTGCTGGCTGGCTGGTTGTGAGGGTGCTCGTTCACTATGTATTGAACACCACTCACGAGATAGCATTACAGTTATAGACTTTACATTTTTGCAACACAAGCACAGCAAGCTGCAAACCTGCAGCCGTCATAGACAGGCAATCGCTGCAAGCCTGCAACACAAATGGGCAAAACTAAAACTCCAGGCAATGGCAAAGCCTGAATGCATCATAACGGCATACAGGAACGTAACCTGCTGTACAAGGAAAGGCGGATGTACGCGATACAGGCGGATGTAAGCGGATGTACAAAACTACCGTAGGTTGGTAATCTGTTGGAGATTGGTGGCGTCTTCGAATCTATCGAGGAAAATCGGAGCAGTCAAATGCCACATGCCGGTTGCGAGTGAAGCAGCCTCGGAAAAAGAAATACAGCTTGACGGGATACGTAACGGCACCGGCTCCGTGAGTATCCCCGTTATGGACATTAATCTCTCCCGGATGCAAGCATCATCCTCCATTGATCGTCCTCCTCCTTCTCATTGCCGAACGACCTCGCGCGAACAATCACGTCTTTTCCCGAAGGAGGCGACGCTTCGAGTGGAGGCGAGAGGCGGAGGCCGCAAGGCACGGCGCTTACGACGGCGGAAGAGCTGAATGCTTTGCCGACGCTCTTGTCTCGCGTGAGAATGACCCTCAGCCACGGTGCTGACGCCATGTCGGAATCACTATACTGAACAAGAAGGTAACTCGGGTACAAACGTGTTCCTTGAGTAGTTAATTCAAGGGATGAGTACCCAATTCCAACAAGGAATGATTTATAGTGCAGAGTACTTTTATCCTACCCAAGTTGTGAGCTCAGATAAAGAATACTCTAGCAGGACGAGCGAGCAGGCAGAGGTGGAGAGAGTGGAGAGAAATGGAGGCAAGGGCGTTTATGTACAGGCCAGGAAATGGAGGAAAGGAAGGAGGGGATGGGGTGGGGGTGAAGCTGGAATGGCAGTGGGAAATTGGGAAAAGTTCAGCACGAAGCTACAATTTCCGATAACACAGGCAACGGGACGTGAATATGAGAAAGGGTGCAGCAGACCACAAGGGATTGCATGGGGTGCGCGGGTGGGTCACTGGGATGGGGTTGAATGTCTTTGGCTATCCGTGTTTGGCTGTGTGAATAACTGACCGACCTTCTACTACGTCGCTGAAAGAATGAAGCCGTTTTGAACATCGCCATGGCCATGGCGGTAGAATGCGGGCGGAGGGGAAAGGAGCTGGAACGGTAACCAATGGGTGGAATCGGCGGCACAAGCCAATGGCGGGGAAGCGGGGGAGTGCGGGTTCAGAAGGGTAAGGGGATGTTCGTCGGAACGAGACTATCGGCGGAATCCGTGGTTGCGGTGCGTTGCATTTGGTGCCTCGAGTTTTCATTGATGACTAGGCGACGACGACACGAATTTCGCTCTGACGCGCAAAGAACAGTCGTCATTCGCAAGCAGGGAAGTCGAACAATCCCAAGATGACGAGGGTCTTGGCTGAGCAATATCCAAGACACGAATGTTGACGTGGAAAGTAGTGTATATGATTCAGCAGCGAAGGCTCTGGTTCTGGAGTGGTTGCTCCTGGACAAGGCTGCGTGGCGCCTCATCAGTCATTTGCTTGGGAATCACCAACACTTTTACATTGGTCAGACCACGTCAGATCTACCCAATCACGACGCAATAAATCACTCGTCACAGGCCGACCCAGTTTTAACACATTGCATGGGTCAGCCACTCGTTTCCAGACGCTATGGGTAAGTGTTGAAATGCTAGTAAAAAACCCTATCAGTAAGCAGCATCTTTGCAGCATTATGAAAGAGACACTCCTTGACGCGTAGAAACACTTTTAACGAAAAAAAAACGTTACACACATACAACGTTTCACAAACCATCTGGTTTGGCTGGAAATTTGCTCTTAACTACCTTCCCCTCTTGCCCCACAGCTGCCGCAAATTCTCGGAGCTTCTTCATTACTGCTTGATTCCGATGGGCTGCCATGGGGTAATATGTAGTTGTATGAGACTGATGGATAGAGAGAGCTACCGTAGGTAGAAAGAGAATGCTGGTGTGATGCTGATTAAAGGAAGCTGCCTCAACATAGATCTCATATCAATGCAAAAAGAGTGAACAAAGTCGTACCTGAGAGAATGATGTCATCAGGTTCCACTCTCTTCCTCTTGGCATGGCGTGCAAACAACTGCACATCCCGAGCCAATTGTTCTGCAGCCAGGCGAATAGAAGCAAGGCGTTGGGTGGGTATGTGTGCAGTGTAAAACGAACAATAGAAGAATGAATCATTCTAGCAGCAAAAGCTAGCAGCAGGAGCTCGCGATTCCATAGGGATGCATAAGAAAACCCACCAAACTATCTGGCAGAACTCATCATGAGACAGCAGGTGCTCACCTGCATACGTCAGGGTCAGGTGCACAAGCGCCTGCATGACGTCATCGTGGATGGACATCCCTGCCGACCGAGCTGAAGAGAACAAGACGATAGGACCGTCGGGAATAAGGAAATATGAGGCGCCAAAGCGTGTCACCATTGTACGCGTCCATGGTTGACTAATTTTAAAAACGGATATCGGTTGGAATGGAAACCGAGGAGGAATTTGCTAGACGGTACTGGGATTCCGTGTGACAAAATCAGATCAAATTCTCCCGTTTCGGTCTCACAAAAGATACTCACCTACCCGTCACTTCCGCTATCATCACCACCGCTGCTGCCATGCGGTGTTCCGCTGCCTTCCTTTCACTCTCATCCCCAACGCCTTCGTGTTGATCGTCTCTCTGTTCACTCCGTTTTTCGAATCCTTCTTCTTGTCCAGTATTCCTGATGCAACCGCTGCTCGAAAGGCCTTGCGGAATGGGATCCAGTCCTGTCTGACTCATTTCTCCCCAGTCCATAAGTTCCCGCTTCTTCTGGCTGTGCTGTATCTCCTCCCTCAAGCCAGCGGTCGCTATCCTCTCTCACCATCTTATGTTTCTTCAAACTTACGCGTGGTGCTCGTAAGATTTATATGCGTTCTTGTTCCTAGGTTGCTAAATCTTCTCGCTTTCATCAGAAGTGACTGCACACTCTCAATCTACAGCACATTCGAATTTCATTTCATGGCAAATAAACAATGCCCTGTTAATGTCAGTTTAATCATCAATACCCGGTTAAAAAATAGCATATCACGCAGTATTGATGTCAAGAACTTCCTGTTAGCGGATTTCACAATAAATATTACTGCACCTCATTGAACTATCAGAAGTATATGCGTGTGGATCTACTCGCTGTATATGTTACCGAGACACACCGTGTTGAGGTTTTACTGTTGTGCTGGTTCAGGAGGTTAGGTTCAGGCAGTTACCGAAGCGGTGTTTTCTTCAGGTGGAACATTTTTCTGCGCAGCAGGTTAGTTGCCGACATGGTGCCGCGATTTGGCAGTGTTGCGACTCCGAAGAATATCGTCTTCACCTGTGATTGGCTCTGTGATCGTTGACGACACACAATTTCGCAACATCACGAGTGGCGCAATCCCACGGTTACGAATGCTGTGAGATGGCACGCACATCGCCAGACTCCGGGCGACAACCACTTGGAGATCCCATGTGGCAGTGTGACGAACCAGAAGCGATCAGCCCTCCTGCCAACGAGCCGAGCCTCGATGTCCCCTAGACATACAAAGCCGAAGCTGGTAAGTACAGTAAAGGGACAGTTCAGCTTCGACACCCGCGAGGTACTCCCGAGCCTCTCCAATAACGTCCCGTGCCAACGCCACCCTCTCGCACCAAACCTTTCTCACCAACCAACCAACCTAACTTCATAGTCTCTCAGCCATGGATTCCTCTCCCTTGAGATTAGAAGCCAGTATCAAGTTTATTACCTGGCACCAATGTCTACTTGATGGTAGTCTGTCCACGTGATGTTGATTTCGTAAGGGGCTCTTTTCCATTGCCTAAGCCAGTAGCATGCTGTAAGCTTGATCGTGGGCTGAGGTTTCTGGTGTTTTCTGCTACTGCAGGCATGCCCTCTGAAGCCATCGCAAATTTCGGAGACATTGCAGCCTTTCCGTGTAACTTTAGCCTGGGATCCATTGTGACATAGTCGGCTCGTTCTCGTGAACGCGTACGTGCGTCTTATAGTAATCTGAACGAGTCATTCTCATATATAGACGCAGCAGACTGCCATCATTCTCTGATATCTGCCATTCACTGATCGACACCGTTGCTGATTCAACCATCGTCACTTCACCTACTTAGACGTTTTTTCCGGGGCGATCACCACTTTGATCAATACCCACAACAGAAGGGGACATACCTAACACCTCATAGCGCACAGCTCGCAGTTGATGACAATGGATGACAAGAAGAGCAGAAAGCGAGGTCCTCGGCATCGCCGAGGCGTTTTGATTCTCGTTCTGCTCCTCGTCGGCGTCGCTGCGTTCCTGGGCTTCGCGTTCAGCTCCTCATCCAAGTACAGCAGCCGGAATGGCGTTCAACAATCGGACGGGTATGATAACAGTGCCCCATTTCCGCTGGATCCACCCTTCTTTTTAGACTGTTTTATAAGATTACGAAGTGTGTTTCTGGGCTTCGCGTTCAGCTCCTCTTTTAAGCACAGCAAAAGGAATGGCGTAAACCCATCTTGTAGATTCCACAATGCTTTTCAAAATGCTCTAAATTCTCAATACCTTCGTTTCTTTCCTCTTTTGATCTCGTTCCCTTTATTTGCTCTGACTTTCCTGTTCCCTTTCTTTTTTCCGTGCTGTGTTATTGTCCTGTGTCCTGGCAGCGTTATCGGTCAAGCGGCATCAGGTGCGTAGTAAAACTTCATTCTGGCCTTATTTCCGTTTCCGGAAGCTCTTACGAGTGAAAAGAAGCAGTTTTCTTTAAGGAAATTATGTATCAGACTGCTCACGTAAAGTTGCTCGCTCAAGCGCGCTTAATTTCGCGCTGGAAAACAGATCGAAACTCGGCTTCGAGTCACACATTGTCGATGTTTCGCTGCGGACTGACAGAAATACTGCGAAATCGTCAAAACTGTTGAAACGATCAAGCAACGAGCTGCGCATGTGGATGTTCCGATCTGTTCGTGTACGGTTCCACTCTACACAACAGTCTCGCTCATTAGCATGCTCGCATCTAATACAGCGGAGATTCTGCGAGCAAATGATCCCGCGACCGAGAGTATACGGGATGCTCACTTCCAGTAGACTTCAAACTTTTCCTCATCTGGCGTATGTGACCTGCTGCTGCCTAGGAAGCGTGGGTACATGATCGCCCAGCAGAAACCGTGCAGGTTGATTAGGGGTTTCAAGCTTACGTACGCGAGCAGATCGCACATCTCAAAGGATTTTGTTCTGATCCTTACTTTCCTCGTGTCTTCCTCCCTTCATTTTTGTCCATTTCATCTTGTCCACCGATCTGCCACGTGTACAGAAGGAGGTAGCGGGTGGAGCTTACTCGGTCAAGGCATGCTGGAGGCGGTGGGGAAGGTGCTCAGCTTCGAGGAACGGCAGAAGGTCACTGAAGACCTCAAGGAGTCGGGCGACGACGACCACGAGGTGAGCTCAGTTGGCCTTTGAGTCGAATCCGCCGATCCGCCGCGTGTGAAGGAGGGAGCGGGTGGAGCTTGTTGCCGAACATTTTGTGTCAGTGCGCAAGTCAGGTAAGCGTTTTAGGTGCTCAGGAAATGAAGATCGTGAAATGACGGTTGAAACGATGACAGGCAATGCGTGAGGTGAGCTTTAGAACCAAGACAGGCAATGACGATTGTGCTCTATTGATTATCTGACAGCGTTCATCCTGTTGCGTCTCACCCAATGAATGCCCTGGCTACGAGATATGGAGTGAATGAATGCTTGACGATTTCCCTGAACGGACCTACAGCTTGCTGTGTACTTCTTCCTTGCAGTCTCACAATTCCGTCTGTCATGTACTTTCTTTTTTGAGGCGCCTCAAAAATCGATTTCCCTGAACGGACCTACAGCTTGCTGTGTACTTCTTCCTTGCAGTCTCACAAACCCGTCTGTCATGTACTTTCTCGTTCCTACCCATCTCCCATCATTCTCCTTCCCTCCCCTCCCGCTCACGCCTTCCCTTGACAACCTCAGGCTGAGGCGATTGTAGCCACAACCCCTCCAGGCAGCGCAAGAGCCACAGGCGACATATGGCAGCAGCAGCGCCAGCAGCAGATCTAAAACCCTTCCGTCTTGTGGCTCGCTCGTTCTTACCCATGTTCCCTCATTTCCCCCTTCCCTTGACGCACTTACAGGCTGAGGCGATTGTAGCAACAGCCCCCCCAGGCAGCGCAAGAGCCACAGGTGACATGGCAGCATCAGCAGCGGCCGCAGCAGCTCTAAAACCCCGCGGAGGGGGCAGCTCGGGCAGCACAGCAGCCGCCGCAGCAGACGACAACCCCCTGAAGAACAAGACCATGGCGGAGCTTGAGCGCGCTGGCCGTGGTGTGACTGTAGAGCGCGTGCCTCTATCAGGGTTCATGGGCGGTGGATGGACGGCTGGGGATCACGGATGGTAGTTGCCAGGCCACGTCTGGGGAGAGGGATTGTCTGCCGCATGGCATCTGCATCAACGGGCAAATGCCGGTGCAAACCCTCCCGTGAGTGAATCACCTCTGTCCTGCCAGGTCTCCTTATCTTGAAGAATCTTGTTGCCATAGAATCATCTATGGCTGCCATCGTAACCAGAGTTCCCATCTCCCACCTCCCCCTCCCTCTCCCCCTCTCCACCCCCCTCCCCTCCCTTCCCTTCCCCTCCACCCCAACACCTTCTGTTTACCCTCCCCCCTTCCTCTCCCACAGCTACCAAGGTGACTTCTGCCGCTCTGCACGGCGTCCTTTGTGCGCAAGAAGTCGACCTACGACGGCCGCTTTGTGCTGAGCGTGAGGCACGTGCGCAAGGCACACGGGGTCAAGTACCCTCTCACGCCATCCCCGGGCTCCTACGCTGCTACCAACGCCGCAGCTGCTGGCACGGAGGGAGGCGCGGAGGAGGAGAAGGAGAAGGAGGGTGAGGGCGCCGCGTTTTTTCGAGGCGACCGTTTTTTCACTGCGGGGAAGGTACAACCGCGTTGTGTGGGGCAATCTGCAAAAGGTGAGGGGACTGTCCTGTCCGTGTGCTAGCCAGCCAGCCCCCACCACACGCTTTCAGTTTGCCGTTTTTTCACTGCGGGGAAGGTCAACCGTGTGGTGTGGTGTGGTGTGGTGTGGTGTGGTGTGGTGTGGTGGTGTGGTGTGGTTGGCGTGGTGTGGTGTGGTGTGGCGTGGTGTGGTGTGGGCCAACTTACAGAAGGTGAGAGGGTTGTGCTGGATGAGTGCCACAACACATCGTGGGGAGGGCCGCAAGGACGTTTGCGTTTCTTAGGGTTTTTCAATGCTGAAAAGGCTAGAATTAACCTGATGGAGCTGGGGCCAACGTTTTGACACGACTCAAAACACGAGGACGTGGCATTTCTTAAGAGCTTTTCAATGCTGAAAAGGTTAGAATGCACCTGATGGAGCTGGGGGCAATGGTGTCTCAAGCGCTGCTGGAGCATCTGCCAGGCAGCGACCTGCTGCAAAACGCTCTCCCTTACTCAACTCCTCGTGCTACACTTAACTTCACTCATTCACAAACCCTCGCGTATTGTTGCCCTCCCGTCTCACTCTCCCTCCCACAGGGCAAGCTGATCGAGGTGGTGCCCATGGTGTCTCAGGCACTGCTGAAGCATCTCCCAGGCAGCGGCCTGCGGCCCTCTACTGCTCGTCCTTAGGTGTTGTCTTCCCTCATCTGTTGTCCCTCTCCCTCCACAACAGGGCAAGCTGATGGAGCTGGTGCCCATGGTGTCTCAGGCACTGCTGAAGCATCTCCCAGGCAGCGGCCTGCGGCCCTCTACTGCTCGTCCTTAGGTGTTGTTGTCTTCCCTCATCTGTTGTCCCTCTCTCTCCACAACAGGGAAAGCTGATGGAGCTGGAGCCCATGGTCTCGCAGGCGCTGTTGGAGCATCTGCCAGGCAGCGACCTGCTGCAGAACGCCCTGTTCAACTCAAACTCCCCATGCTCTGTGAACCCCCATCCCGTACCCTCATCTCATTCCTTGTGTATTGTTTCCCTCCCATATCTCCCTCCCTCCACAACAGGGCAAGCTGATGGAGCTGGAGCCCATGGTCTCCCAGGTGCTGTTGGAGCACCTGCCAGGCAGACTGATGTGACTCAGCCTGTATTTCATCTTCTCTCCTTTGCCTTTCCCGTCTCCTTTCTATCCTGTCTCCACAACAGGGCAAGCTGATGGAGCTGGAGCCCATGGTCTCGCAGGCGCTGTTGGAGCATCTGCCAGGCAGCGACCTGCTGCAGAACGCCCTGTTCAACTCGTGTGCCATCGTGGGCAACTCGGGCTTTAACCTGCTCTTCCGGACGGGCAGCTCATCGACAGCCATGACGCTGTGTTCCGACTATTTGAGTGAGCGGAGTGGAAAGAACCTGCACTGAGTAGAAGTACTTTCACGGTGACTTGTGGAATGAGTTGAAACTTTGAGTCGCGCGAAAGGCAACCGGGCTTTGACCTGCTCTTCCAGGACGGACAACTGATCGACAGGAGTGAGAGTACTGAGGAATAAATACCTGACTGGCTTGACAGCCACGATGCTTTGAGCGAGTAGACAAACCTTTAGACGAGTGCAATATGCCCTTTTCCAGGGAAAGGGGCGTGGCAGCAGCAGTGATGTGGTGGATCCATTGCATGTATGGGGTCGAAGGT